>KQ479123.1:22868-285136 GCA_000331835.2 Trichoderma hamatum GD12
CCTACCACCCTCTCATCGACCGAAAGGAGGCCATTATCCCTCCTCCTTACCACCCTCTCATCGACAAGCGAGAGGAGGCCATTATCCCTCCTCCTTACCACCCTCTCATCGACAAGCGAGAGGAGGCCATTATCCCTCCTCCTTACCACCCTCTCATCGACAAGCGAGAGGAGGCCATTGTTCCCCCTGCCTACCACCCTCTCATCGACCGAAAGGAGGCTATTATCCCTCCTCCTTACCACCCTCTCATCGATAAGCGAGAGGAGGCTATTGTTCCCCCTGCCTACCACCCTCTCATCGACCGAAAGGAGGCCATTATCCCTCCTCCTTACCACCCTCTCATCGACAAGCGAGAGGAGGCCATTGTTCCCCCTGCCTACCACCCTCTCATCGACCGAAAGGAGGCTATTATCCCTCCTCCTTACCACCCTCTCATCGATAAGCGAGAGGAGGCTATTGTTCCCCCTGCTTACCACCCCCTCATCGACTAGAGGAATAAAAGCTTAACTATGGCGTGAGAAGTCTATTGCGTTATTCAATGATCTAAGCTATAGAATACGATGTGTTATAGTGAAGAAAGGTTGGCCATAGTCATATAGAAAGCAAAAATCCAAGATAAATTGTTAAAATTTGATAGCAATGTCGATCAAAATCGTATAGTGCTTGGTATAACAATATTATGAACATATCGAAGGAAGCTGGTGTTTGCCACTGTCAAATGAAGATGGCTAACATTAGAACGTACAAATAATGTTCATAGTTGTACAGATTGGCTAGATGTGAAGCTATTCATGAGTTAACAATCCGTTTACTGTTTATCTACTGTGATTATATATATAGAGACAGTTCTCCCGTGCTGCAAGTTAAATAAATTGGCAAGTCTTTACTTCAACCTTCATATTAGTCAGGCGTTACATAATTCTGAAAGGCGTTATGACAAGTAATGCAGCAACTTCACTCTTTGTATCATGATTACTAACAAAAGCAATACAATGTTGAAAGTCTGTGCAACTTTGCTTTCAAAATAGATATATGCTATAGCTGCCTTGACTTATACTACTAGGTAATTGACATTTTGCATACCCAGTAGGTGCATGTGATGCTAGCGGCTGCGCTTCGATCTGCGGATGCCTCAGTGAAGGTGGGTGTAAGTCTAAAGAAAAAAGTAGCCTTTCCTTATGATAGCTGCAAGAGGCCTGCTGGCTACTCTTTCTAGAAAATAATTGGTCAGCTTTTGATCAGATTGTAATAAACCCCGCTAGTCACTTTTTTCGTTGAATCCGTGCATCGGAATATAAGTCGAAGATAATTCCTCATTTTAGGACGTTTTGAACTTACCCTTCGTCAAAAATGCTTCAAGGATTCGCATTTGTAGGCATGCTAAGAACTTTTGTTAGCGCCTCTACTAATCGTATCACTCTTTGAATTTGAATTCCTTCGGATACATGACTTAGTATCAATAATGCGACATGTTGAACAACCAACATGCATAGGTGGTCCGTGAGGATTGTCCGCGGCCCATATTACTCGAATTTTGATTGAACCACTCGCCAATGGATGGAGACTTTGTTGGCTCGCCACCGAATCCTTTACTCCGCTTGCTGAAGCGCAATCCTTGTTCAAGAGGCTTTCGGCTATTTCCGATGTGTGGCCGAAGCAGATAATTCGCTGCCGCAATATGCCATGGCAATTTGCAAGGAAGCTGAGACTTGAGAAGTGAATATAAAGAAAATATGCACTGAACTCTTCGCATTCGTGCTTTTGTTTTGTCAAAGCTTCGCTGATGATTGGATTTCTTATATGTAGCATTGACAGCTGATAAGACGCTAATTTTGCACTATATACATAATATTTGTCACCTGAAACCCACTATTACCCGCTCCGATAGTCTTTGCAAACATATCATTCTTGTGTATGCACATTTACTTGACTGTCTTTTTTTTTTTGCAAGCTATTTGACTAGATATTATGGCCATAGAGAAGCAGTTTACCAGATATCAAGTTCAATGTTGATCAGGGCTACCCCAGCTGCGTAACATCGTATTTTCGAGCGACTATGGCCTAGGGCCCAAGATAGCATAGCTCGAACTGTAAATTCTTATTCATCTTTACCTTCTCTAATGCATCCATTAACATATTAGCCAAATCCCTATGGCAGCCCACAAAATACCTCCTGCCCCCCAAGATCTCCGTGGGGTATATCCCAAAGCAAACATCTCAAATTCTTCTACGACAAGGCGTTCGAGGTACAGCTAATATCGACAGTCTGATTAATTTTGAACTGTAAGATCTTTTGAAGAAAATATATAGCATATAAATAAAAGAAATATTGCAGAACACTGTGTATATAGTATAGCGCAAACTGTCCAAAACCTCCGTACTGCTAATCCCGATTCTGTTTGCTCACCCTGACGGCTTTGAGAACTTAATGCACCACACGATGGTCGATGTAATCGTGGTAAGAATAGCGACCACGAAGAAAGGAAAAGCTCTCCAGCCGAGACAAGACCCCAACATGAAAGTCTCAGCAAGCACTGGACCAGACACAATAGAGCCGAAGGTATCGACCATGCCTATGGCGCCATTAAGCCGTGCTACTTGACCTTGGGGAACCATGTTGGTGGCAACACTCCTCAGAAGGCTCCCACATCCAGAACCTATGGCCGTGAAGACCATACCAATCGCCATGAGCGCAACGTTTGGCGCTACCGTCATGAGCAAGAAGCCCAGAGGGATAAATGTGCACGTGGGACGAGAGAGCCATATATCACGAGATGGCAGGTCAAGCGAGAATTTTCTAACCAAGAGTCTCCCTAAAAGAGGGATAATAAGAACGAATACAATGGCAGCCATTGCAGAACGTATGGTGATAAGTAAACCGGCGGAAGATATCGGTAAATTGAACTGTGTAGAAGTATACTGCACAGCGATATTGATTGAGGACGTTCCGATGGTATTGATGAAAGACGCGAGGATTATGGCGACTAGACTTGGTGAATTAAAGGTAGATGCCAAAGATTTGATTTGTGTGGCTCCATAAGATGACCATCCGCTTTGCCAGAGCCTCGCAGGTGGCTGGATCTCTTCGTCGGGAAGTTGGGAAGCTTGGGTATTCTGATGCGAGAGGTCACCAGGTGTCTCAGCCCTTTGGGCTGTCTCCTCGACAAAGAAGCAAAGGACGCCAATCAAGACCCCCATGATATACCCAACCATAATTGGTACCAATGTTCCAAACTTGCCCATCAAGAAGGATGAGATGGGCGTAGCGCAGGCCTGTGAACCAAGGATTACCGTGGCCAATATGAGAAAAACGCGGCCCCTACATAGGTTAGCCATTAAACATAGTAATGCATTGGTAATGAGGCTAATAATACCTCTCCTCATCGCTTGTCAAGTCAGTGAGCATGGAAAACACTGTGGACGTGAGAATTGTTGCTCCTCCGCCCACCACCGTGAGTGACCAGGCAGGCCATACCAATCGAAGAGGAAATATCCACCAGAATACGCAGATGAGCAGCACGGCTGTTACTGCGCCTATGAGACCTAGGACACAAAAGCAAAAGGACATTTTTTCGACCCCAACGATCTGCGAGCATACCATATGGGATTGCAAGAAGCACACCTGTAATAATCCTATTAATACAATTACTCTGATGTTCTTGTGTAAGGATCAATACCAGGAAGTGACATGAATAGTAACTCGTAACCTCTGATTAGGGCTACTTCATCTTGCACGGAATCTATCTTGCAACCTTTTTCAGGTATTAAAATTGGATCTGGATACAAGCCAGGATGCTGAGTTGAGTAGTATTGGTAGCACACAAGGGCCTCATACACTCGTGTTAGTGGTAAGTTGAGCGCAAACATTGTAAAGTCTAGCCCCGCGACCAAGGATATAAGCAGCCAAATCTGGGAGCGAGCCTTGCTGCCGTGATGTGGATGTTCATCGCGGCTCGTTGGTCGCAACAGTGGACTTTGCTCATTGTTTGTGCTTTGGTCGGAGTAAGCACTGTCCATCTTTGGGTGGCTGTCGAGTTAATTACGGATTAGCCACGGCAAATGAACGATCTCACAGCAAAGAATAAAAATATACAAGAGGCTGGCTTTGGAGTATCAGAGGAAAGATGGGAAATGAATCTCAAAAGAGAGTCGCTAACACCGGCGACCCCTCTTGGTAATTCTGATGCCACCCTCCCTTCTGATATACTTGAGATAGGCACAGGAAAATAGCATGAAAATCGCTCATAATGTCGTTTCTTAAGCCCAAATAGATCCTATACTGAATATATCTATACTGCTGTTATTTTAGGCCAGCAGTGAAATTAGGGACTGTAAATTTGCGCAACTTGAAGGCACTCTACGGAAATGACACGATATAATTATTAGGAGTTAGTAGCCAACAAGCTACCCTAGTCCGGGTCTGCTACTCGAGATCTCGATACGACATGAAACTCAACTTGTAATATTTCATATAACTACCCTATAGAGGAATGATCGGAAAATTTTGACTTTGCGGAGATATTATAAAGATGTTCGTTACAGGCGTTGGTCCGCTCAATGTAACAGTAAGTCTGCGTAATAAATTTGAAATATCCCTCTTTTATAGCATCCTTTCCCTTGAACATCTATTTAGATATCATAGCATTTGTTACATGCATCAAGAGTGGAGAGTTGGGCTCTAGCCATTCAAGTTTGTCAACCAATCTGCGCATCGAAATCTAGCATATGAAGCTTTATCATGTCTTGTTCTCTGAGAGCTGGCACCTCGTTTGGCCCACAGGCTGCCGCGATTTCACTATTTTATTCGAGCTTATCTTCTATTCTTCTACTCTAGGCGTAGTTTTAATCTTAGCTGTTCTCTGGGATAGCCAGCTTCAAATCGCTAAGGGGTATATACGGATGATATAATAAGGTTCTTTCTCTTTACTCACTACGATGCTAGAATGAGTATTAAGATGATGGTTAGCTAGTAGTGTTGCTATAGGAGCAGAAGAAAAAGCGAGACATCAATGAAATGCTTGAAATAATAGTAAGGAACCCATAAACTTGAAACTCTGAATCAGTATGGTCTGCCGCTCTGACTATGTGCACGCGAAAGCTCTCATATAGTATCTCTACATATGCCTCCGTAAAAAGCTGACAAAGTCATCCACACCCTGCGGCTCATTAAACCAATGCCCTCCATCTTTGTATTCGCGCCATTCAATTGCCATGTTAAGTTGGTTTAAAAAATCTCGCATATGAATGCCGCCCTTGATGTCAATAACTTCATCATCATGGCAGTGTTCAAGAAGAATAGGCGACGAGGCCACTTGTAGCGGCGATAATTCGTCGCTGCCAGAATAAAGTCGCTGCATAGCAGCAAGCTGCTGGCTAAAGTTTCCTTTGGCGATCTCGATTTCGGACGCGGCTTGGTTGGCGAGCGGTAGCCAGCTTGAGAATCCGCAGAGGCCAGCGAATCCTCCGCTACCATCGGCAAAATATGTAGCCAATGCACTAAATACATATGGTGTTAATGAATGCTCAAATGATAACATAGAAAGTTGTAGCCTCACGTTGCGAAACCTTGGCTGATTCCACTTAAAAATATCCTCCGCCGGGGTATAAGTAGCTCTTCCTCTTGGATTAGCTTAGCGATGCAGTCAACACTTGATCGCAAGCCTGCTATTTGCAACTCAACACGCTCTTGCTGGTCTTCTACACTCCACATATCGAACCATTGTGACATTTCGATGTTGAAGCGCTCAGAGCGAAGAGGCTTGGCTTGTGGGAATACCCATCGGACGGTAGGGAAGAGCGCCGGTAACGTGCGATCTGTTTCGGACCCTGTTGCCTCGCACTCGAAAAATTCTGACGCGAATTCTTGTGCCTCGCTATCGCGGCCGTGTAACACAATGATTGTGTGAGTATGGGAATGGCCTGCAGCAGGTCCGACAACTAACGGCGAGGCAGACATCTCTGCGTAGATGAAGACTAGTATTATCCCGTACGCGTATATGTTATTATACTGAGCTAGAGATAGTGGCTGAGCTACATGTAGAGACTAGGCTGCGCAATCCATCTAATATGATGCCCCAAAACATAATACTTTCTAGGTTGCTATTATATCTTAATGGCCCACTGCAACAATCAAGCGAAGCAAGGCCTCTATATAATGCGTTCTGAGTACATTTATACTCAGCCTGATTCGTACCGCCTACGATTAAAGTAATAATTCGTTTCATAGTTGGCCAATGATTCCTGCCGTACCTGGCGCGCGCAGAGTACAGCACGTGTAAGACCAGCCGGCTCACTTGTAGCGCGTTTGTGGATGAAACCAAAGGATTCTATAAGAGCACAATATGTAGTTAGCATTATGCATTAGCGTTTGGTGTGAAACTCTGACTAATTTTAACGCGAAGCAAGATCGTTGCCTTCGACTGTGTGAGTCATGGTCAGGTAGACGTGTCACACGCATCGGGTTACTCAATCTAGATTCTAATTTCTCCAAGTTTCCACGGTTCTCCAAGTCTCCCTGCCTGTAGAAATGGTGCCTGCTTTATCCCTGTAAAGCTCCTCGGATTCCTTAAACCCGAATCCGATTGGCTCATCCGCATTTCTATCCGCATGTACGAAGTTGGTCGCAGGATTGCCAATCGGTTTCCGTCCTTTTACCGTTCAAGAGCTTGACGGATGCAGGGATGGAGCTGGGTATCTAAGGTGTAGTAAGAATGGATTCAAAGTAGTTTCTGTAGAGATCGGCGTCGGCTTTCTTTTTCTACCTCTCGGCACTCTCTTTTGTATTTGTATTCCTTTTCCTATTTACTCCCTCGTTTTAAGTAAATTTCTTTCATCCCAGAATGGCTTCGCGTATTCTTTTCAGAGCCGTCTCCTCGTCATATTCGTCTCTAATACGACAAGCAAAGCTGCCATCACATCTTCCACTCCGCCTGTATCCTAGTCTTTCGCTCAAGCTTATTGCTTCGTCACGTCTATTACCTACATTTCGCCATGTCCGACTACAAAGTATTGCATCGGAGCCACAGCAAAAGCAGAAGCTTCGATGGTATTGGAAACTGTTGATTACTTTGGGGATCACTGTTGGGGCGACTACTGGCAGCGTTATCGTTGCAGACAAATACTATATGGGTGGTATCCTTACGCGTAGCTTGCGAGCATATGCGACATTGGGCCAAGTCGGCTTCGACTATAAAATGCATACGGGCAAGAATCCCAAAGGAGCTCGCGTACCAATCGATGAGCTACACGATCGTAATGCCAAGAGAGTTTGTGACATGATCAAGACCAACGGTGGCATGTTTTTAAAGATTGGCCAAGCCATCGCCGTACAAAGCGCCGCTCTGCCAGAAGCGTACCAGCGTGAATTCAAGGATATGTTTGACGATACCACTCAGGATCCCTGGAACGATGTTCAGGCAGTTATCAGAGAAGAATTTGGAGCCAGCGCAAGTGAAGTATTCGGCAATGGTATTGAAAGAGAGCCTAGAGCCTCCGCATCTATAGCACAAGTTCATTACGCGAAGCTGCCAGACGGGCGAGAAGTTGCTGTCAAAGTGCAAAAAAGAAAAGTGGCACAGCAAGCATCCTGGGATCTGTGGACATTCAAGTATGTTATTTCTGGGTTTCTCTACATGTAATCTCTTACGCAGTGCGCTAACTGGGTGTTTCAACAGAATTCTTATGGATATAGTCGGCAGAACGACAGATATACCTATTCAAGGCCTCGGCGACTATATCATGAATAGCGTCATGCAGGAGACCGACTTTGAAAACGAAGCTGCAAACACGATCCGTACTGCGGAGCTTGTCAAGTCCGATCCTAACCTGAGCGCACGTGTATATATCCCCAAAGTATACGCTGAACTTACATCCAAACGCGTGTTGACCTCTGAGTGGATCCACGGAGCCAATTTATGGGATAAAGATATCATTACGGGCAAATATGACGCATCTAATGAAGCAAATTCAGCGATGGGCCTCCGAGAGGCGGATGTCATGACCACTGTCATTGATCTCTTCTCATCTCAAATGTTTAAATGGGGCTTTGTACATTGCGACCCTCATCCTGGCAATATATTCGTACGACGACTTCCAACGGGTAAGCCAGAGATTGTGCTAATCGACCACGGCCTCTACGTCTCACTCACAGATGATCTGCGGCGACAATACGCTCGATTTTGGAAATCCCTCCTGATGGGTGACCAGAAGGGACTGGACGAGGTATCGGTTGCTTGGGGAATGAAGACATCTGATGGTTGGGCCGATGTTTTCATGTCTCGCGAGAAGAAGCCTGATCCGGCTGGCGAGACACCTGAGGAGCGCGCCGAGAGAATGCTTAATGAAGCCTCTGGCCTTTTCGGTGAGGCTGGGCTATACCCCCGCGAGCTCATATTCTTAGAGCGTAACTTGGCTCTTGTCCAGGGCAGTAACCGATTTTACGATTCTCCTGTCAATCGTCTGGGTATGATTGGTCGTTCAGCAATGCAGAACCTGCGTGATGATAGCCAAGTGACGTTTCGGCAAGCTCTAGGCTCACAATGGTCTATGCTTGTGCTTGATACCGTCTTCTACATCAGTCGGTGGAGGCAGTACATGGGATGGGGCAAAGGGTTTGAGGCGGAGCTCAAAGAAGCCGAGGAGAGAATGGCTCAAGAGATGAAAGATTCTATATCTGGGCTTTGGGAGGTTAGTGAGGAGGCACAGTGATGGAGACAAGAAAGTTCTCCATTGTACGAATAACGAAATTTCTTTGTTAAGCGTCTGGCATTTGGCAATCAGCGTACATGTACACTATCCATAGACAATCCCTGTTCCGTACAGATGTATTATTATTACTCTCCAACAAAAATTTCTTCTTATTATTCTGCAATTTCGGCTCCTTTAAGCTGACTTAGTATATTGTCTCAATAATATACAGAAATACGTAAGCGGTCTCAAATTCGATGCGCTCTGTAGTAAGAATAATATTGGTACACCTAATCCATATCCCCACCAGCGATGCAGGGCGAGTTGGTGCCTGTTTCAGAAACGTAAGCCAGCGTTGATCTAGTAAGCCCAGGAACCAGGCTTGGAACGAGAGTTCTATTTGTGTAACTGCAATACCTACTTTACTACTGCATAAAAAAGAAAGAGAGAGATAGAGAGATCTAACAGACAATAAAATCTATCGCACCATGATACACGTATCAAAGCTCGAATTATGTTGGTATAGTAAGCATGTGGGTCGATGATGCGAGCAGAAGGGGCGATTTTCTGTGTAGAACGCCAACACGTTTCCAAGATCCATTTTGGTCATCCAGCAATATCGCTTCAGAGAGCTCTTATAAGAATTAATTGATTTCATAGAAGACTATCACCGAAGCAAAGGAGCATCTGTAGGCGATTAACTAAGCAATACTGTGGCAAGAAGAATGATGCGCGCATATGCTTTGAAGAGCTGCCCAATTTGCTTTTAATCAAAACTCGAATTGAAGAGACAATTGCTATAAATCCAAGTGCGCTGCTCAAAATTGGCAAAAGTTCATCTCCAAATAATACATTTGTGAATTCCATTCTCCATACAACTTAGCATGGCTGCGTCAAAACTCTCAACCAAGGCCCTCGGCCGCAACGGCCCTCTTGTCTCTACAATGGGTTTTGGAGCTATGGGTCTAAGTGCCTCCTATGGATTTGGCGGTTCCGACGAAGATCGTTTCAAAGTCCTAGATCGCGCCTACGAGCTTGGAAGCACCTTTTGGGATACTGCAGATGTCTATGGTGACAACGAGGAGTTGATTGGTAAATGGTTCAAGCGTACGGGCAAACGAGATGACATCTTCCTCGCTACCAAGTGTGGCGGTGTATTTAATGCTTCTGGAGACTACAGTATACGTTCAGATCCGGAGTATGTGCGGGAAGCTTGCGATAAGTCGCTCCAGCTGCTAGGCGTATCCCACATTGATTTGTTCTATCTCCATCGTCTCGATAAAGAAACTCCTGTTGAGTTAACAATCGGTGCCTTGGCAAAATTAAAAGAGTTGGTTCACTTTTCTGACCACTGGTTAATGAACTAGACTGACAAATGGGGTACATCATAGAGAAGGCAAAATCCGATATCTCGGGCTCTGTGAAGTCTCTGCAGAAACACTTCGACGTGCCCATGCCGTTCATCCAATCACAGCCATTCAAGTGGAATACAGCCCCTTCTCGGTAGATATCGAAAGCTCCCAAGTCGGTCTTCTTAGCACAGCGAGAGAGCTCGGCATTGCTGTTGTAGCCTACAGCCCGCTGGGACGAGGCATGCTGACAGGGGAGATTAAATCGCCCGACGACTTTGCCGCCGACGATTTCCGAAAGTATCTTCCGCGCTTCTCGAAGGAAAATTTCCCAAAGAACCTGGCATTGGTGGAAAAGCTTGGCCTTATTGCCGCGAGCAAGGGTATCACATCGGGACAGCTGACTTTGGCGTGGCTGCTTGCGCAAGGAGATGATATCTTTCCTATCCCTGGGTGAGCAATTTTGTCCATCTACTAGTCAATCGGTAATTCCATACGTCGACTAGATAAGCTAACAATAAGCAGCACCAAGAAGATCAAATATTTAGACGAGAACATAGGAGCCGCCATCGTCAAGCTCACTAAGGCCGAAGAGGCGGAGATCCGCAAAGCAATTGATGAGACAGAGGTCATTGGAGGCAGATACTCTGACGAGTAAGTCTTGGACTGCGCCTTTTTTGATGTTCATTCTATTCTAACAATATTCATAGGATGTCAGGTCATTTATTCGCCGACACGCCTGCTCTTTGAACATGGCCTGCAAATACAAAACGAAAGGATGCTAGCAGTCTCTAAATTATCCACATTTTAATGTGAATCCAAAACACATTCTTCGAATTCTTTCTGAAACTACTTTATATGTGTAAAATACAATGATTACTGGAGGCCCAGTCACTTACACGATGCTTACCAATTTTGGTCGAATTGTTTGTGATCCTTGTAAATCTTGAAAGGATTAAATAGATCCGAACCTTATTTCCATTCAGAGTAATACGCTCCAAATTAAAAGCCGGCACTTGTCTCTCTTCCTAGCTTCCCATGCAACCCACGATGCCCTGTCAGACCAGAGACGGGCATATATGGATGGTGGATCACCGTGGTTCACGGAGATAGTTGAACGAGGCAAACTCCGCTAACATTTGCATGCGGAGTTTTAAACAAAAGTCATAGCGGGTGTAGCTAGTCTATCCATTCCGTTATTATAAGTTTTCCCCTGTTTTCATTTGCATTCTAATTACTCTTCATTTTCACACTCATTACTTTTAACTGAATTTTTATAACAATTGCTACTCTTTGACGGTGTACTCTCGCATTATCCCCAGCTCTTGGCCTTTATCCCATTGGACACCCCAATTAGTGTAGGATTGACTTTCTCTTAACAACTCATTCCCCTTTGCTTATTTGATCGAAAAGTGGAGCTTCTAGAGACATATGCTCACCTCATCACTCTTTCAGAACGATCTGCTCACCACATCAATTTCCACGAAACGCCAGTTGATTTGATGTTCGCTTGGTTTCACACGAAGGAATAGCTGCCATCATCAAATTCCCGCACCGGTTCTTCTTGGCATGCTACATGTTGATGACGACATCTGCATATTTTCCGATATGGAGGATGTTAGGACTATAACGACGAATACCGAAAGTGCAGTTGATGAGCAGCAGCTTGATCAAGATGAGAGTGAGCTGGACTTGGAACTGCGCAAAGCCCCAGAGTCACGAAAGCCGGCACCACAAAAAATAAAGACCTCCGAAAAGAGGCGGATTCAGAATCGCGCAGCACAAAAGACTTATCGTTAGTAAACGACTTCATTCTGAACCGCTGTATAAGCGACAAAGTTCCACTAATAAGGCGAAACATGTAGGAGAGAAGCAGAAAAAGAGGCTGCAGGCTCTAGAGCTATATGCTCAATCTCATACGGCTATTGTTCAAGATGCAGCACCCTTCTCAACCCCAACATCCACTGTTGGCCAAGATGTAGCCGGCATGCTAGCTATGGATTCGCCAATCATGGGACTATCGGATTTATTACCACACCACAATCTTCCAACCCCTGAAATCGGCATGAACGATCTTGTAAGCCGCGACCCAAGTCTCAATGCGGCTCCTTCAAATCGCTCGGCCGGTGGATCTATCCCGATATACCAATACGTACCGAGCAGTAATTTGCAAGTGGATAATGCTCTAAATTCCAGCAAATCATTTCAAGAAGACCTGTTTTCAACATCAATAGATAGGCTGGCATCTATTCCGGGCTCGGAAGTGATTACTCCAGAAAGCAGCCTTAGTTCATCCTTTGTGCAGCAAAGCCATGCACGGGCACGGGGCGACAATGCGCCAAACTATAAATCCCATAATGACAGCGAAGCAGATCCCTTACTCGCGCAGTTTCTCTTGCAGGATGATGTTACTCTAAGCAGAGGACTGCTCAGGGATATCCGGGAAAACAAGATAACTTTAAGAGACTTGCTAAGGTTGGGCCTTCATTCACTGAAGGGCAAGGCATCCAGCACACCAGGGAGCTTGGGAGTGACTGAGAACTTATTGCAACAACATGCGTATCGTAAGTCTACAGCTACTGACTCTATAGATGTTATGATCTATTATTAACTGATGAACAATTAGTACAGCTCCCTGACCTCCACACTAATACGATCCGCGTTACACAAATGTCTTTTGTGGCTGCGGTTTTACACAATGCTTCTATGCTTGGCATAACGCCATCCGAGATTTTTGCACACGATACCGAGTCTTACTTTTACACCACTAGAGGCCCATCGGACTCAGCAGAACAGGCCACCCAACAACAGGCCACAGCAGATAATATTAAAGAACATTTGAAGCCAACTCAAAATCAACTCACACATCGCCATCACCCTTACATCGACACGCTCCCATTTCGAGTTTTCCGCGAACGGTTAATAGCACTGATTCACGCCCAGCCGCCTATAATCAATATGCCAGAGCTCTGCCACGATTTACAGAGCGACGGGGTTATATGTTGGGGGTCTAGCGCTGGGGCTGGCACTGGACATTCTGGGGCTCCGTGGGACATTCGGAGCTGGGAGGTGCGGCCATGGTTTCTGAAAAAGTGGTGGATGTTGACAGAAGGCACTGATGGCGAGATGTACCAGCAGGCGAGATGGTGGTGCGAGATGAGAGGCGAGGATATGCCAGGTGTTTGGTGATGGGTTGATGATTGATAGAAATTTCACCATCTGTAGTGCCTCATAATTCCTCTCCCAATGGCCATCTCAATGGTTTACAATATCAGGCTGGTCTTTATCTAATTAGATATAGCCTTTTCTTTTCTCTTTTCTCTTTCTTTTTTTTTTTTTTTTAATTAGAAGAACCCCCAGTTTTCATTAAGCTCCGCAAGGTCTAGGTCGATTAACAGCACCTGATTTGCCTTATACAATTTACTGCTTGCAAAAGGCGTCAAACGCAGCAACCTAGAGTGTTCCCACGACTTTTATGTCTATTCGAGTCCTTGCAGAGATCCATTTTTGATTATTAGATGATCTCGGTGTATGTGTTTAGGTTCACTATTACGCTCGTATCCATATGATGACTTCGGTTTGGCAAGTGGGGCTGTGACGGGAACCTTGAAGAGCTTGGTTGGTGATGATATGTGCCATTGGCAAGGACAGCTTCGGTTCAAGGTTAAAAAATATCCATTAGAATTTCGGCCAACTGCTTAATCCTTTTATGTGCAATTTGTGGAGGTTAGACAATTTTCCCTGATGGTCAACAGTGAAAGAAAGAAAAACTACATGTACGTAGTATATTCTATGAGTCACTACGTCATAACCGGCGGCCGTCTAATTCACATGTCCCTACCAAGCAAGGCGATAATCACGGCACCGATGATGGACGAGTAGTAGAAAAATCTCAGAGCACGTTACAGAACATCCTCTACAATCAAAAGCACTCAAACCCGGCTCCATCATCGATCTGCAAATTGTTTATCCGGGTTCTCACAGCTTCCAAGCTCAATTGCACCATGAACCTGCCCCTCCATGCCCCACCATGGAGCTGCGTAGCTGTCGGATAAACCCGCCGATCTTCGGATCGAGATAGTCAAAATCGCAAGAAAAAAAAAAGTCTCGTCTTGCTTTTGTTTTCTTCGAAGACAGCGAAACAAGACGAGGAATATCCAATTGACTGCGCCCGCCATGTCAATTCGCACTCTCAGAATCGGTACGTATTCCCTCTCACATTCAAAACACCGCTATCTTCTTCTATCTCCCTCTTGTAGAAAAAATGCAACTAATCGAATCCATTCATCACAGGCCTCATCCCCGGTGACGGCATTGGCAAGGAAGTCATCCCCGCCGGCCGCCGCATCCTCGAAGCCCTCCCCGCCTCGCTCAAGCTCAAGTTCGACTTTGTCGACCTCAAGGCCGGCTTCGAGTCCTTTGAGCAGACCGGCTCAGCCCTGCCCGACGCCACCGTCGATGTGCTGCGCAACGAGTGCCAGGGCGCCCTCTTCGGCGCCGTCAGCTCGCCTACCCACGCCGTCAAGGGCTACTCGTCGCCCATTGTCGCCCTGCGCAAGCGCCTCGACCTGTACGCCAATGTGCGCCCCGTCAAGACCGTCATGAACGCCGCCAAGCCCATTGACATGGTCATCGTGCGCGAGAACACCGAGGATCTGTACGTCAAGCAGGAGACCACCCGCGACACCCCCGAGGGCAAGGTCGCCGAGGCCATCAAGCGCATCTCCGAGAAGGCCTCGTTCCGCATTGCTACCATGGCTGGTGATATTGCGCTGCGCCGCCAGAAGATCCGCGAGAGCACCCCCAGCATCCACAGCAAGCCCCTCGTCACCATCACCCACAAGTCCAACGTCCTGTCGCAAACCGATGGTCTGTTCCGCACCGCCTCCAAGCAAGCCCTGTCCGATCCCAAGTACGCCTCCGTCGCTATTGAAGAGCAAATCGTCGATTCCATGGTCTACAAGCTGTTCCGCCAACCCGAAGACTACGATGTCATTGTTGCCCCCAACCTGTACGGCGATATCCTCTCCGACGGTGCTGCCGCCCTTGTTGGAAGTCTTGGTCTCGTTCCCAGCGCCAATGTCGGCGAGGGCTTTGCTATTGGTGAGCCTTGCCACGGCAGCGCCCCCGACATCCAGGGCAAGAACATTGCCAACCCCATTGCCACCCTGCGAAGCGCTGCTCTGATGCTTGAGTTCCTCGAGGAGCCCGAGGCAGCTGCCAAGATTTACGCCGCTGTCGATGCCAACTTGGAGGAGGGCAAGCTGCTGAGCCCTGACCTGGGTGGAAAGGCCACCACTGATGAGGTCGTTGAGGATATTCTGAGACGCCTATAAACGGTGTCGCTTAGTAGAAACAACAATGAATAAAGTAAAAATTGGCGTGCAAATGCATAGTACTATTATTACGTCTCTTCAACGTTTTGAGTAGCATTAATGGTAAAATCACCAGGGTACACCTGGACTGAAAAGAAATAAAGCAATTTTGAATAAAGAACTAAAGCAGAGCAATGCTGATAGAAGAGATCCCCTTGGTAGCCGATCAAGCAAATTAGGCTATCCAACCTGTAAGCAGCCATTCTGCTAGTCTCTCCATAGAGACAATAAAAAAAGAAAATAACCATAATATCCCAAATCCCCAAATGCCCATTACCAGCCTGGGTATCAAATAGCGAGGTAAATAAATACCATCAAATAGCGCCATAAATGTCAGCCAATCCATCCTATATCCTGCGTATATAAACCACCGTATTGGTGATTATCCAGATTACTGTAAAGCAAAAATAAATAAAACCAGTCGAAAAGCACCAAGATAACTTCCATTGCCAAGCCCATCTCAAACAATCTTCTTTTTCGCCTTCTTCGCCGCGGCTTTCTGGGCCGCCCTAGTTTTGGCAGCCGTCTTCTCCTCCTTTTCGTCTTTTTTGCGCGAAAAGGCCTTTTGGAGCTCAAGCTCGCTCAGAGGCTGAGGCGTGTGGCCGTCATCTTGTAGAGTATGGTCTACATCTCTAGCCTTCATCTCTTGGAGATTATAGATACGTGTGTCGGTAGACTCATTGGTCTTGATGTTGACGAGATGTGTCACTTTGTCTTGACCAATTCTGACAACTCGCCCAAAAGCCTGTTGTTCAGCCGTTTTATTCCACCATGGATCGATGATAATTACTCTGTTGGCGGCGGTGAGGTTCAGCGATTGGCCGCCGCTCCCGAGAGTGGCAACCTATATGAAAAGCGCGATGGTTAGAGAAATTGACACCAAAATAGTGGTTAATAACTGTCGGCAGCATTGAATCAAACTCACCATCACTTTTATATTCTCTCGAGTTTTAAACGCTTCCAGGGCCTTTCTCTTTTGCGATTCTGTGAGACCGCCGTAATAGTACACAAATCCTATTTTCAGAGTCTGAAGCATAAGCCCCAGCATCTTCAACGTACCCCTAAACTGGGTGAAAACTATCATGAAGAAGAGAAAAAATGATGAGTACTCATAATTTTAAAACAGCCTCTAACTCTCTGAACTTACTGATGATCTTGTCATCGGATGCTTCATCCATCCATGTGAGAACAACCGCCATGGTCGCCGACAGCTTGGTGCTTGGAAGTATCAGGATAGTGTCGCGAAATGTGCTAGCGATGAAGAAGCCATTTCCATCATCACCATGAACCACAGAAACATTCAAGCTGTCTTTTGCAGGCTCGCGGTACTTTCTCTCCTTGGCGTGTTCAATTATTTTTTGTATATTCTGTATATCTTGTCCCAGTCCAAGTTTCTCTCCACAGCCTTCATGGGGACAGTCCTAGAGCAACTCATCAGCCATTGTTATTTATGGAACTGAAACAAATCAATACACTTACAACCAGTCTACCGTCACGGATAGCGCTTCTGACGGCAGTGATTAAGCATCTCTCGCAGAAAACATGTGAACACTCATTTAATTGTCAGCTTGAAGTCCGCGCACTTTTCTGTTCCCATTTAGCTTACCGTATCAGATAATATGGGATCCGCTGGAGGCTTTGCAGTTGTACAGAGGAGGCAAGTAGCACCTCTCGCATTGCACTCCTCCCCCAAGATATTCAAGAGCGGCTTCATATCGAAATACTTGCCAAAGAAAGTTTCTTTCCGCTCTTGTAGTATCTCTAGTCCTTTCCGGAATTTCAAAATCTCACCATCTGCTTCCATACCGACTTGCATCTGTTCCAAAATGGTTTGCTTATTGCCGAATCTCTTCAAGCTGTCATTTAATTCGCCCAGCTCTTCTGAAGAGAATTTTTGGCGAAGAAGTCGCTCAATGCAGAACACATGAGATATTGCTTGGCGATGCCTCACTTGGCTGCCCTTTTTCATTTGCTGCTCCTTTGTTTCACCTGTACTCTCCGCATCGCTTATATCTTCCAAGTCTCCCTCTTCAAGTGTATCTGCTTCAGAGGAAGCTGGCGATTTCTTGAAATGATTTCTCACGGCTCTGACGAAAATAGCAAAAGCGATCGATATTAGTCATAGTGCCAAAGAGAACAGATAATGCTTCAGACTTTCAACTCACTCGGCCACACAATGTTCTTCTATTGACAGAGGAATCCATAGATCAACCTCGTTTCGATCAGGGAGACTTATAATTTGCCTCCCAAGGAAACAATCTTGCAATGTCCTGGATCTTCATCAGCTATTGCGTGTATTTGGGGCCATTGAATAAATGAAATCTCACCGTCGGTACATGATGAGGCTAGTCAATGCCTCAAATTTAGCGTTTGGCACACCCTGCGATAGTTAGCTTCGTTCCCTTTAATTAGGGAATTGTTATTCAACACCCAGTTTCGTTGTCCAGCAACCCCATTGTAATTGAATGACCGGTCAGTCCACTCATATATATATGTATACATCGAAGCAATATACAACACTGAGCAATAATGGAAGCAGTAGAGGCAGTAGAGGCAGTAGAGGCAGTAGATTAAAACAGCGGTAAATTCGTGACATTGCCACGGATTGGGTGCTGGATAACGAAACAGGGGTGCTGAATAATAATTCTCTTTATTTATTACCAGAGTGTTCAACGTACCTTTTTAAAGAACATTGCGCGAAAGTCTTTTAGAGTGTCTGTCCAATCACATTGGGTAAACTTCATGTAAGGATACATCTCTGTAATACTTAGTAAACAAAGTCCCAACGAAACGATGCAGATTGGTACACATACCTTGAGAGGTGTTGGAAATGGGTGTACCACTTAAGGCCCATCGATACTTTCCAAGAAGTGCACAACAGGCTTTGCTTGCTGATGGCCAAAGAGACATATTAGCAACTCATATTAAATCAGTTTGATCACGATGAATGGTAACATACTGCGACTTATAGCAGTTTTAATTTGATGTGCTTCATCCAGAATAATTCTGTACCAGTTGATCCGGAATAAAGGACCCATGATCTTGTTCAATTCACGGTGGTACGATATATTATCAGTGTCATACCTTTCACGAAGTTCTGTGAAAACTGTATCATTCGGGTATTGCGACATCACCTCATTGTAGGTGGTGATCCTATTATGCGTTAGACATCAACGCAACACAATCCGACGTAAACGAGACTCACACTATGAGACTTTGGTTGCACAGCTGGTGTAAATCTCTGCGTTGCCTGTCGTAAATGGTAACCATGTGATTGTATGGGTCATTGTAGTGTTTCTGCATACTCAGTCAGCATGGCGGGCTTCACCTGAGAACTTGATTCAACATCCTTACACGCGCTTCCTCATCCCACTGCAGGACAGCATTGGAAGGCACAACTACAAGAGTTGCCCTACAAAATTTGGCCATATGCTCATCGTCGGCTGGATTGCCAATAATACAGGCAAGACTCATGATTGTCTTACCCATGCCCGGGGCATCAGCCAAAAGCCCACCGAACGGTTTCATCCGAGCCAGCTCTCTCTTAACCATCCAGGCCACGGCTGTGATTTGATGGTTGTACATTCCCTCCTGCATACCTTTCAGTCTCCACTTGCTGTCGTGGGCTTCAACCTTTTTGTAGCCAAAGATTTTTATAGCCTCTTCCAGATCCTGTTTTTGTGTGTTTGTGCGCCTAGTATCGCAATTTTTGGGTATACTAGCCTTGAGTTGAGCCATTTGATCTGCATGAGTTCTGGCCTTGATCGACTCCGCAGGATGTAGCGGACCATCGTTAGAAGATGGCGAGGTGCCATTAGCTACAAAGTAACTATTCCCGATTGCCGTCTTTATAGCTTTTGAAGGCCCCATATCGCTTTTAGTGAGCTTGCGCTTGGGTGGACGTTTCGCACTTGGCTTTTTCCCCTCTCGTTGCTTTATTTTTCGGGCATTCTTTTGGTCTTCTTTTTCATGGAGACGCGCAACATATTCCCTTGCAGTCTGCGCAAGTTTTCGTCGAGGCTTTTCGCCATTTTCCTCTGAAGCCAAGGTGCGGTTTGACTGTGGAGGTTCGTATTCGCCGTCGCTCTCAGAAGAAACACTGCTGTCGTCTTCGCATTCAGAGCCTTCATCCTCTTCGGCGAAATCTATGTCGTCGTTTCCAATCTCTCTAGATTTCTGTAATTGAAGATGGGCCATCTCCTGGTCAAAGATCTTGTCTACTGACGGCAGAGTGTCTTCGTCGTCGTCTATCTCAGCTTCGGGTGCATATACCATTTGATGTTCCTCTTTCATGGTGTTGTCACCCTCCATTGCATAGCCATTCTCCACGATGTAATTATTGTCAATGGCATGGCTATTCTCCATATCGCGACTCATCGTCTTGTCAATATTATCCTCCACGACTTGGTTATCTTCCATAACATTCTCATTGTCTTCCACAAAGAGAGAGGACTTCAGGCTAAGCGCCCCTTTGACGGGAGGTATCAAGTGGAATATTGGGTCTGAAGTATCATGATCTTGGCTGGTAGGATTGAAATCGTTACTCAGCTCAAGTTTATCGGCTTGGTTATCGCTCAAACCAAAATTCTTTAGACAGCCCTCGGTACGCTTTGGGGATTCGCAGGGTGAAAGAAGCTGCTGCGTTTGCGACAGCAGCGGCTGAGGAGTCTCTGGTGTCAGCTCCATATTTGAAGCCATCTTTAGCGATATCTATGCCACGGTTAGCTTAATTCTTCTAATAATATTATCAAAACTGAATGTGCCGAAATAAATACGGTGAATCAGGCCAAGTGTGCCACTTGAAAAAAGAAGCAAATCACTATTGGAGGCGAAATAAAGTGAATAAAACGTTGGAATACTGTGGATTCTTGCAGCACTTATCAAATTAAGGGAAGAAATAAAAGATGAGTGAATGTGGAGAAATTAATTAAAAGCAGATGTTTGAAGGGATAGAGGGAAGACTTTGATTTGGTTCTTGGATGGAGGTTTAGATACTTGGCGAAGGGCGGTGTATGTTACTGCCAACACGAAGACAGCTGTAGAGAGAGACGCGCAGGCAGGTGTTCTCTAAAATGCAAGTATCTTTCGAAATCTATTTCTCAGTTGTTCATGCGAAAATTAGCAACGTTGGCAGTGCTCAGGATTTTCAGACTACTTCGCCCAATTGCTAAGCCCGCGCAAGATTCTCGGAAACGATAGAAGGCATGCACATGAAAGATCATTTGGAGGCACATATGATGCGATAAGATCAACTTGTAGCTTAATTATTTGTATCCGCTCCCTTTATTATATGTCATCGCTGGTATATTAAGTTATTCACACGCACTTCACAAACGATGGACAAAGAAATAGAGAATAATATATCCATATATACAGAAGCCCACTATTGCGCACTCTGTTATCATACCATCAATTGTTATACTAGTTCATATATTTCGTGCTTCTGCTCTACTACCATAACCTTTACCTGTACTCCTATCTCTGCCCTGATACAACTGTTTCTATTTCTTCGACCAATTGAAAGCTCTTATGCTTTAAATGCTTGAACTCCTATTTTTTGTGAGTTTTTATTCTGCGGTCCTTTATCTTTTATGTTCTCCCTGCCCATAGACATATACATGTTAAAACGCATTATACTGGCATCGCAAGATACGAAATGGGTTAACAAGCTAATAACTGGCTACAGAAGAAATGAGAGTTGCTCCCAGCAAGTAATTATCGCTTCTGTCCTATTCAAGGCTGCATACTTGTGCTTTTTAACGTAAATCATTTAGATATCACAACTTATAACGCGATACCTTGATCAAGTAGGCGCCTAGAGCTTCGGTAAAAGATTCAACGCTTCTCAGATAGCCGATAATGTCCATTGCTATACGTTGTTTCTGATATTTGCAATAGAAATAGAAGCAGCTATTAACTTGCTTCTACAAAAATACTTGCAAAGTGTTGGATATCCAATCTGGTGCGTCGCGCAAAGCATTATATACATATAGCATCGCCATCTTCCCCACGTCTGCTGCAAGTATGTATGGTGTGCAATCGTATGATGCAGCCTACCTCGGCTGAAGGCATAATGATTCAGATCAAGTACCGTTCCAGCGTTTCATCAAACTCATTCACTGCCATCCAATTCGATTTACACCCACTACGTTATTCCACCTTCAGATATCTACCTCGGGAATTCTGAGCTTCTTTCTATCAGAGAATTTAAATATAGGCCTTTTACCGAATTCCTCGGTTACATAAATAATGAAACTGAAGGTTTGCGGGCACTCGCAATAGCTGTGTGGTGGTTCGGCCCTCAATCTCGTCAACTAGTCTATCGTCAAGTAGCCACACTGGGCATGGTGTGTTCAAGATTATAGACCGTTTCCCCAGACAAGCACTCTGCTTGGCCGTAATCATTCATCCCGCCAGATGTTCAGAGGGCACTGCACTTAGCTATCCATAGAGCTATCTGTAGCTCTAAGATGTCGATACAAGAGTTCCACTCAAAGAATAAAGTAGAGTGATTCGAGTAGCCACCCCGCAAAATCCTGCTGCTGCCCGATATAGACTTGTAGTTGCACGGGGACTCATTAACTATTCACATCCGAGATATCTACAGACGAACATTCTCATATAATTTGCTTAATAGTAATGTAAATTAATTAGATGTAGTTACGTTAATGTAGTTTGAGTTTTCTATATGATCGTCTAAGATATTTTGAGTTGCTTTTTTAGTTATTCTTCCCAAAACAAACTCATTATGCCTCTTTCTATTTAACTCTTCTATGGGCCTTCGGACGCCACAATCAGTTGCTAAACAACAGTACCCAGCTCGTAGCTTCATCTCGGATGTAATTCAAGTTGTGTGGCAGAGCCGAAGGGAAGTAACCCAAGGCGAAAGGCGAGTACTCAAATTACCGCCTACCTTGTTCCGAGTCTGTAAGTGGCAATATGCACAAACATTCGCCAAGACAGGGGCTGTTTATACGTCACACGAATTAATTCTCCGTACACAGTCACACATGCCAACGGCTCACGCTCTTCTTCATCGCCGGTCTCCGGCCGAAAACCGTGAATGCTACCCTACAAGGATGTTCCAAAGATGGGTTATGGCGGCTGGGCCACCATCTTAACGTGCGCTTTCTGAACAATGCTTTGCATAAGATTGGTGAATTGGAAATGCGCCTTTGGCAAATAATGTTGCCGCACCTTTGTCATCGGCGCCTGGGATGACCGCAAGAGCGAGTGCTAAAGAACTAATGGAGTTAACTAGTGTATAGGGATTACCGCCTCTCCATCATATGTCGCGTGTATTGAGAGCGATGAAGTAACGCGAGGGCCGGAGATATCTTTTCAGGAGTGATTGTCGCTTAAACTTGATCTTCTATCTTCTAGATGATGGATGCCGTTGGGATTTGGGAGACGGTGGCTAAAACGAAGTGCCGATGGACTTCTCGGAGCAAGCAGTACATAAAGATGCTTCTCGCTCTCACTTTTCCAAATGCCAGTCTGTGAAATAATAACCATCTGAATTTTATCACAATGGACGATCTACTCGATGTCGTTCTCGCTCGAATATATATCGTCGGGGCTGTTACAGTGGCGGGGATAGCTTATGTGAGTTTCCGTTGTCTTGTGTACAGGCAGTCTGACCTTTGCTAACACTCGTACAAGCTCATCTTTTATGCCCTTCGAGACCCACTATCCAAAGTCCCTGGGCCTTGGTACACCAAATGGACTTCACTCGTGATCAAGTATTACTGGCTGAGAGGCAATCGAGCGAGTTATCAGCATAGCTTACATGAGAAATATGGCACGTATTCGATTATTTTAACAATGTCTTTACCAGGTGAAAGTCACTAACATGAAGTTTAATATACAATCCCTGTCGTTCGTCTCGCCCCTAATGAAGCCGCCGTGACCAACATTGAAGCTGTCAAGAAAATCTACAATGCTAGAGAGACCTTCCGCAAGTCTTCATGGTATCAAGGTCATTCCGTCACAAGCGGAAATGTTTTCAACACCAGCCGTACCGAGCTGCACCGACGACTGCGAAGGGTTCTCTCGGGCTCAATGTCAGAAACTTCGCTGGCGGCCGTAGCCCACGTCCAGACTACGATTGATCTGATGGTAAAGAGAGTTGGAGAAGAGATGGAAAATAGAGGGGCTGCAGATGTGATTAAGTGGTTCATGTTTATGGCGACAGGTATTATTGGAGAGCTTTCCTTTGGAGAGTCGTTCCTAGCGCTGGAAATTGGTGAGCACACTAACTATACCAAAGATTTGGCAGAATTGGCTACCTCGGTGCCGTTCGCTCTGCTTTTCCGAGAATCATTGCGATGGCAAAATATTTGCCCATCGGTTATTTCAGACGTCCCATCCGAAGCACGAAAAACATGATTCGTTATGCAGACGAATCCATTGCTCGCTACAGGAACCTGTTGACCTCTGATCCATATAGTGTAAAATGGACGCTCTTCACCAAGGTTTTCCAAGATCATGGCAAGGAAGAAGGTCTTAGCCCAGTAGAACTTAGAGGAAATGCATCTGCATACATTATTGCCGGCAGCGATTCAACAGCAGTCACTCTCACTTACCTGGTCTGGTCTGTCTGTCGTGATCCCAAAGTCAAGGCTGCCCTGTTGGCGGAGTTCCGAACGCTCCCAGCCGACTTTACTATTGCAAATCTTCGCGATATGAGCTATTTGAACGCAGTGATTGACGAAACGCTGCGTCTGTACTCTGGAATCCAGTCTGCGCTGCCTCGTTGGGTGCCTGACAGCGGTGATAACATCGCCGGATACTGGCTTCCCGGCGGTACAACCGTTTGCACTTAGGCGTATAGTATGCATCGCAATCCTGACGTGTTTCCCAATCCAGATATCTTTGATCCTTCGCGATAGGATATGCCAACAAAGGAAATGAGATATTCCTTTATGCCATTCGGAAGCGGCGCACGAAGTAAGTTTCTTTGTCTTTCAATATGTCTTTACTCACGCTGACGCTGTTACAGTCTGCATTGGACTTCATCTGGCACGGATGGAGCTGTGATATGAAGCTGCGCACTTTTTCCTGACGTTTCCGGAAGCCAAGATGTCGTCTCTGGAGGGCACGAGTGATGGGGATATGGTAACGAAAGTGTTTTTCTTTACTGAGTCAAAGGCCAAGCGGTGTCTGATCCAGAGGCAGTGAAGGTAAGGTGTACCAATATATGCAACTCGTATGTCGCTACAGAGCGGTACCGCGTAGCCTCTTGAGGTGATGATTATATAGGTAAATAAGGAGAATTCATTAGCATAGCAGAATATTATTTGAATAATTCAGTGTGATTCCTCCGACTTCTGTGAACTGGTCCAGGCCGAGCCAAGGCACTTCAACCAGTCATTGGAATACAAAGAGAACAAAGAAAATATAATGGTCAGGTTGAGAGCGAATTCCAGCCTTTGTTACCTATGCATCTAATAATATCTCGCGTTAGAGACGTGACGCAGTCAATGATGCTCTTCGATGCTGTTTACAAGCTACCCAGGCTAATCGTCCTTTTCGACAAGGAGCTGACAACGAAACAAAAGGCAGCGATTCGCCCGAATATGTGATTGTCCGATTCTTCTTGGAGGTTTTTATTTTCCTCTCGCATACCAAATATACTTACCGGAGCACGTTCACTCTTTGGATATCATGTCTGACCTCAAAAGCGACTCGACTTCTGAGGTAAACAGCCAAGCAGATGGCGCACCTTACTTCATACCGGCAACAGAGTATTCGACGGCATGGGCATGCTCATGGACTGACACAGAATTTGGGGTATTGAACGATGCAGATTTAGAGAGCCTAAGACACGTCAATTGCTCGTACCTCTCCTCAGGGAGACCACCAACGCTGTTAGCTTTGAAGCAGCATGCTCAGGCTCTTACGAATCTCATACGAAAGCTGTGCGTCAGCAACACGTTTGGAATCGTTGATGAAGGAGGCAAACGGCAGCCAGCTTTTGAGAAAAACGAAGCGTTTGACTGGTTGAAAAATCTCGATAAACCCTACACAAACGATGATGAAAGCCACCATTTGCCTTTATGGGCTTTAGCAAACCAGATTGAAGGCGAAGACGAAGAGACAGGAATCGAGTGCCATTGTCCTCTCAAAATTGCGCAAAGTTTTGGGCCCTTGGATGACGGTCAAAGCACACGCCGACCGTACAGCAGCCACCACAACCTGGTAATGCATGCAAACGCTTGTCTCGAAATTCTGGATCACGAATACAGCGCAACAGGAGGCCTCCTTTCACTGCTCCCATCAGGGAGCGAAGAGGATAGTGAGCAGATGCAGGGCGTTCGAAACACCATACTGGGACAATGGTTGCTCCATCAACAGCACTTGATTGCGCGCATGCACGAGCTCGAGATCAACTACGCAAACGCCCTCGACCTTCTTAACGGCGAGGCCGTCGTACCCATGCAGATGCTTGGGTGCCTTGGCCCCGATGGACGATCCAAAGGCCGCGAACCGGTCTATCCCCAAGACCGCTTTATCCTCGCCAATACTGGTGACGACTTCTTTGAACTAGTGCATCGCTTGATGGATAAAGCTGAGTCAAAGATTGAGGAAAAGGAGCAGATATGGTGGGAGTCTGGAGTTAGTGGTGAGCGCATGTGGATGAAGAACCGAGGAGGCGACTGGTATTCCCGTGGTTTGGTACCTGTCGATCTCATGACGCGATTTGTCCGCCTCAAGGACCACGGAGACAGGTCCACCATCTTCGTGCTGCCAGCAATCGAGCAGCATCCGGCCACGACACAAACGCGCAAGATGGAGAGTCGGCCAACAGTGGTATCAGTGGTGACGCCATCTTGGCCAGAGAAAACATCCGATATAGAGCAGCGTGTCAGTGCTCAGATAGAACAGATGAAGGAATTGCAGGATGCGAATCGTGCACTGACGAGAGACAAGATGGAGATGGAGGCGCAGATGGCCACGGTTTTGGCCGATTTGCGCAGGACAAGACATGAAGTCAAATTCTACGAGGGCACATCGGAGGAGGGAACGAGAGACAAAATCATTGCCGAGATCGCTGCTATGAAGCGCCAGATGGACAAGCTGAGAAAGACGCTGCCCCAAGAGTATCATCAACTCTTGGAGGCTGAAGACTGAAGACTGAGCCCGAGTTTGAAGTAGTGATTTAGTTGCGTTGCGGCAGTCTTTTGGGACTACAGATGCGAGACAAGTGACGGATCACATCGATTGCCTGCATTAGTCTGCTGACCGTGCGCGTCTGAACTCTCTGATACGATTGTTGTTGGTTCGTGTATGGTGTACAGTAGTTTGTATGTTAGCGGTTGTAGCGTCGTTATTGATAGAAAATACCTAGCGAGCAGGGCAGCTGTAGCTGATACTGAGGTGGCCGCTATCAGCGAGACAGCGGCCCCGCTACAGGCACTAGCCCGAAGGCTTCTAGAATCCAATACTCCATTTTCCTCATTCAACCGAAGCAGAACCCACCACATCCAACGCCAGTGCCACTGACATTTGTCTACGAGTAGCAGCGTCCGAATGCCCAAATGCCTCCCGATTGAGACGAATCTGCTACAGTCCTGCAGCCTTCCTGCAGCCCTCCTGCAAGGGCCGTGTTTGCTTCCCTCCCCTGCGTCGTCTTGTCTCGTCTCTTCCAGCACCATGGCCTCCCCATTCATAAGGCATTGTTTTCTGCGGCGAGCTCCATTAAATCGCCCATGGACTTGGACAAACAAGCGACGCCTTCATCTCGCCCCGCCGTTTCTGCTGGACGACTACACGCCCCGATATCTTAGACTCTCTTCCCGAGACGCCGCCAAAAAGCGCTCGCAGGCCTATGCCCACCTCCGCAACTGCAATCTTTGCCCCAGACTATGCGGCGTCAATCGCTACGAGACCACCGGAATGTCCCTTATTGGCGACAAAGCAAAGGTCAATGTCATAGCGCCTCATTTTGGCGAAGGTCCGTAGGCGTTTGCCTTCTTTTGAAACCCAAAAGCGAAAGGGCCGCTAAGAAGAGCGCCAAGTAGCACTCTAACCACGCACGAGCGAGATGCAAGAGCTGCTAACATAGCGCCAGAACCATGTATCCAGGGACACAATGGCAGTGGCGCAGTATTCATGAGCGGGTGCAACATGCGGTGCATTTTCTGCCAGAACTATGACATCTCGCACCAGCGTAATGGAATGGACCTCACCCCGGAGGAGCTAGGAGAGTGGTACATCAAGCTCCAGGAGGTGGGCGACGTCCACAACATCAATATCGTCACACCGGAGCACGTGGTGCCTCAAGTGGCTTTGAGCATCCTACATGCGGCTGAGCTAGGTCTGAGAGTTCCGATCATCTATAACACCTCGAGCTACGACTCGCTAGCATCTCTGGAATTGATGGATGGACTAGTTGATATCTATCTAGCAGATTTTAAAGTTTGGAAGCCAAGCACATCCAAGAGGCTGCTCAAGGCAGATGATTACGCAGAAACTGCCAAAGAGAGCATAAAAGCGATGCATAAACAAGTCGGCGATTTGTGTTTCACCGGAGATGGCATTGCTAAAGTGGGCTTGCTTGTTAGACACTTGGTTATGCCAGGGAAGGAAGCTGAGGGTGCAGAAATTATGAAATTTCTGGCGTCTGAAGTATCAACTGATTGCTTCGTCAATATCATGGAGCAATATCACCCTGATGCGCATGTTGGAAAGAAGAAAAAGCGAAGAACACCTCCAGCCGACGGAGAAAAGAAGAATTCAAATCCGTCAGAAGGCACAGACGAGGAAATTCGATATAGTGATATCAATCGATCAGTCACAAAGGAAGAAATCTCATCAGTGCGCGAAGCCGCCATGGGGGCTGGTCTGTGGCGGTTTTGTGACCCTCCAAAGCACGATGGATTTGCTATCTAGACTACATGTCTGCATCTCAAGCTTTCGCATGCTCGCAATACGGTGCCGAGTTTCCGAGCTTAGCTACACATGTGCATAGTGTATCGTCAATGCTCTCATACTACCCTTCTTCGAGTCTAATTTACACCCACCGGCCCAATAGTGCGCAGGGATTGATGGGGATCGTTATCTGCTATTTTAAGTGTAGCATTATTGGTTCCGATCCTGTCTTGAGCTATATTCAAATAAGAGAAGCGATGAGAGCACGGCCCAGAAAACGCCACCAAATTGTGATGTTAGTTGACATTGCCAGTCTGATTAAGAGAATCATCTGCAGTGTGGAATAAATCCAATTCCAATAGTCAAAGCGCATGTTGGTGGCGGCGATGGCGGCATTAAACCTTCAGTCTCAAAACAAACACGCATGCCTAGACCTGGGGCCCGAAGCCATTGCGCCAGGCTTTCCGGCTGAGCCCTCGTAAGAACAATAGCTTCGAAGCGACGGCGAATATGGTCAGCTGCGTGGCCCTTTGGTCTAAGAGACACTGCCTATTCTCCCTAGCTTACCTGGCTTAGGACTCATAAGCTGGGGATATTCTGCAGTTATCGCGCTGACAACATTTCGCTGCAACAAAGCTAGATCCTCAACTATCAGTCAATGAATATGGAAACAATTACAATCTCCGAGAAATCGGTCCAAAGACTTTCTCGAGATATCTCACCATCATCATCATCTCCGTCGTCCCGACGTGCGTACTCATTCGACTCCCGTTCATCCATGTCTACATTACCCTCTTCAAGGGGCAGCTCTCTCGATGCTGAAAAAGACACCAGGAGCAGCTCTCGCTGCAGAAGCAAGCGCAGCCCTAAGCATGCTACACCGACTTGGAATCTCATGTTCCAGCCTCGATCCTATGAAGAGATTTACTCTGAACGAGCCTATCTCACGGCTTCCCTCCAGATACACTCACTCACAGCGATCGAATTAATACACCAATACTCTTTGATAGAAGAGGAGCTTCATGCTGAAGAGCATATCGGAAAGCAGAGACGGAAGCTTCGTAAACGAATGAGTTTCATAAAAGTAAAATTGGCTGAGGCAGCTCGCCAAGAAAAAGCAATCATTATAAGACTAGGGGAATTGCAGATGGAGCAACTGGGGAGAGACACTTGGGACCGGGTACAGCAGCGTAGAATGTTTTACTCATTAGCGGCATCGTCCACACCACGGACGACACCGCTCAACGCAACTTCAAATGAATTTGTTCCGTCCCACATTCAACCTACAGGTTTGCCAGCACATGCTCAACCCTGTCCATCCGAAATTGCAAAGCCCGGGGTACTTGACACAGTAGCTGAAGTACAAGAGGAGGAAGACGACATCGATGGGATTTCCGATGATAGCGAAAAGGAAGTCGAATTGAGGCCAGAGACTGATATTGAGAAAAAAGATTTGTGCAATCATGGCCTGGAGTACACATACCAAAACTGCGGCAATGCAACAGAGACTTCACAGCTGCGTCCGTCCCACGTGAGGGAAAGGCTATCGTCTTGTCTTGAGGAGAAGCGTATGAGCCTTCCAACCCTCAGCTTTGTCTGGCCGAGCGCTTGAATCTAAAAGGGAAGCAACAAAAACACACGGCACGCACGTTACAAAGACGATTCTTTAATTTTTTTTTTTTTTTTTAAAAACGAAAATGGAAATAAGAGAGCTGAGCGGAATTCATGCATCCATCTATTTGGTGTTTTGTCTAATGGGGCATATCACATATCACATTTGTCGTGCATTAGGGAATGGAATAACAGTATACATGAATGCAAGGGGCTTGTACCAACAATTGACTGGGTAGATATTAACAATTAATTTTGGAAAGGCTGTCTATGTTGTAATTTATTTCTATGCAATTGCACAGTGTCATTTAATCTCATTGTTTCTTTGGCTTCCCTTCCCTTCTCTTTCTACGCAAATTCTCCAAACTGCCCGTCATCGAATCCCAAATTCTTTAACGACTTTCTCTTCTCTTTGACATCTGAGGTTTTTGGTGGAGGCGGGAGTGAAAACGAAGCTCCCGGTGCCGCAGCTGGTGGGGGTGGGAGAGCAAATGACTGTAGATCTGCTGAGCTGGAAGAGGTAGACTCCTCAGCTGGCTGCGGCCGCCTTCTGCCAAACTTGGTGCCGCCGAGGTTTACTGTAATGGTTTCACCCTCTTTTAGGCTGTAGTCTTTTGTCTCAGTCTTGGCCTTTGCATCTGTTGAGATGTGGCTCTGCTCAGCCTCCCATCCAAGGCTTCGTCTGGCCTCCTGCAGCGACACGGCGAGATCGAATGCGTCGGATCGCTCTTCGAAGCCAATGCCCAGCACAGCCTTTCGTCCCTGTGGATCTTTAACTGTGACAGCAAAGAATCTGCTGCTATCAATCACCGGCTCGACGGCGCTTCGGTCGTTGTACGGCGAGGCGGCAAAGAGCTGGCCAGTGGAAGGGTCTTCGAGGACGAGGTCGATCTTGACGCTGGACGCGGCGTCGGCGTTCTCAAAGGACGTTTCGACAACGCGGAGCCGCGCAGTGAAGATGTGGCGGGCGGGGTCCTCGGTCCAGGAAGCGGCAGCATGGCCGCGCATGGACGTCAGAGGAGGGATGTTGTAGACGTGGACGGTGTTGGCGACGAAGAGGATGCGCTGGATGGCGTCGCCTGGGAGCGGCTGGCCGGTGGTTGGGTCGAGCGCCTCCATTTTCAAGGATGGATAATTCAATTGAGCGTTTTTGAAGCTGTGGACAGCAGAAATAAAAAGAAGAAGAACAAAAAAAAAAAAGGATGCGCTTGCTATTGGAAGATAGTGTTGTTTTGGTGGTGATGGAGACAAAGACTTAAGATTGGCGGTGGGGGATCTAGGCTAAAGTATATGAAGTACCGCCTTGGCTGCGTCGCTGCCGTGCTGCTACATCCAAACGCAAAACATGGAGATGCTGATGCTCTCAATCCCGGCCTCTATTGGGCGCCATCTGCCTGACCTGTAATCGCGCTGCCGAGGATTACCTTAGTGAAGCTGCTATGGAGACTGACCCTGGAATGGCGGATTGGAGGGGTCGAGCTACAGGGGTTTTACAGTGGCTGAGTGGCGTAACAGCGGAGGAACTTACCCCGCCATTTGTGGCTGGAACTTTTCAGATGTTTCGATCTGTGATAGAGTTAAACTCTGAAATATTTTGAGTCATTCTCGGAAAAAGGCATATACGCAAACTCTTCTCCTCGCTGCGACGTATAAACAGCTGCTCTCCGAACTCTTACTATCTTACAGCGCTCTATCTCATACTCTGCTGTTACATATACTCATAGAATGGCGAAAGATTCAGAAGCTGGTATGCTGGATCTGCGCGCATGCGACAATGATGTCGAGCTAATACTGACCGTCGCATTCTAGCCGTTGCGCAGCCCTCGACTGAGCTTCCCTTGCGGACGCAGCCCAACGATTCTACCTTTGAGTAAGCTGCCATCTCTGCTTCTCTTGGATCTTCAACAAATTGGTTCTAACTCTCGACAGCATCGTCGCCACGTACAGAGACCTGCTCGCCTCCGATCCCGACCTCACAAAACCCGTCGCCGCCATCGAATCCCTCATCGCCCTCCTCAACACCGTCCCCTCCACCACCGTATACGAGACCCTCGACACCGTAAAGTCCCATTCCGACCTCCTCAAGGCCTCTGTCGAGAACCCGCTGCCCCTCCAGGCGGGAACCGATCTCTTCCTTCAGTATCTCGTCTCGTCGCTCAAGCAGCAGGACGGCAGCTTCGACGCCGTACGGCAGCACCTGTTGCGCAATGGACGCCTGTTTGCGAGTAGGGCCATCGCAGCCAGGAATGGCATTGCGGAAGCGGGGTGGAGGTTCGTTCGGGAGGGCAAATGCGTGCTGACACATGGCGCATCGAGATCAGTAACGGGACTGCTGGAGCGGGCGGCCAAAAACAGCGAGGGCAAGTTCCGAGTGGTTTACGTGCGGGACGAGGTGCGTGCTGAGGAGAGCGATCGTGTGGTCAAGGAGCTGCGAAGCAAGGGAATCCCTGTCGCGGAGATTCCAGAGGCTGCAGTGGCACATGTCATGGGTCTGTTGCGACAGGTTCACATGGTGTTTGTGGGTGCTGAGGCTGTGACCCAGAATGGTGGCATCATTTCTCGTATTGGAACTTTCCAGGTTGCCAAGTTGGCCTCACAAGCCAAGATTCCGTTCTACGTCGCCGCCGAGACACACAAGTTTGTGCGCAAGTTTCCTCTGGACCAGAGGGACATTGGCTATAAGCAGGAGGTGCTGGACTTTTGGGCTACGGAATCAAGCAAGCAGCCCAAGGATGCTGTTGATTATACGGTGAGTTTTATACCCTTTGATCTTTTTTTGATTCATAGCAGAGTAACTAATGAACATATGTGTTATAGCCTCCGGAGCTGATCTCAAACTTGGTCACGGAAAACGGCGTTCATTTGCCGGGATATGTATTTGAGCAGCTCCTTGATATATACGGCAGCTTAAACGGCTGAGAGTCCCAGAAGAATAGATAAAATTCAAAGTCTTGATTGGTCGATGTGATGGGCTCGATGTCTACCAGGGGTAGCATCATGTGTTATGTATAGATATATCAGCGGATAAGAAAATTATCAAATGAAGTAATAATATTGATAAGGCTTTATCAAGATTATATATTTATAAACCATTTACTGTGAGGCTGTGTTCGGATCAGCCCTTCGGGAAAAACACATGGCAATAAGGGGGGCCTGCTATTCTTCTGTCGCAGCGTTATATCGCCTAATAGCAGCGATATTGACTATATTTATGTCTGGCCTCCCTCGTCTCCTCTCTTTCAGTACCTGGAAACCCCTTCTTTATATAGACAGACAAACCCCCATTGTGGGAACAAGGGTGAATAAGGTTCGACCTCCTTATTCAACTTCGTGTCATCTGATAGGTCAGCCGCTGTGAAAGAAATTGCTTAAAACGTCGATTTTGCTGTTATACTGCCGTTCAAGATCAGACGGTGGCGATTCTTTCATCGCTATTATGAACCAACTATTTGGCCATTACTTGATAGAAGTTGTCCATTAAACTCGTTCTTCAAGAGTGACAACTTCATGGAACCATGCGGGCGTATTGCGGTTACACACCAGGGGGAAGAACCAGGTTACATTGAAAACAGTACAAGGATGCAGCCTCCCAAATGAGTCTCGGGAGAAACAAAGGGAAAAACTATTCTGACGACTGGTGTCACTCTGGGCACACTCAGCGGCCTCTTTGTTAATCAGCCCTTTCTAGGTAAATATGGGCATCAGACACCGATATTGTTTTATTTAATTTAATGGATTTTTTTACCCTAAGATTCATCCCTTGTGATGATATTTCAAAATGTTACATTCGATCGTTAAATTCCCTATAACAAATCGCACTATGCCCACGAAAAGTGCTCGGTGTGTAAATACACTGCGCCTGCTTTTAAGCCTTGAAGAACTTTCAAATTTTCATTGGCGACAGCATTTCGTACATCGTTTTGCATCGTTTTGGGACCGCAAACGAACACACTGAGAGATTGACCAGCTTCTGCGATACTAGCTGCCTCTTGTATAATCTGGGGTAGTTGGGGCCGGCCCTCAAATTCTCGCTCAAGCACATCGATATTCCGTCCTTCTTGCCGAATATTCTTTTCATCTGCTGATGAGACAAGCTCTTTTGAAATAGGATCTTTTGCAAGTTTCCTTTCCAAACTTGCCGTTTGTATTGCTTTTTCAGTCAGATAGACTTCGACATTGATATCAGTATTGGATGATGAATCAACTCCTGAATACCTCGACAGCAGCTCGCTTACTGCTCTTAGAAACCATGTACGGCAGCTAACATCTCGAGTTGCTAAGATGACACGCAAGGAAAGGGGCCTAGAGCTGCTGCGTTTGGCGGCAAACGCTTCTTTACCATCAGTGCGCGCAACTTGGCCTTGTTCTTCATCACCCGATATCGACCTGTGTCTAGCAATTTGCTCAATGAATGGCAAGCACCAGCCAGCTCCTGAACCACCTGAAACGACAAGGAGATGATCACTGTCATGGTATCTCTGCATATTGATACCCCCATACGGTCCGTCGACAAGAACGGGTAGTGAACCACCAGGTTTTTCTAGAGCATATTGGTATAGTTTGGCAGTGAATCCTTTTTCGGGTCGAATGTAAAAGGTGAGCTCAGATTGCTTATCCGTCGTCTCTGAGGGCAAGGAACAGATGGTGAAAGGATGAGCTGACAGTGCATGTAGGAGGCCAAAGCTTGTAAATCGTAGGAAACAGTGCTGACCGGGTACCCAGAAAAAGTTGGCTGGAACTGTGATGCGAACAAAGCCATTTTCCTCCACAAAAATCTGAGCTTTCGATTTGATGCCGTACTTGAAGCAAGTCCGCACCCAGGGATAGGTGTAACAAGGAACATAGACAGCTGCAGTGGCGATGAAATAATCCCTACGTCTTTGTCAGTAGCTGGATCATTGTATACAATGGCAGCTGCTTATCCTTACCATGAGGTGAGAGTATAACCGCAGTGCCAAAAGAACATTACCATAAATATGGCAACGGCAAATAGATGTGTCATCTTGAAAAATTCGTACCCAAGATTTCTGCGTTTTATGTTAGCCGAGTTAACCATATTAACGACGTTATAGTCACCAACCTGATTGTACTATGGGACATAAAGGTAAGCCACGCCTGAAGAAGGAGTGCGACAATGCCGGTCCAATAGAATACAAGACTAGAAGCAAAATGCGCCTCCATATCATGCCACCGAATGTGGTACACAATGAATGGAAAGGTATGCAGGAGCGCAAGGATAAAAAAGGCATAGGATATCCATCTGTGAAAGACTTGGAGTCTCTCATAAGAAACTCCGGTAAACAGTGTAATCCAATTTGCCTTGCTCGCAGTGGCACTAGACACCATTAGTATTGTAAAAGACTTCGAATTGACTAATTGGCTTACAATATGAATGGCATACATGCCAGGCCCAACCATCCAGATCTAGTAGCCAGTGCAGGCGAATTGCCATAAATCTCATCTGGCCAGTAGTAAGGCTGTGGAATCAAGTCCATGCCTGTCAAATTATCAGTTTAATTCGGGATTAAGATGGGGAAGTTGTTCTATTATCAGCTTACAGAAAAAGAAGATAGTACCAGTAAGCCCCAGTAATAGAATACCAACCGGAGCTGAGTTCCACTGAAATGACTTGACATGAAAGCCACGATACGATAAATACCGAATACTTGCTATTAGCTTTTGCCATATCAGAGGTCCTCTGAATCTGCGATATCCAAGAATCTGTGATATAACATGGCCAATGGTGAAAATACCAATAGCGCACATGAAAAATGCCACGGTTGGCAACGCAAAAACATAATCCGCGATATACCTAGCGGAAGTTCGTCAGTTAATCACTCCATTTTCAGGGTGCACTGCCAGGGTATCTCATACCAAAAGTGCCAGTGTTGCTTATACCAGTCGCATTGTTCGGCGGTGAGCTCATCACACTCAAATGTACGGCTTGAATGTAGCTGGATAGGCCCAGAAAGCCAGGCGGGGTCCATGTCCATATCCATTATGTATTTTCTTTCCAAAAGGTTGATGAATATCGTTTCTGATTATAGCATGTTAAGTTGAAGAAAGTCGTTCATTTCAAAACTTGGCACCTCTACAGTGATGAAAAAGAAAGAGCAAAATAAAATATGTCAAAGAAGGCATTTTATACCTTCTTGAATGCTATCGCTCTCGTTTTATAGGGTGAAACAAACGCTCATGAGTCCGTTTTTTTTTTTTTCGTCGAGGCAGCATAAACCTATTTTCCATAAATGACCAGTAAAAAAGACGATCATTTCAGACCAACTTTGCCAACTACTCTATAGTGGTTGGTTAGATCTGAGTGATGGGAGTTTTGCGCTTGTTTGAGCAAGTTTCGGCAGTACTAGCTCGCCTGTATACCTGTGAGTTGGAGATGCTAGGAAAATAGCTGTTGTGCGAATTGTCTAGGAGTGGATCATATAGTGTTATTCAGCCAATCCAAATATCGTATGCTTAAATTAGGGGTGATGGGTTTAAAAAGTCGATCATGTTGCTTGATAGTATATCAAATATCCCTAGCTAGTTCAAGCCCCTCTGCTATTTCTACCACACACATATATTACTCCTGCATCTACCACTTCAACTGCCGCTGCTGTTCCCCACAGAAGCTCCCCACGCAGCTTCATGAATTCAACTCGCCCACTTACATTCTTTCTTTATGAGTTCTATCCTAATATCCCCCTTTTTAATCCTCTCTATCACGTATATGAAGACAAGTTGCTATCCCAAGTCGTTATTTTACCCATCAAATGAAGGTCTTTCGACCAATTCAGACGAGCCGCAAGCAGGCATTTAGAAGACACCAATTATCGCTCCTCGACCTAACAACCGTTTTTTTTTTCCCCGCTCAAAGTCTGCTAACATGACGCTGCAAGCTCTTCCGCCGACTTCATAATAGAGAGATCTCTATTGCTTTGGCCTCCCATCGCCCAAAACTGGTCACCCGCACACATACAGAATTTTGGCAAAACCCCATAAAGCCATCCACCACATTCACAAGCTTATACCCAAAGTCGCTTCGGCCTGCGGAGAGACGATGATATAAAGTTCGTTACAAAATAATGCAACATTTTCTCTCCGTACTTGGATTCTACGAAATATTGATAACATCCGACGAGGCCGTAATCAATATCATACCTGTCGGTTTGAACGATAGTTCGCACTACACTACCTATTTTAGTGAAGCCAAATTCGTTGACTTGGGAATGCGACTATGATATTACCCCATGACGCAAAAAGATTTGGGAGAACGGTGAAATTTATAATAGCGATTGCGATACTTGTGAATCAACTGTGGCCTTGTCTGTGGAACCACCCCCTGCCTTTGATGCCAGAATAACCACCAACACCAACGCCAATACGCCAGTTAATTTTCGGCTTTCCTCAGTATTCATGGAGAGCAGCCACTGTGAAGAAATCCGTACTGATTTAACTGATCATCTGTGCATCAGAATTGTCATAGAATATACGGATGGCATTGCGGAAATGGATGGCCTCTGTCTCGCCGCTTCTCAGTTCTTGTCTGTTGATGCTGAGCCTAGCGTTGTAGCCTTTACCTGCAGACATGTGGTAAGTCGCTCTGTAGCAGAAGACCTGGAGCCATACCGCCGCAGCAATTTCAAGTCGCTAACAGCGTAGATCCTCCAGCTGGATGTGTGATATATCTAGAGTAAGTTGGTCTATTAGAGGAATTTGATTTAGACAGATAAATGTCATCCAGTCGGTCACATGTCTAAAAGGATATCAATTATATGATCGTTTTAAATAATTCTCTCTCTTTCTAATACTTTCTTTTCTTCCTCCTGGGTGGTAACCGTCGCGATGACGGAGCTCATTTTGCGAGCTGCATAGCAATTGCATGTAGGCTTAGGTTCTTCTGGCTTGAACAGCTATGCTATTATAACTTTGACGTTATCTATCATATTGTTACAGAAATCATCTGTTATTAGTAGCAAGTTGGTTAAATATAGCAATAGCAGAAGAGATGTAAGCTGCCGTATTCGTATTTTTTGATATAGAGTGCTGTCCGTTATTCACATCGTTTCGATTATATAGGCTCTGGTCTATTTATAGGGATTCCGGGCCGGCAATCACTGGAGATCGTTGGAATCGCCAAGCTTGTATTACCTAGCGTACCGAAATGCATGATCCGCTTCGTCGTACGATTCATGCCCAACAGCCGATGTTATTCCAGATGAATATTAGTTTGCTCCTCGAAGCGCACGGCTGTGACATGGCGTCGAGAATCTCGTAATACCTACTAATCATTGGAGATTTAACCCTGTTGATCCATGTGGAGTCCAGCAGCCCGTTAAAAACTTGTAGTGCCAATCTATGCAAAGCTATAGCTCTCCCGTGATTAGGAATCTATCCCGTATCTCCGGGTCGAGGCTGAGAAATTGGTGGCATCTTCTTCCGCTGCCTTTTTGACCGGGCGTGGGCTGTTTATGTCATTGGCCCGAAGACTCCCCGTTGATAATAATATTAGGCAACTTTCTGCGACACATCACACATGTGTGAATAAGAGAGCTGCGTGGAAGGCTCCCCCACAGGCAAATCATTGCCAATGGGATTCCCTAAACGCATACCCCTCTTTGCTTTCTTTCAATCATTCCTTGGCGATATCCGGGTCCATCCGGGCCCACATATCTTTGGTGGCTCGTTTAAGAGAGGTCTTAGTAATGCGAGGGGAGCTCTCGCTCCGGTGTCTGATATTAGTGGGGGAATATCCTGCAATGGTCGCAAAGGGAGAGACGGAAACTAGTATTGCTCTCAAGCATACAGAGGGCGCAGCAACAGCGTCGGGCTGATAGGTCTTGATCTACCCGAATTACATTCATCGGAATTTCGTAAATAGAACGGGTCTATCGCGTCAGCCGCTTATGGCTCGATCCGACTCCTCTAGCTGTGACATGGCGAGGCTTGCGGGAATGACGCAGTGGGTCGTGTCTGTAAGGTACATGATACATAACAGGTATTACCGTTGACGCGCGATTTAATACGATGCGATGCACTCCGTAACGGATGGACGAAGGATTGGATAGAGGTGGGAGGCGCAAACAGAAATCTGACTTCGTTGGAAACGTGCGATGGAAGGGAGAGAGAAGTAGAGAATCAGCCGCCGCGAAAGGCGGGCTGACAGCACCTATATAGCTTACGCTTTACTCATTCATGGGAGAAATGGCGTTATTGTAGGGCTGTCATCACGCATGTTATGTAAAACAGAATATATAGCGCCATTGCCACCGTCTCAGTCTGGCATGCTTGATAGACCTGTTTGATTTTACAGCGTACGGGGCTGATGGTTCTAAACTGCACTGCCGTAATGAACCTCCAGCTCCAGCCCTCCTCACAAGGGGTGTCCACACGAGCAAAGCGGAGCGGCTAAGGCCGGCTGAGATGGGGAATCTGATGACCATACTTCTAGCCTCCATCGTATGTAATGAGAAACGATTTCCTTTTCCCGGGTGATGCTCCTCGATATACCAAAATGGAAACACAAAAGATGCTACTGGTAGATAAGCTTGATAATACTTAGTCGCAAGCTATAGCAACGGAGACTCGCAACTACAGCGCGCCCCGAGATGTCCGGAAATCCACAGCAGGTACAAAGTGATTCACGGTGCCGGAGCTCAAAACTATCAAAGTTACACCAGGCTGTGGAGCCGTAGCGTGAAAAGGAAAAGACGATTAGATGGCGCTGTTTTACTCTTTTGGCTCTTCTCTGTGTCCATTGTTTACTACTATCCCTGTAAACTGTTTTGAAATCCTTTCGGTTCGTCGCCCATGTCCCAGTGACAAATCTGTCCTCCATCCCTTGGACAAGCCCACGGAAAGTTAGTCCAGCTTCTAAACTCCATGGTGCACGCACTTGTGGAAAGCCGTGCGCCATCAGCCCCACGCCTGCATCTACTAGTTGTGCTAGCATCATGCTGAGCAGTGTCCGTATTGGGTTCAAGCTTACTCGTAAATCCAGCATGGCCGGATAAGCAATAACTCAAATCGCTCAGGTACGAGTACATGCCTTCTAATTGTATTTGTTAGGCTTGCTTGCCCACGGATTCATTTACGTGAACGCGCTCCGCCGGATGAGCGCCCCCATCTTCACGGAGTTACTGTCATAGGTGCCAGCTAGTTTCCAATGGAGCTTGCACGTTGACAAGCAGCCATGCTGTTAGGGGGCCGATAACCCCATGATTCCAAACAGTGCGGGCCCTCTCCCTGCGTTAAGCCTTGCGGATACAGGCCTACTGCTTGATCACCCTGACCAATGTCTCAATCAGGGCTGAGGAGTCGAGCCATGGCGTCCGGCCGGCGGGTTCCACAAGAACGTCTCGGGGCCGGTGTCTTGCATCATGGGTGCGTAGGTAGCGGACCCTCCTGAGGCCCTGAAGCTTTCACGCTGCCGCAAAGGCTTGTGGATGGCTGACCCAATTGATAGGCTCTTCGGCATATCGGGGAGGGGGAGATGGAGATGGAAACAGGCGTTCTCGGGCTGCGGGCGTGGCATGTGGGATGATGAGGCTAGAACGCTGCGGCTACCTTGTCGATGATGGCTCTTTCCCATGCCTCATTCTGTCAGAGCCTGTCCTTTCCGGTCTTGGGTTTCGCGCCTGTGGCTTCTGCACATTACGTAGATCGTGGCCCGACACTTCGCTTGTTGGCGGCTTGCGGGTGCCTGGATTGACCTGCGACGGCTCAGATGCGCTGGGTAATATATATAGATGGCTGTCTAGCCGTGCCTTGGTTCCTGTTCCCCTCATTCTGGTACTACATGCTTGCTTGCACTGCTTGTTGACTTGACTTGACTGGAACGGCCTGAGACTAAATCAATTAACTCATAATAACATAACATTACACATACTCACCCATCATCCTCACGACACATACGACACCCACACGTAATTCACAATGCCAGCTGTCAGGGAGTCCGTCCTCCTTGCGCAGCAGCCCCCTTCGGACGAGACCATGGCCCTCAAGGCCGTCGATCTCGCCACGGTCAAGGCGCTGGACATTATCGACATCCAAAACGCGCGTGTCGAAATCAACCTCAAGGACGAGATCCTCTCACAGATGAACCCCGAGCAGGGCCCTCGCACACTGCCCACGCTGCTCCTCTACGACGAGAGGGGCCTGCAGCTATTTGAAGATGTACGTTGATATTTTCCACTTGGCGTGTTGGGAAGTTGTGTAACCCGATCTGTGTCCAGATCACATATCTGGATGAATATTACTTGACAAACTACGAGATCGAGTTGTTGAAGAAGTCATCGGCGGAAATCGCCAGCAAGATTCCTGAAGGGGCCATGGTGGTGGAGTTGGGCAGCGGGTCAGTTCCAGTGATGTCATTGTTGCTTTCGTATTCCAGCGAAGAGTCCGTTTATGCTGACGTTTTTGCCGTTGAACAAAGAAATCTTCGCAAAATCTGTCTTTTGCTGCAGGCTTTTGAAGATGCAAAGAAGAGGATCGACTATTTCGCGCTCGACTTGTCTCAGACCGAGCTGGAGCGCACGCTGGCAGAAGTGCCCGCGTTTGACTTCGTGACGTGCCGCGGCTTGCTCGGTACATACGACGATGGCCGCGAATGGCTCAAGCAGGAGGCACTCCTGGATCGACCAAAGTGTATCGTGCACCTTGGCTCAAGTATTGGTATGACAATTAATGTTTCTTGTTGTGGACTTTTGGCAACTGTTTCTTCTGGTAGTATTCCGCTAATCGACGCGTGTCTCAGGCAACTTTAACCGCGAAGAGGCGGCCGGTTTTCTCAAGTCTTTTGCAGAGGAGCTGCAGCCCGCAGATCTCATGATTGTCGGCGTCGACTCATGTCAGAACCCTGACAAAGTGTAGTAAGTATCTGCGCAGTGCTGGAATTAAATGTTGTAAATGGAAAAAAGAATTGTGAGCTAACAGAAGAATCGCAAATAGTCACGCATACAACGGTTAGTAGCAGGCATTGATTGAATAGGTAACCAGCTATACTGACATCAGATTGTTCAGACAGCAAAGGAATCACACACCAGTAAGATAATCTAACAAACATTTTTCATGTAAATCAAACTAATGGATGAAATTTCAGATTTGTCCTCAATGGACTTGCTCACGCCAATGAGATTCTCGGCGATGAAGTTTTCAACGTCGAAGATTGGAACGTCACTGGCGAGTATGTCTATGACATTGACGGCGGCCGCCACCAGGCATTTGTTTCGCCCCTTGAGGTCTCTTCAGTGCTTGGCCACATCATCAAGCCGCATGAGCGTATCAAGATTGAGCAGAGCTTCAAGTACTCAGAACTGGGTATCGAGAAGCTGTGGAAGACAGCTGGCCTCGATGAAATTACGAAATGGAGCCACAATGATGAATACGGTATGTTTTTAGTCGCTGCCACATTGATATCATTAAATGCTAACAACCGTCCTCAGGGCTGCACATGCTGAAAAAAGCGAAGTTGCCCTTTTCCAGGCTCCCTGAGGTCTACGCCAAGGAGGCTCTGCCTACTTGGTCCGATTGGGAGAGTCTCTGGGAGGCGTGGGATATCGTCACCAGAAAGATGCTTCCCGATGAAGAGCTCAACGAGAAGCCAATCAAGCTGCGTAATGCATGCATTTTCTATCTCGGCCACATCCCTGCCTTCCTTGATATCCAGCTGAAGAAGACGACAGGGGCTGGTGGAACAGAGCCTCTCTATTTCCATTCCATCTTTGAGAGAGGCATTGATCCCGACGTCGATAACCCCGAGCACTGCCACGTCCACTCTGAAATCCCAGACGAGTGGCCTCCTTTGGATGATATCCTCAAGTATCAAGACGCTGTTCGCGAGAGACTTCGCAAACTTTACGACAACAAAGATCAGCTAGACAAAGACGTCCGCCGCGCCATCTGGGTCGGATTCGAGCACGAGGTGCTTCACGTGGAGACTCTGCTTTACATGATGCTTCAGAGCGACAAGACCATTCCACCGCCACACACGGTGGTTCCGGATTTCCCAAAGATTGCCCAGAAGGCATACGCCACGCGCGTACCAAACCAGTGGTTCGATATTCCCGAGCAGATCATTACCATTGGAATGGACGATCCCGAAGACGAGCTCGACCCACAACGTCATCTTGGATGGTAAATTACCCAACGCTCAACACATGCAGTTGTAGCAATTGTTCTCTAACCATTGTTCGCAGGGATAACGAGAAGCCTGCGAGGCAGAAGAACGTCCACGCCTTCCAGGCAAAGGGAAGAGCCATCACCAACGAAGAGGTGAGCGTCACCACTCTTATTTAAATCATATACGGATAAGCTAACTCGAACTAGTATGCCAAATATCTCTATTCATCTCACATCAAGGACCTCCCGGCTTCTTGGTCTATCATTCCTCCCAACTATCATCACAACACCAACGCTACCACAGTCGGAAAGCCCATTCACAGTGAGCTTCCCGAGAGCTTTATCCACGATAAGGCCGTGCGCACAGTCTATGGACTGGTACCCCTGAGATATGCTCTCGACTGGCCAGTGTTCGCCTCGTACGATGAGCTTGCTGGGTGTGCTTCCTGGATGGGCGGCAGAATTCCTACCATGGAAGAGGCCGAAAGCATTTATGCGTACGCAGAGAAGCAGAAGGACATTTCGAAGCAGAGCAAGTTGGTGAATAAGGTTCCAGCAGTTAATGGGTGAGTTTTGATCCATTCGTAACTCAACTGAGGATAAAGGATGCTAACAAACGTTTCGCAGACACCTGGTCAATGACGGTGTTCAAGAAACACCCCCATCGACTACTTCCCCCTCCTCTCTCTTCGTCGATCTCAGCAACTCCAATACCGGTTTCCTCCACTGGCACCCTGTTCCTGTAACTCCCAACGGCGGTTCTCTCGCTGGCCAAGCCGAGCTTGGTGGCGTGTGGGAATGGACGAGCACTGTCCTGCGCCCGCATGAGGGATTTACCCCCATGGGTCTTTATCCTCTCTACACGACTGACTTCTTTGACGAGAAGCACAACGTCGTGTTGGGCGGATCATGGGCGACACACCCGCGTGTGGCCGGTAGAAAGAGCTTTGTCAACTGGTACCAGAGGAACTACTTGTATCCTTGGGCTGGAGCCAGATTGGTGCGAGATATTTAAGAGAAAGTTTGGAGTTGGGGGACGATCTGACGGTGAGAGTGGTGGCGAAGAAAGGATATGGTGACTTGGGGATATGAAACGGGTAACAGATTGACACATGTGAGTACGATATACGCAAGGATGATGGACATTTGGAGCGCCAAGGCGCGGACGGTCATTACCGAGTATATAATGCTCTCAATTCCCCTCAATTCTAAACACTCGTTTAGACTATAAACTACAAATACTTTCGTTAAAATAACCTCTACTATTGGCTCGCATTACGATGAAATTTGTAATTGTAATTTTCGGTGGAAGCGTTACTCTGGCGATCCTTATGCACGTCCAATGAACAAGTCTTCAATTACGATTAGATACCATAGTCTTTGGGATAGCCAATGACTGTGACTTATAGGTTAATTCTCTGTATTTATAGCCTGCTGCAAAATCTCAGTCGCCAGAACTCCACGTAGCCACCCATAATGTCAAATTGAACGGAAAACCAAAAGTCGAAAAGATAGGAAGGAGTGGGGAAAAAGCCGTCTACGATTCTTATTTATACCTCTCTTGCATCCATACAACCGAGTCTCGAATCGCCTCGTCGACATGTGCTCTTCGGATTCCGGGACTGGCTCCTAAACATACCGCCTTGGACACGAGCTTGTGGATCAACGTATCGAGGTTTATAGTGATATTGATGTGCTCAGGCGTGCACGTTGTGACATTCTCTGGTGGAATACTTGTTCCATCGACGTCCCAAAGAGAGGGAACAAATTCTGTTGCTACATCATGCGGGTGTTCGAAGATAGGAAAGTCGTGACTAATACCGAGCTCATCAGGATTCAAGCCGTCTAATATATGATTGATATGAGCCTGGTTTTGCATGTCTGATTGCTGGACGTCTGTCTCATTCATATCGATGATTGTCGCAGATAATTTGCTGCCGGCGGGAATAGCTAGATTCAGCAAGTCATCGTCTGGCGCCTCCTTTCGAATTAAAATCCCCCGCTGTTCGAGATATTCTTCTACATCCGAAGGCTCGAGCCACTCTCCCTGGAGATCAGGTATTGCCGTGGAAATGACGGTTCGTGTGCATCCAAACTGTAGACGCTGCATATTAGGTTGTGGCTTTCGTGGTATTAGAGTATGTGTCTGTCCCTCGACAAGACGCATCATCTTGGGCAGATATCCTGCCTTGGCAGAGCAACGCTCGTGTTCTAGCTTGGCTTCGACGTCGCCAATGGCTAGATAATGCATAGCTCGTCTGAGGATATTGTCCTCGCTTTCAAATTGGAGCGGTAAAAGAAGGGCTGGGAGGATACGCAGGACGGGCAATCTCGGAAGCTTGAGCCTATCTGCGGCGAGATCGATGCACGCGCGAAAGATGCGTTCAGAGATTGATACAGGCTTTCGAAGGAAATAAGAGTTGTCAGCGTTTACGCGCATGGGGATGCAGACGGCATCATCTTCGTAGTCGTCGCTATCCACTGTCGCAAGGTGATCGCTCGCTGGATATTCGAGTTCTGGCACTTCATCAGCCAGGGCATTCTTCGCAATGGCAACGATGTTTGCGGCTGTCTCATGGAGCTGTATTAGAAACTCTGCCGGCAAGTATTCCTGCTTGCCCAGCAACATTTGGTGAAACTTGGAGAATTCATCCAGGGAGCTATTAAGAGCCTTCTCTAGGACATCCACCCTAGCCTTTGCGGCTGTGAGCTCATTTGCTTTGCGGTTGCGATACGATCTCTGGGCGAGCCGCATGCGAGAGCGTGGCTGGGAGAGACAGTACAGGTTAGCTACTTGCATGTATTTGCTACTGTTATATGGAATGGCTAAGGAAAGGGGCTTGACTGTTAACTATCTACCCACCGAATTGTCATTTGGATCGGCAGGCAAACTGTCCTTCATTCGAGGACGCCCGGGTCGTCGTACTGGGGCATCTCTATTGGCAGCTATTTTGGGCTGCCCGATGTTACCGGTAGGCATGGCTAGTGTAGCTAGATCCATCTCAACTCAATCTGTATCTCCTGTTATGCCTCGGTAAGAGTTAATTTGTCGTCGACCTGTCTGTCAATGGGCCCAATTCGAGATGCTGTTTCCACGCTTGAGGTTGCTGAACTCACTCCAGAAGGGGGTTGTAGAGAGATGACAAACGAATAATTTGTCTGACACCCCCCAATATTGACCCTGGGGGGGTTCAGACAAATTAATTCCTCCGACAAGCGCTCATTCGCTGTGCCGGTCCTGCCCCACTCCACCTCCGCTACTCCGCCAGATCTTTGCAGCCAGACCCGGAGCTGAGGTCGGGGCTGGGCCGAAAACGCCGTATCTGGGGCTTCTTCATCTTTCTAAATTGGGACATTCTGGCTGACTGAACTGAGCTTCAAAAGGGGCCCGAAGCCATCGAGAAGTGGTGGATGCCGGACATAGCGGTTTTTACATATTTTGACAAATTATTTATGACGTCTATGCAGACTCGATGTTGGAGATGGTGGCGGATATCGAAATCGGATGGTGGCATTTTGACATGATGCTGCCAACAGTTTACGATGTGAAAATGATGAATGGCGTGTATATATAATTTGTGAAGAAGCTCAAGACTGCACTCAAATCACCATCCAGCTTCCAACATCGCCATTGAACTAAATACGCCGTCCATTAAATAACAAACCTCAAAATCGCAAATCACTCCTATATCAAAGATGCCTGCTACTCTTACTCGCAAGCTGGGCAAATATGGCCCTGAAATTCCCGCCATTGGCTTTGGTCTTATGGGTATTGGGATTGACTGCTATGGTGCGACTGGGTAAGACGACAATAGAGAAGCAGAAAAAGGCAAATACTAGTAAGAATACCGCTAACGACATATACTACTAGAAATGACGAGGAGAGATTCGCTGTGCTAGACCATGCGTGGAAGCAGGGCTGCACCCACTGGGATACTTCAGATGCATACGGAGACTCTGAGGATCTCGTTGGCAAGTGGTTCAAACTGCACCCTGAGCGCCGTGCCGACATCTTTCTGGCCACCAAATTTGGCATCTCAGCAGAAGTTCAGCCTGACGGTGCCTACAAGGGGACAGTCGATAGTTCCCCCGAGTATGCCAGAGCTGCTTGTGAAAAGAGTTTGAAGCGTCTTGGTGTCGATTATATCGATCTTTACTATGCGCACCGGGTCGATGGAAAGACACCAATCGAGAAGACAGTTCAGGCTTTGGCAGAACTAAAGAGGTAACGTCTCACTTCTATCTAGTACTATCTATCTATTACTTGGCACTTTGTTTACTAATCGAGAGTCAACAGCGAGGGCAAGATCAAGCACCTTGGCTTTTCAGAAATCTCTGGAGAAAGCTTGCGCCGAGCATTTGCCGTGCACCCCATTGCAGCTGTTCAGATCGAATACAACCCGTGGGCACTAGAAATCGAGGGGCCTGTGTCAAAGTACCTCCTTAAAGCTTGCCGAGAGCTCGGTGTTGCCACCATCGCGTATTCGCCTCTTGGCCGTGGCATGTTGACTGGACAGTATACTTCGACCACCGAGCTTGAAGAGAAGGATTTCCGGAAGAATGTCGAGCAATTCAAAGGGGACAACATGAAGAAGAACATGCAGCTGGTGAACAAGTTCAAACAAGTTGCCGAGAAGAAGGGTTGCAGTCTCTCTCAGCTAGCCCTCGCCTGGCTCCTCGCGCAAGGCGACGACATCTTCCCCATCCCCGGCACAAAGAAGACCAAGTATCTGGACGACAACTGGGGAGCTCAGAATGTCCAATTGACGACGGAGGAAGCTGGCGAGATCCGACAGCTGGTGGACCAGCTTGGCGTTGCCGGGGACCGTGATGTTGCCTTCAACACCTATGCTGACACGCCCGCTCTTTGAGAGCTAGTAGCTTTCGATGTCCCCTAGAGGCGACTTACGCGCGTTCTGATACTGCTGAGCTTCATTGGCAATATGCATTCAAAAGCGTGTTAGGCATAGTGGATTGACAACGTGACTGGACATATGGGGTAGCTCGTATCGGCAGTTGTTATCAAAGGCCCCTTTAGCAGATAAATAGGCATCCCTTCCTCTTCTAAATTTAGCCTTAGTCATATTTCATCACAATTCATAACAGAAAAAAAAGCCTCATCACAGTGGCGCAAAGACTATAGGGCTACTTGTAGGTACTTTTTGTCTTATATGCTGTGAGAGGCTGGCGGTGCAACCGTCGACACCACGTCTCATTTCTGATGGCCATCAGGCGATATGATGACGCACTGCGAGGACACGGCTGCTATTTGTCAATTGCAGGCTCGCTTCTGGGTTTTGAATTTCGACTCGTGCCGATTTATTGCTTCTGTGCCGTGCCTTTCGCGTATCAATAAAATGCTGGCGCTGTTGCGTCGCATCCATCCGTTCCAATGTCTTACCAAAGCTGCGTCGTAAATCATTTCTCCTCTCTCCTTTTTTTCCCCTTTACGCGCCGTAGCTCACGCAGCTCTCTCTCTTCTACAATGATTCATTGAGATCCTGTTTCCCGTCTCTATTTCACATGTGTGTGCCTGCTACTACAATAGGCCACGTTCCTTGTACCCGCGCAAGCTCTCATGTCCCAGCAGCAACCGATCGCCGAACTCGCATCGCCCCGCACGTGGAAATCGAACAGGTCGAGCCAAATAGGCTAAAGTGGCCAAAGCAATCGTGTACCCCATCAAAAACATGTGCACCTTTTTCTGGTGCTATGTGCTCTGCCCATGCCCGTACGAGAAGGACTGCGCCTTGGCCATTAATCGGATAGTGTACTGGGCTGGTCTGTGGCGCCATAGGACGGGGAAGCAGGCCCCTGTTCCCAACTCCGGCACGGCTTGCGAGAAGCAGAAGGAGTTGTACGGCCCAGATGCCGAGCCCTCATGGGGGTGTTCGTTCCGGCGACTTATAGACTGGATGGTAGAGTTGACCTTTGTTATTGATTCGACGCCGTGTGCTCAGTGCAGCCACAAGTGCAAGGCCCGCTTTGATAAGAGGATGGAGGAGGAGAGACAAAGAAGAGAAGAAGGGAGGAGAGAGGAGACGTTTTCATACGGTAGCATGAGTAGGTGAGGGGAGAAAGAGATGGACTGACTGAGAGGAATAGTCTACTCTGAGAGACTAAATGTATTATTATATGGCTCTCTTGTCAGAGCATGGGATGCCTATATCGTTTCTGACATTTCAGGTTGAATGGAATGGTATGGATTGAACAGCAGTTGGATCTTTCTTAATAACTTAATATCAGGATTAGCAGTTGCCTAATGACACAACGTTCTTCACTGCACTAACTCATACCAAGATAGCCAAAGACAGCCGAGACTGTGAGATCGATAATGTGCAGCCAACTAACCGAGCTTTATATACCGCAGCTCTCAATAGTGTGTTGATGAACAAATTCTCCAAAGTACTATCCATGATTTCGAGTGTTAGTCTGAAATTTGTGCATATATATAAGAAGGAAACAATAGCTCTAAAGCGGGTCTAAACATATGTAATTTTACCCTGAAAGGGAGTCTGAAAACATGATAGACTTGGCGAACGCAATTAATTACAGTTGAAAGAAGAGTACAAATGTATATTTAAGGAATTAGTCGCGGAACAGAGTTTCCAAGAGAATGGAGGATAAGTTTATATACCTAGTAAATAACGCAGCTGTAATTGCCAATAATACGTGGAATGTGGATAGAAGCACGGTTAGAAACTGCCTTGGGGCAATCGTATTGTCAAAAACAATACTGCTTCAACTCCGGAATCCGCAACACTGCTCAAATGTACTTACAGAGAGGCATGGTGCTCGCCAAGCCTGCTCCGCTGAAACTAATCATCTGTGGATATATTAGGGGATGTCTCCTATGTCACCTACGACTCTAAATGCTGTGTTGCTTACTGGTCAACTGTGACGTTATTCTAGATGCTATTTTCTGTGAACGGCCGTTTGGGATTTCTATTTTGATGCCTTCCACTCGTCTTGATTCCTAATCAAATGAAGCATATATTTAGCCTAGTTGGCAGACATAACTAAGGCTTATTCATGGGATGACTCGCGCAGCTGCACTGCACCCTTGCACTGCGCTAAAAGTCCTGCTACCATTACCTTGGGAGCATATCAATACTTATTCGTACATAGCCCGGATTATTTATGCTTGAAGCCCAGACTTTAGTTAACCCGTTAGTTGGCTTGCACGATCAAGTTGGTAAGGAATAGAGCACAAGAAAGTTGAAGATCCGCAACTCCGTAAGCTAATTAAGCCGATCCCTGCGTCATTATGCTTATCCCATACTAATCACGTATCCGGAATCGATACATCAGGTGCTTGTTTCACCAATAGAGTAAAAGCAATAGACTCCTTTACCGCAAATTGCTTGACAAAGAGATTAAGCATCCAATTGAGTCCACTTACATCAACTAAACTAAAGATGGCAACCAAGCTGACAGCTAGCAAAGCAAGACTCAGTGGTACAGAGTATAAGTTCAACTAAATCTGTCGTTTGTTCTCTTTCTTCTTCTCTGGCATACTATTCATTCACTCTTTGTTGTCAATATTATCCTTATTACCATCTTTGCTACGATGAAGGGTAGTATCTTTATCATCGCTCCTCTGCTGAGCCTCCTCTGCTATGCAGATTCTCCCGCAAATTTCTTTAGTAATGGGGCTGAACGCATTTCCAATAGTGACTGGGATCTTGCAATGCGTAGCGCAAATGCAACTGGGACTGCCAGCATCCCCGGGTATAACATCAGAGAGAAATATCCAGGAAAGAAAAGCGATAACTGGACGTTGTCAATTTCAGTTGCCAGTGACATACCGGGCGCCTCTGGTAAATTCGTTACTGGTACTCAATTCGAGTGGAAGGGCCCTCCGGGCGTAATCTCTGGAGCAGATTCATCATGGTTCCTGTGCCGTAATGTTTACAGCAGCGTAAAGCTAAAACAAACTGGCGCTGCATCGACGAACGGAAGTTGTTCAGGACTGCTCTCTGACGGATGTTTAAGTGCTTTCCAAGAGTCACTAGAGGCAGGCACGCAGTGCCAAAATATTACTTTACCCTCTGCTTGCGATGATGAGCTTGACCTAGGCGATGGCCAGGGATTTGGTTTAGCATCTGGTTAGTCTTATCATCCCTCAATCGGTCATCTTCTATACTGACAATGCTCAGGTCATCCTATGAAGAGCTCTAATAGCAGCGACTCAATCCAAATCCGCTATGGCAACGAGAGCCATGATCGCGGAAACTTTACAGCTTACGATGATGCTATTCGACAAGTCTGGCTCGTAGTGACTGGATTCGCCCAAGTTGGAAGTGATAATGCGCACCCACGGGGTACAGCTGGTCAGCCAGGAAGCGTTGCATGTTTACAGGCGGATGAATTCCAGAACAATAGTAGAGACTTCAAAAGCACAGCTCATATTGCATCATTATCGCTAGTACACATGTTAATAGGTCTCACTGTGGCAGTGAGCTTGTGCTAGTAGCTGCGCATGCTGTAACTTTTCTTGGACATGGATGATGGATAAAGAATTTCACATTAAACAGAAAAACTATATCAAATACATCTAGAAAGCTTGTTTTATTTAATAGATACGTAAATAAAGGAAATGATACTATGAGCACTTACATATTGATGAGGGGAAAAAAAACGAATCTGTTCTTGCTATGTTCTATCTTAGGAATTCAACAAGTAGCTTCATTCCATTTTCTATCTGTGAAACACACAGCACTGATGTTGTACTCCAAAATTGAGCGTGTATATAATTATATGTACATCAATTTTTAACTTCAACTCTTTAAACTTCAACACCTGTAGCAACTCTAAGAGAGAGCAACGAGATTGAGACATGTATCTCAGTTTTCCCTTATTTGAGACTAGTTGCTGCGTTAGCCCATAAGGCGGCCCATACCGAACTCCTAGCCTAGACTCATCTTCAACACAGTTTAGACCTAGGTATATCATGAAACTAAGAATCGCACCTGCATTTCGATTCTCGGCTCTTAAAAAGAACAACCGACGCCCGGAAATTTCCCCGGAGGGACTGATATAGCAGCAGACTTTCCCCGCAATGGCCAGATAGTTATGCAAGAGAAACTCCACAGTCTGCGGGGGATCAGGCCGAACGGGTCAATCATTGCCGTTGTCAGGTATCTAAGGCTTAGTTTTCAAGCTACAGCGGCAGTGTTGGTAATGCCATCTCCAAAAGGCATTTCAGAAGCTTCTCCGCGAACGGCAAATGTCTGCATTGGCCAACAGCATGCAACGCCATTGGTCCGCATAAGCATCTCAATTAGCCGACGGCTCAATGTATTACTATTATAAAATGTCGTGACAACGAATGGAGAATCCTCTTTTATAACACAGGTTGGCTGTGGATGAAAACTTCTAGGCCAATTGACTTTGGAACTTTTTCAGAATGAAAGCTATCGTGGCAGCGCTGGCCATTGGCCAGACTGGTGTAGCGGCAAGGAAGTTTTGGACTTCAAAGCCAGCCGACCCAGGAAATGTGCTGATGACGGGGTATACTATTGGTAATGGAAGACAAGGAGGTAAAGAGACTGCGATTAATTACATGGTGATTATAATTGGCTGATATATAGGTAGGCCTGCCGCTGGGAATACCTGGTGACGATTTACTATGTTTGAACGACGACAGTGTATGGCGCGGTGGCCCATTTTCAAATTCAGTAAGACGCTGTACCAGTAGTTGAGACAAATAGGATAATGGCGTTGCTAACACTGCAATCAGAGCTATACGGGAGGAAATCCTTCGTCGTCTTTGGCTCATTTCTTACCCGGAATCCAAGACTCTATCTTTCAGAATGGAACAGGAGGTACACTTTCAGTCCTAGTAATGAATGAAGGACACAATACTAACCATATTTAGACGAATCCGCATTGTACGGCGGCTCCTCTGATTACGGCTCTTACGAGGCCCTCGCCAATCTCACAGTCTCTATTGCCGGAGTAACCACGTACTCTAATTACAAGCGGACGCTGGACCTAGAGACTGCATTGCATTCTGCAGAATTCACTGCAAATGGAGCCACGTTTCAAACGTATGCGCACTATTATCCTAACATTGATTCACAGCATTCATGCTAAACTATTGCTAGTGTTCAATTCTGCACCTTTCCTGACCAAGTCTGCGTCTATCATGTCAGCTCCAATAAGCCGCTGCCCGACATCACTTTTGGTCTAGTTGACAATTATCGAACAAACCCGGCTTCTACCGTAAAATGCTCTTCCAGTGGCATTTGGCTGAGCGGACGAACCGAAGCCGATGACGGCGAAGGTCTGATCGGGATGAAAATCGACGCCCAGGCTGCTGCTCTTTCATCTAGTGGGCTAAAAGCAACATGCAATAGCAAAGGCCAGACAATTCTTAGCACAAAGTCTGTCAAATCTGCCACCATTGTCGTGGCTTCAGGCACGGAATACGACGCAAAGAAGGGGAATGCTGCTAATAACTATTCCTTCCGCGGAGCAGACCCGCATCCCGGTGTTGTGAAGACGATCAATGCAGTGTACAAGAAGAGCTATAACACAATCCTTCAGAGACATGTCAAAGACCATGGAGAGTGGTTCAACAAGTTCACCTTGGATTTGCCAGATCCCAATAACTCTGCTGAAGTCGACTCAATGGAGCTGCTCACGAATTACTCAACAGATAAGGGCGATCCTTTTGTCGAGGGTCTGCTGATTGATTACGGAAAGTACATGTTTATTGCCTCATCCCGACCTGGATCACTGCCTCCGAATTTGCAAGGCTCATGGGCTCCTGATGGTAACCCAGCGTGGAGCTCTGATTACCACATTGATGTTAATGTGCAGATGTAAGTTGCTTACACAATTACACCTTCTTGATGAACGTATTACTGAAAGTATATGCAAACAGGAACCATTGGCACGTCGAAAAGATGGGCCTAGGAGGTCTTGCTGATCCTTTGTGGGATCTTATGACCTACACTTGGGTCCCTCGTGGTACAGAGACGGCTAGGTTGTGGTATAATGTCAGCGGCTGGGTTGCCTTTACAAATACCAATATTTTCGGTCACACAGCGTAAGCCATTGAACATTCGTCAGCTTTGCTCCCTTGTTTTTGACTTTTCATAGGCAAGAAAACGATGCGACTTGGTCGAATGTCGCACACGATATTGCTTGGATGAGTGAGCTTTTTGACGCCAGCCATCATATTGTGGGAAACAAGACTAATTGCTTGGACAGTGGCCCACGTATGGGATCGTTTTGACTATGGCCGCGATAAGAACTGGTATGCCTCTGTGGGTTACCCTCTGATGAAAGGTGTGGCCAGCTTCTGGATAGACTTGCTTGTGCAAGACGACTACTTCAAAGATGGCACCTTGGTTGCGAATCCTTGTAATTCTCCAGAGCACGGCCCTACGGTAGGTTCAATCACAAGTTGTCTTTTTTTTATCTGGAGTGGAACTAACAAGCGTTATAGACTTTTGGATGTGCGCAGTTCCAACAAGTGATCTGGGAACTATTTGACCACATCCTCAAAGATTGGGACGCATCCGGCGATAAGGACGAGAACTTCTTGAAACGACTTAAAGAGTCGTACAGCAAGCTTGATCCGGGCGTCCGTGTTGGAAGCTGGGGACAAATTCAAGGTAATTTCTATGATTCTTTTCTTTCAGTGTCACATGTGAAACTAACGACCGTCACAGAGTGGAAACTGGATATCGACGTCAAGAACGACACTCACCGGCATCTCTCCCACCTCTACGGCTTTTACCCCGGCTATGTCATTTCAAGCGTCCACGGCGACAACAAGACCATAATAGACGCCGTCGCCACGAGTCTGTACTCTCGTGGAAACGGCACAGACGACTCCAACACGGGCTGGGAAAAGGTGTGGAGAGGCGCGTGCTGGGGCCAACTCGGCGTTACTGACGAAGCTTACAAAGAGCTCAAGTACTCCATCGACATGAATTTTGCGGCAAACGGCCTTTCGGTGTACACATCTGGCAGCTGGCCTTATGAAGTCACTCTGCCGTTCCAGATTGATGCCAACTTTGGGCTTTCTGCAAATGCACTGGCAATGCTGTACACTGATCTGCCGAAGAAATGGGGAGACAGCAGCGTACAGAAGGTGATTCTTGGCCCTGCTATCCCCACAGAATGGGCCGGCGGAAGTGTCAAGGGAGGCAGTCTCAGAGGAGGCGGCACGGTGGACTTTAGCTGGGACAAGAATGGAGTTGTGAACAAAGCCGTACTGCATGGGAGGAGTCTGCCGATTGTCGTTGTGAATAAGAATGGCAAAGTGCTAGCAAAGCATTGATGCGTACATCTAAACAGTTGAAAGATGTGCAAAAGACAGAGGAAATAAGTAACGAATTCACGGGATCAAGTAGCCTGAGTCGTCTATTCTTTGTGCAGTACGGAGTACTAATGAGAAGAAGAGCCAAGGCGGAGATGGCTTCATTCGAATTGCTTCCTTGTTTCCAGCGGGAATAACGGCGCCAGTCGCTAGTGGCGAGGTCCAGCCAAGGAGCGATAGCGCCTGTAGAAGCTTAAATTAGCCCCTGGCTCGCTGGCTGCGGGTGGCGACTGGGGCCAATGAATGACGCGGTTGACAGTAGCGGCGTGACAAGGCGGCGCTTGTAGGGCCAACCAAGAAACGCCGTGATGACGTGTGGGCGGGTGTCGCATGTGATGGTTCTTGGGGTCTTGGATGGTCGGGGATGTTTTAATCATGCTGGATCCGGGTGTTGAAAAGGGTGCTGCCTTATATGAACCCGTTTCTGCTTCACTCCTTAAAAGTGAACTCATCGTCTAATATCAAGACGTATTGATGCTGCTGCTTCACGCTGATTAGCGGCTTTAACAGCGCATCGTTCCAGCCCACCCCGCCTAAATTAACCCCGCTGTCGCATGGCAGTGCGTCGCATCGCATTGCATCGTAGCTAATCAATCCTCTCGACCTACCTATCAACAATCTTCATATACTTTCTCTCTCTCTCTCGTCTATTCTTTTCGCAAATATCCTCCGCCATCATGGCTTCTGGACACAATGTTCGCGCCGACTCTCATCTTCCTCCTTGCTCTCTCTTGAGAGCATCTCTACATCCCCTCCAAAGCTAACTCCAATTCATCACCAGGATCCAAAGCTGCTCTACGCCGTCACAGGCGTCAAGGCCTACCACCTCGCAAATGGCACCGAGCAGTCATTAACGCCGTCAGGGCCTCAGACGTTGTCGCTATTGATGGTGCCGACGTCCTCGGGCACTGCGGACCCAGCAAGCACCGGAAATGGGAATGGAAATGGCGAGCAAGACTTCTATCTTCACCTGCATCTGCCACCCGAGCTCGATCTTCCCATGCCAGCCACGACGCAAATCTACCACCAGCCTCCCAGCAGCTACCTGATTCCACGGTGGGACCTTGGCCCCGGCAACGGCGCATTCACTCGCCTAGAGTTCCCCGTCGTCGGCAGCAGACCCAACGTCCAAGAAGACGTCGACACCTTTGAGACGATTCTTGCACAATGCACCGCATTCCTCGAACGAGCGCCAGCTCCAGCTCCGCCTCCAGAAAAGCGCAGACCCTCCGATGCTGCCAGAGCAAAGGCGAGAGAAGCTGGAAGAGACGATCCTCCCCCCTATAACCCAGCCAACTTTGACGAGGGCGAGGGATATGTCCGGGGCAGTCATAGCTCTCATTTGCCGGGGAGAATCGTCCTCATTGATGAAGAGGATGGCAGCGTCATGGGCGAGCTGAGTGGCGGCTTCAATGTCGTCGAAGACGGCGGCGTTAAACCAGGATCCAAAGGTAAAGCGAATAATACTCCAATTATAGTCACCATGTACTCACCCATGTCGTCATTAGAACCTGTCGAGATTGTCCTCCCTGCTGATGGCAGCCACAACATCTCTGTTCTGCCCGCCTACGACTACATTGAAGATACTATGCACCCTGCCTACAAGAAATCGACCATTGTTTCGTCAGCCACAAAGGCCTCGCGGTTGCTCATCACAACATCCGACTATGTCGCAAAGGTAATGCAGAACCAGGCCGATAGCTTCACCAAGAGCACTCAGCCTGCTGCGAGTCCTATGACGTTTGCCCCTACAACCCACGATCATATTCGCCGTATAAACCATTATTCTACTAGAGTCGCTACACTCTCGGCTCAAACCATTGGTTCCATCAATCATTTTGCTCAAAATTTTGGCGCCGGCATGTCGAAGCGTAAGGACGGAAAGGCGCGAGGCTACGATCAAGAGGGAAACGTCATTGAGACGTACAAGCCCGGAGTCTTGAACAAGAGTTTGATGGCCTTCAACACCGTCGTTGATGGCATGGAACATGCTGGAAAGACTTTGCTATCTGGCACGACTTCAAGCATGTCCACAGTGGTTGGACACCGCTGGGGGCCCGAAGCAGGAGAGTTATCCAGGAATCTGGGCAGCGGCTTCAAGAACGTCGGATTGGTGTACATTGACGTGACAGGAGTCTCACGCCGCGCCATTCTCAAGAGTGTCGCAAAGGGCATGGTGGTCGGCAAGGTCAAGGGAGGAGGCCAAATCATTGTCGGCGATAATAACGGAAATAATAACGTCGCGGTTGTCTCTGGAGGCAATGGCAGCGGCAGTGGCAATGGCAGTAGGAGTGCCAGTGGCAGTGGCAGCAGTTCTAGAAATGAATCTAGAAGCGGCAATGGAAAATCAAGTGCAGTACACGATACATATGGAGGCGGCGCAATAATTCCAGGGAGCGAAAAGGGCGGCGGCAATGGAAAGAAGTCGGCGTGGTGATTGTATATAAGAGATGATCAATTTGTATTGCTGGAAGCGTTGCAGCTTGGAGATACCACCGATATGATATACGACTCTGCCTAATGCAATTTCAAGTCTGAAGTCTGAAATTTGTCAATAAATAAACAAGTAAATTCCAAGAATTAAGATTTTCCTCTAACACGCAGTATTTCTTTCCTTCTGCTACAATTAAAGACAGAACGAGACGTCTCCAAGTCGAGGTCGTTTTCCCAAAATTAAGGTCACGTGCCCACGCGCGCTTCAACGATGACGGCACACGCTTCGTCCAAAGTCGAGCTTCGCCGGAGCTTCAAGCTACAACCGCGTGGCCGAAGCGCCACATTTTTCTTCTCCAAGGCTTGATCGTTAACCGCCATGTCGAAAATACGAGTGTAGCGGTCTTGGAGCATCCATTTTCTATGCACATTTCGCAAGATTCACCGCCCGCGAAACCAATTCGCAGCTCGAATGCCCGTCCTCCTTGACCCCACCATCGCTATCCCACGATAGAACCGTCGAAAGCAATCAATGTGCCGATACGAGCTCCTAGGCGTCATCATCCTTATCATACATCGCATAAGCGACTCCCTTAAAGCTAGAAAAAGCAAGAAGTACGTCACTGCTCCTAATTGGCGATCGCAGCAGCTGCCAATCGCATAGTTCATAGCTCTGACACCCTGATTTCGCAAAGCTCCTCCAGATCCTTGCAGCCCGAACCATGCTCCACGAAATCCTCCTCTCTCTCTCGGGGCATCCGTCGCCTCTCCTCCGAGCCGGAGCTGCCGATTCGGGCCCGGTGTCCGGCGTCACGCCTTCGGAACGCCAGCTACTAGCCTCGGCGGCGCATCTCAGTGACATCCATATCAAGCTCATCAAATACGCCGGCCAGATTGCTGGTGCCCACCCATCGCCGATATGTCGGGCCGTCGGCACAGCTATACAGTCTATACATCTATCTGCCTTTCAGCGCAAGATATTGGAAGTAGAAGAGAGCATATTGAAAGAGGATCCTGAGCTGGTGGGTGAATACAATATTGTGCCTTTGACGGCCGTAATGGGCGAATTTACCCAATGGACAAGACGGTTCGAATGGCTCTGGGACATTGTTCAATTTATGGGCTCACAAGATGAGAAAGGAAGTCCATGCCGTGGCTCAGAAATCATGAATCGCCTAAGAACCGAGCTGCAAAGCGGCTATCGGGATGTCGAGGAGGCGGCTATGAGCCTGGTCAAGGTGGCCGAAACGGCATGGCTAAAACAGGTTTCAGCTTGGGTTCTTTATGGAAGACTGCCCAGCTTGGGAGGCAACGATTTCTTCATCCAAAGAGTAGATGGCACTGCTGAGGTATGATTTACAACTCCTTTCCTAGTGATTTTCCCGGTCCTCCTCTAACTTTTCACAGTACATATATGAGCCAGAACTACTGCCGGGATTTGTCACGCCATCTACAGCAGCATCAATGCTATTTATTGGCAAATCTCTAAACCATACACGTGTTAGGGCCACCGTTGACTCAGGTATGGGCGGGTTGGATCACCTATCTACGAAGCTGCAAGAGCTAGCCAGCCTATCATTTCCCGTCAACGGCGCCACATTTTCAAGAACTATTGTCTCTATTCGATTGTCACTTTCACAAAATACCCTTCAGAAGATCTTGCCCACGGCAAAAGTTATTGAGACGCTGCAGCTGCTGAGAGAATTCTTCCTGCTGGGCCGAGGAGAATTCGCCATGGCATTAACACAAGAGGCTGACGATAAAATTCGAAATCGTTGGCGAAGAGCAGGCAACCTAGCTCACGAAAAGCAAGATGGTATGAAGAACTTGACCGTTAAAGATGGAGAAGTATCTGCCGTTTTAGCAAGGACTTGGGCTGTTCTGGTAGCCATGCAGCGGAACCAAGTAGAGGAAGATGAGCTGCTAGAGCTGGCAAGAGATTTGCTTCGGCTGCATCTCACCAAGGCTACCTTGACGCCTCCCCTCGTCAGCCCAGGCCTCAACGCCGCCGAAGCCAAGATAATCGCTTCATCGCCATTCCGAAATCTGCTATTTTCAGTCCCAGCTACTCTATCTATCCAGCTCCCGTCCCCTCTCGACATGGTCATCTCACCATCCGACCTCCAACTATACTCTTGCATCAACTCATACCTACTATCCATGCGTCGAGCTCACATTCGGCTCACTGATTTATGGAAAATCACCTCTTTAAGGCGCCATCATCCCGCCCCTCGAGGCGCAAACGAATACGCCGGCACCCTCAGAGAACGGTGGTCAGCTCGTGCAGCGGCTCTCCGAAGCTCCTGGACAACTGCCAGCGCCGCCATCTTCTTCCTCGGCGAGACGGAAGCATACTTCCAAACAGAAATCGTAGAGGGTCTCTGGGAGGGCTTCCTCATCTGGCTTACAGGCAAAGAGAGACGTCGTGATGGTGGTCGTTCAGGCGCCGCGACTCCGGCCGCGCACTCTGCCAAGCACAGCATAGCCACGACATCCGACTGGAGGCCTGGCTCCTCCAGCAATGCCACAAACCCCAACGATGTCTCCAAACTCCTCTCGCGACCAGCTCCCGATCCGCAAACCCTCGTCACAGCCCACTCCTTGTATCTTCGAACGCTCGTCCACCGCCTCCTCCTCACACAGCCCACCTTCACCAGCCTCCTATACACCCTGCTCAATCACATCGACCACCTCGCCACGCACATCCAAAGGCTCCACTCCATATTCACATCAATCGACCTTGAAGCGGACGCTGGCGTCCTCGACTCCTCCACCGATCTTGACCACGAAGAGCGGCAGACCATGACCCTCATTCGTGGCATAGAGGGCAAGATTCGTCAAGGCATAGAGGACGTCGTTGGTGCGCTACGGGGGCTCGAAGGCGATGTTGAGTTCCTCGCGCGCTGGGAGGGCCTTGATGGTACGGTAGATGGGCACGAGGAGTATGGAGACGGGGAGATGTATATCCCGGCGAGGGTGGGAGGAATTAATCGTCTGTTGATGAAGCTGGACTTTGGCACGTGGATTAATACTCAGGGAGAGTATTAGGAGGTTGACTATAATAAAGGTTGGCGTTGTATGTAATGGCGTTTGTGCAAAGCTGCGGCCTTATCTTGCCTTTCTATATGAGAGCAATTTTCATAATGGGAATTAATTAATATTCACTTGCATGAGGAGGAGGAGAAGCATATATATATCGGAATCCAATGATTTCATTCTCAATTTAGGGATTCCAAAGAGCTGAAATATCCTAGCCCAAATCCATCTATATGTAGTTTCACCTATGTATATACTAATTTCCTATGTCCCCTGTTGTCATATCCTGTTCGTATCCATGATATCCTATTATGCCCATTTCGCGCATCAATCTTTTTGGCGCTTAAAAAAAATCCCAAAAGCTGTGATTAGAAGAAGAAAGAGAAGAAAAAAAAGAAGAAAGGTGGAAAAAAAAAGTCCCAGGCGCCAATGTATATGTGTATGTATATGTATCCGTTATATAATCCCTTTCCCATGTATGTGTGCGCAATATCCCAAATTTTTTTAATTCGCTCATCGTGAAGGTTGTGCTTCAGAAAATGAAAATAGAAAAGGAAAAACATCAAAATTCAATCAAAAAACAGAAAAATTGCAGACGCTCGCTTATGTAAAATTTCGTAAAAGTCCTTTTTATCTTTCCGGCCGTATAATTCATATGATCTTTACAACAAAGGAAATAGTAAAACAAAGGAAATGTCAAAAGAGTGTGAGTGTAGAGATCGAATTACGAGATTCGTTTCCTCGATTTTTCTGAATGTTTCGTGATTCATTCATTGTTCATGTTAGGATGCTGTGTTCATCTTGTCGTACTGTTTTTTTCAATATCTGATGAGTCGTGTAAAGTGTGTTCTGTTTTTCAAGGATGCGATGTTTTCTGTGTCTAGAGTGTATGATATATGAAAAATCTGTCGATGTCGTTCTGCAATAAGAGCAGTTTAATACGCGAGCACAGTATGTCCTCTGAGTCGCAGGGGGTTGAATGTCTGGGCCTTGTTCAGCAGCCCGTGTACAAGCGTCTTCGTTCGTGGCTGAGACACTGTAACGGTGTGATTGTTAATTGTGGTGGCGTTACCAACAGCGGCAGTGGCTGTCGCAGTAGCACCGGTTGCGGTGTGGGGCCGAGCTGGCGTGACAGGGCGGCTGTAAGTACCGGCCTTTTTCGCTGGTGGCCAGCGGCTAAGGATGGAGTCATCAACAAGTGCCATGAGACCAGTGGCGATGATAACACTAGAGCCCAGGTTAGAAGTCGCTTCACAAAAGGAGATAAAAAAGCAGGGAGAAAGAAGAGCGAGGAGACTTACTCAGCTACGTCAGTCAAGGCTTCGATGATGGACTTGTCGTTGATCCACATGTAGCATTGGGGAATCCAGTTGCCTGCAGCCTGATCAGCCTCGACCTGGGTCGGGCTGCGGCCTTCAGGCAGAATAACCGCCACCGGCTCAAGTTCCTTATCGCGCATCAAGTGGAAAGCAGTTTTGCCAAGAGCCTTATCCATCACTCGGCGCCAGGCGTAGTTGTGTCCCCACCATTGAAAGTCGTATTGCTTGCCTAGGCGACGAACGATATCCACGCGAGCGTAGTTGCTAAACTCAAGCTTGAGGGTGTTGAGCGGGATGGGCCGCGCCGAAGGGAGCTTGGGCTCATCAGAGTCAGAGCCTGCTGCTTCATCGGAGTAGATGGAGCCACCGCAGCCCCAAGAGGTGTTGTTGCTGCCAAACGAAGGACGACGAGGGTCGGGAGTAGTGGATAAGGCAACAGCCTTCTCCGCGGAGGCGCCGCTGGGTCGTCGGAAAGAGGTCTTCACCGAGCGCAAAGCACTGGTGACGGATCGTGAGAGGGAAGAGGAGGAGGATGTTGTTGCGCGATCAAGGCGAGGGTTGGCGCCCTTGGAGTTGCACACTTCGCGGCCCGAGTCACGGCAGTACCGTCTCAGCGAAAACTCTCGCTTCGCAAGATCATGCATGCGCAGGTGGAAGAGCTGGATGGCGACGGCACGGCGGCGGCGCGATGACAGATCCGGTACAATAGCATCGACGCGGAGGTTCATGTTACCATCGGCAGTTCGGTCGTCATGTCGAATGGACAAGCGATCCATTGACGGGAAGAGACGCGCAAAGGTTTCTGGGTCTGATGATCGGACAGAGATCTCAGGAACAGGCATACAGTTGTATGGCGGCAGCGTGGAAGGAGGAATGCCTGGTGATGCAGCAGAATCTTCTTCGTCCTTGTGGTCATTGTCGGAGTCGTTGTGAGACTCTGATGACTTGTCGTCTGAGTAGGCAGAGTCGTATGTGTTGACTGACGAAGAAGAATTGGAGCCGGTGTCTACCATTGATGGAGGCAGGTCCTCCCAAGTATCGCGCTCCCATGTATCCCTTGATAAGTGATGGGAGTCGTAGTAGGACCCCGATACATAGCTGGACGTCTGGTCGTACTGACGACTCGACGCATAGTAGCGGCTTGATGCTGCTGTTGAATTTCGGCTGCGGGCCATGCTGGAAGCTGTGGTCCTGCTAGCCCTTGACGCTGCGCGAGCCTGTCTCCTGGTAGGGACGGCCATTGGGGATGCGCTGCGCGATAAAAAAAGAAGGTTTAGAGTAGCTGGAGAGGGTTTTGAAGGATGTTACTCTGATATATTGTGTGCGATGATGATTGATGTTGATGCTGTAGTAGCAATTGTTGTTGGTATGGGTAGTGGTAATTGGTGTAATTGGTGTAAGTGGTTCTGGTCTTGGTGGTTCCTTGATGTGCCCCCTTTGGTGAGAGTCGGTGTCGGTTTATATCAAGAGACGCCAATATGACAAATGCAGCACTTATCCAATCAACCAAATGTGCACATAATCTGCAAGCTCTATCGAGTTTCAGGAATGTGGACGACAAGGGACGTCATTAAGGCAGAACGCGTGCGTTTTGGTAGAGTGCAAGTGCTTTCTCATCAAGCTATGAAGTCGAGAGTCTTCCAAGAATAAGACCATGATCGCACCCGTGGTGTGATATATGTGTGAATGCCAGACCCCCTCCGTTATGTCATCTCACCTTCCGATGCGCCAGTCACTCTTGCATTCTAGCGGATCTATTAGGCGGCAAGCCACTCTTGAGTCTTTACTGTGTTCGGCATGCAGGCCTTGGACCAAAGAGAGATACAGCAAAGCATGCAAGCACGTAGGGAGAGAGTGAGCAGCAAGAAACATGGAGATGGTTAATGGGGGACAGGGGGCGTGTGAACCGGGACGAATGGCAGGCCCGCTGGTGGCTGTGTAAGGCGAATAGGAACGACTCAACAACTAACCAGCCCAATACCGACTTGCTAGCAAATACGGGGAGTGCGTGCTTGGCCAAGCACCAACAAGGGGAATGGCAAAATTTTCACTGCAAGCAGAGCTCCCAATTTGCCCTGGTCAGTGGGCGGCGGCCCAAGGCAAGGCCCGGCCTGGGCAAAGGAAGGAGACGCCAGCGCAATGGGCCGCAGCCGCAGAGTCGACAGCCGCGTGTTCAATGGCGGGCCCTGGCTCACGCATGTCGATGGATCCCCTCCTCTGCTCTATCGCCCTCTAGGCCTCTGTGTCTGCTCGTCCTCCCGCCAATGTCCAATCGCGACCGAGGCTGCACAATGCAGGAGCTTAGAGCTCTGAGCTTTGGGCCGCAGAAATATGCAACTCCTGGAACTGACTTCCTGAGAGACGCCCATGTCCGGCCGGACAGGACGTGTCTGCATCGCAGGTTACAACGGCCGAGTTGGATGCATCTTCCCTCTTACATGCCGTATAGCAATGGCCCAGGGAGCTATACTGGCACATCGTAAAAAAAGAAAGGGTGCTCCATAGATGGATCTCATGGCTGGGGTAGAATAATTTTTCCCTCTCTGGCACCGAGTATCCCTGGGTCGCGGCATGGTAGACGGGCCTCTAAGAACGCACCACCTCGAGATGCGTCCACATCGTTCTGACACATATGAGATCGATGACACCATAGTGCTCCGCCAGCGTTGGTAGTAGTACCGATATGCGAGGCGTCAGCAGTGATATGTTATGCCCAGAATCAACTTTATCCATGGTCTTCGTCTATTTCGTTTATTTTTTTATTTTTTTTATTTTTTATCCCCGTACTGTCTTGTTCTGTCCTTGGTTTCTTTGCCCGGTGGCCCTCCTTGTAACATTGCTGCTTGTCGTTTCCGAGAGTGCCCGGCTCGCGAGTAACAATACCTGTAAACTGCCATGGTTCGGGTCAATACCCGGCTGGTGTCCGCTCTGCTACGTGGCGAGCGATAGACCATGATGGAGAAGCGCCTCAACTACCAAGCCTCTGGTCGATTCCGCAACTCTCACCTTTCTCGTACACCAACTAGGCCCTTACGCAGATGGCAAATTCAATGAGAAATGAAAGAGAAGTCGCGAGATGCTTTGTGCGTTTTCGGCCATGCACAGCGTAAATCTTGGGCTCTCACCGTCGGCCAACCCCATCAGGAGCTGAAATGTCCCTGGCGGAAGGCCTGGAGATTCATCATCAACTAACTGTAAGCCAGCAGATCCCCTGGCTATGGCTGAGACACTATGGAGCGCCTTGCCCGCAACAGCACACGAGACAGCGCAAAAAGAGTCACACGTATCTGCCAGCCTCTCGATACCCGGGGCGCCGCCTCACTGAAAATAGCATGGCAGCTAACGTACGAAGCGCACATAGGCACCATCGTCAGCGCCGTCGCTCTCGTGATGACAGAGAGCTGTTCCCCTTGTACACTTGGCTTGGCGCCGGATCTGCCAGTGGGCGCATGAGTGGCACCAGAATGAACAAGTCACCACTGGAGCGGCGCTCTAAGCCCAAGCTGGCTGCTGCCGAGTGCGCTGGCAGACTGATTGGTTAAGCGCCCAAGGGATAAGAAGCTTGCCCGTTGACACATCAGCAATTTGTGGCTGCAGCTAGATGGATTGAGCGAACAGCAGGCCGCATCGGTGCGATCGATGGATCCCGTGGGTGCCCAACTTCAGGCGAGGGCTTTGCGAGGCCACTCGCTCGCTTGAGCGTGTCTCTCGGGAAATACTAGCAGCAGGCGGGGGGATATTCCTCAGCATGTGCATCGCTTGTGCCTTGTGGTGTTCATCCATCCCGTGTGCTATTTGTTGTTCGCTCGCCATTCATTGGTGATAATTGGGACTGGTGACCCCGGCGCACGAGGCCCAACAATGCAGATTTGATTTGCACTGTGGGCGAGATGCATTGCATAATTCTTCGACTTGACGAGGCATCATGCCATTGGTCTCCTCCGGAAAATTGAAAGAAAAAATTTCAGCATCCATCAGCGTAGGGAGGTTGCATTCTGCATCGCAAAATAATCACCAATAGCAGCGGCCAATTGAGTTTTTGATGCTCAACTCCGCTGGCTGGGCACCTGTTCGACTTCTGACAAGGCCCTCAGCCTTGCCTATCACAAGCTCGCCAAAGATTCTGCGATGCGGCAACTTTGCCTTTATCCTCTGCCGCTCTCATTCGCTCGTCATTCTCACAAAATCGTCAGTTGATTAAGCTGCACAAGAGCCAATGCAGCCATTCCCAATGCTGATTCTCCTCGCTTGTATTATCGTACAATGAGCGAAATGTAACGGGGTGAAGAGTCCGGATGCGCCCATTTGCAAGCCCGTCGCCACCAGAAACAGGAAGACATTAGCCATGTGAATATCCAGTTGGCTCGATAAGAACGAGGTATTGCATCAATAGCTTGTGGTGCCAGTGTGGTGTGTGTCGGTCAGCCATTCGTCAATTTCACGCCACTTGCGATTCGTGCCTCGGACACGAGCTGCACGAGCTGCAGCGGCTTGGCTTTTAGCCAGCTTTTTGGCGTCCATCCCAAGCTGCGAAAAGAATCAGGGAGAAAAGAAGTTGACCGCGCTCTCGTAATATCAGGCCAAGGCCAAGTCTAAGCTTCGCAGCCATTGTTTGATTGTTGCAGATTACGCCGCGAGAGACACGATTGTCATCTTCTCACTCATCCCTTTGTCCATTCTCCTTCACCGCGGTTTGCCACTAAAGTCGTTAAGCATAACTCGTCTCCTTCACGACGGAGAACGTGGGGGACAGCCAGCAAACGCACCCCACACAATTATATGTTGCACTGCAGGGAGGGGAAAGACAGATGACCTTGCGATAATGTCGTGTGTCTGTGTTGAGACGCTGAGACACCGAGAACGGGTCACAAAATACTTGTACACATCACATGTGAGTGCGCATCACGCAGTTGAGGTATAGATTGGACACATGTTACCTGTAACTTGTAATATGAGGAGCACAAAGAGCAGTGTCGCAATGGATTGGGATGTGAGGAAGAAGATGCAAGTGGCAGAATCAGGTCATTGATTAATATACGGTGCATGGAGGTTGCAGCTTCCAAGGCATCAAGTTGCTGTTGCAGTGCCCGATGGTTATCGATAGCATTTTAGGTGTTGTACCTGTACCTATCTACACGTGGAACATCCAGAATCTGAGGAGGTTACTGTACTTTGCACGCTGTACGGGCGTAAGGGTATAGACGGAAGTGCTGATGCAAGGCATTATCTTGTGCCTGGGATTGTAGCACGGCCTAAGGGGTAAGGCGAGGTATTCAGACCATGGAATACGTGTAAGTCAATTGCTGGTTAGCTGGCTATCTCGTAGGTATGTGTCTGACTACATGCTACCTAGATAGGTATCTACCCATCTCTATTTATCCAATAGCATTATCTCCTAAGAACTTGAAAGAATCAAGATGAATGATACTACGTAGTGTGCTGAGTGTCTCTTCGTTTCCACTACTACCGAGTGCAGGGCGGTGTCACGGACATGTTTTGTATATAGGTACAATAATACGGACATCAGCATTGTCGTCTCATTCTCATTACGACCAATCCCGAGAACCCGGTTGCCCAGTGAATGGCTAATGAATGGCGGACGCCGCCGAACATGCGGGTTGACGGATAGCCGCATTGCTATTTTTCTCTGCAACCCCATGTGTGTATTTCCATGTTATTACGATTATCTATCATCACTACCAAGTATAGAATCTTGTAGGAATACATGTGTATCACTATAATGACGTGCTACATATATAAGCAGCGAGTAATATATGCTGTGCTTTGTATAAATAACCTCTTATACCATCGACTCACTGTGTCTCTCTGGGCTTGGCTCTTCTTACCTCCCCCTCTATGCAAGTTCTCCCTCAATGTCTAACCAATCCGACCAATTCCATCTTTCTACCCACCGAGCCCCAATTGGCCGGTCTATCCCACGCTATTTTCAGGAACCAAAGCCAAAAATGCTGCTGGTGTCTTGAATGCCGAGTCCGATTCGCCATATATCTCGGAATAATACTTTCCCCCCTGTCCGCAGCCACTAAGCGACCCCTACACCGTCTGTCTTATCGCCCACGTCTCGCCTCCCCGCTATCGGCCGCGACAACTCCACGATGCTCCACGATGCTCCACGATTTCGGAAACCCGAGGTCTAAGTGCATCGTAGGCCAGACCAGATGATTACATACCGCCAAGGCCTCTGCTAGTAGGTGGCGGCTCAACGGCTCAAAGCTTCTAGCCCAGACCCCTCTTCGTATCTCTCTGCTATCGCTGTCACTGTCACTGTCGCTCTCACAGCATCAAGCAATTTCTGGTCTGATCTGACGCATCTGCATCGTCCTCCAGCATCACACGCTAAGCAGCATCTCGTCTCCGCCCCGGCTCTCCTCGCCGTCCCGCCCTCGTATCCTTGCAACGAAATGACCGCCGATGCCATCTCCGGGTCGGGGCCCGCATCCGGCTCGCTCGATGTGAAGCCTCTCCGGCTGCTGATTCTCGAGGCCGACACGCCGCAGCCCAATACCAATGAAAAGTATGGCGGATATCGAGGCGTCTTCACCGCGCTGTTGACGCAGGCGGCAAAGGCCATGGATCCGCCGCGTCAACTCTCCGACGTGGCCTCCATCACGGCGCACAACATTGTCGAGGACATGGATGCGTACCCGCCGCTGGACGAGGTCGATGCCATATTGATAACCGGGTCACGTCACACAGCATTTGAAAACGACCCTTGGATCCTGAAACTGGTGGAGTATGCAAAGCAGGCCATCGACACTGGCCGCATCAGAGTCGTGGGCGTGTGCTTCGGCCACCAGATCATTGGCAGGGCCATGGGTGCGCCCGTCGGCAAGAGTGATAAGGGCTGGGAGATTGCCGTCACCGAGGTCGACTTGACTGACAAGGGCAAGGCCATTTTCCAGCTCGACAAAATGGTAAGCTTGCATGCGCTGCCCTGTGCCATTAATACTGCTTGCGCTGACATAAAACTTTCTTGCAGCGCATTCATCAGATGCATCGTGATGTCGTTCTAGAATTTCCCAAGGATGCCATTCCTTTGGGTGGCAACCAAATATGCCCTGTGCAAGCAATGTACAGCCCCGGCCGGTACATCGCCGTTCAAGGCCACCCAGAATTCACCGGAGAAATCGTTGAAGAAATCATCACCAACCGACACAAAGCTGGCATCTTCTCGGATGATGTATATAAGGATGGCCTCAGTCGCTCACCCAATAAGCACGACGGCGTTGCAATTGCAAAAGCATTCCTCAACTTCATGAGGCACGGTTAAAGTACAAGCATGGAGCGACAGCACAATTGTGCAGGAGCTAGCTTGGTACCGTAGCTTCATGTCCAACCCATATTTGGAGCCAGGGTCGATGGTACTTTATGTAAGGATGCTTTTAGTGCATGATTTATTTGTTCTAGACGCATCGCGTTGCCAAAATGCGGTGAGCTCTGATGACCTGCAGAGCTGGGACGGTGTGCTATCACTAGCAACATTCCTACACTTACTCCGAGGGTCCTTGTACTCAGCGTTTAATGCAGCCACTGCGCTGGCCGAAAGTCCCACGCATCAAAACAGGGAGACTATGATCTAAGAGGAGGGGTTTCATGTGATATGAAATGGAAGCAAAGAAAGGGAAGGGAAACGGACTATCAGGGCCACCTCTTTCTCTTCGTTCTCGAATTTCCCATCACAAGGGATTTCTATGCCTGGTTAATACTCTCTCAACTGCTTGCCCGCTGTTTGAGCTTAACGACTTTGACACTGAAGCGCCAAGTTTTATTCGTGCCATTTCAGCGCTATTGGAAAGTTAGATAGTTTCGCAGCAATCAGCAATCAATCTTGTACAATCTGCTTGTATTTTGTCCTATTTGTGCCGTTATTATTATTATGCTGCAGAGAAGTGTCTTCTGTATAAACTGTCCAGGGTAATTAACTAGTACATAGCTAGTAGAAAGAAATCCTATTCAGCACGTCACTTTCGTTAACCAACACCGCAATAGTGCCTAATATCACCAATTTAGAGCTATTCCAATCTTATCTCATTCCTCCAGTATGTTTGATATGTATTGACTAACTGCTTCATGATGCTACAAATAGGTGCCGGATAATAAGACGGTGTGTTGAATTCCAAGTCCCCAAAGTAAACGCAACTCTCATGACTTAATGGTCAATAGGCCATTCAGAATAATCTTGCTGTAGATTCACTGAATTACAATATTTTATGCCGAGAAGCTTAATTTTGGTGGTAGATAAGTGAGTTATCATAACATAGAATATATTAAGAAGATTTTAGAGTTATTTTAATTAGGGAATTTTTATACGGCATCCCAGTTTCGTTATCCAACAACTCAGCTGTGGCCCAACAAGGCAGTCACCCACGCATAAAAAATATGCAACTACTACATATACCTAGGAGCAGTAGAGACAGTAGAGACAGTAGACTTTAATAGCTGCACATTTGTGACATTACCACGCTGGGGCGTTGGATAATGAAACTGTAGTTTTGAATACCGATTTTCTTTAGTTAAGTAAAGTAATTTGACTTGATATGTTCCAGTCATTAGCATAGTATTTAGAAGGGACGCATATGAAAGCAAAAGCGAGAGACTCTCTTCAGACTTAATGCAGCCTGTAGCTTTATTTTCCTTTCGTGCGAAATCTGACTACGTGATAAATAAGAAAAGAGCAATGTAGTTTGTCGACTTCGACGTCGATATCTGCCAAGTACCTAATGGAGCAAATAAATAAGAATATGAGAGTCGCAGCGCCGATATAAGCAAGTCTTGTAAATAATATGACCCCGTTTTCAACGCCGTTGCCTTCGCCTGGTGCAAATAATCCCCATATCCATGAACGTGCTTCACTCGAAAGGCGAAGACTGTTGTTCACTCTTCTTTTTCTTTGTCTTTTCTTTCATATCCTTCGGCTTAAACATATCCGCGAGACGCTTGTCATCAACATGAACACGTACATGTCCATCGTCCTGCAGCATTCGTGCCACAGTTGTCTCCTTGATTGTCTGCAAATGGATAACACGATCGTCTACGTGGTGATTCGTCATGATACGCACCGCGTAAGTCTCCTTCTTTTGGCCCATTCGAACGACACGGCCTATGGCCTGCTTTTCCACCGTCTTATTCCACCAAGGGTCGATGAGGATGACGCGATTCGCAACGGTGAGATTGTGTGCTTGGCCGCCGCTTTTCAAGGTAGAGATCTGGTTTGTAGGCATAAGCATTAGCGGGAACATCGCGCCATGAGAATTGTGGCTCAAAAGCTCTTGAAACTCACCATGACCATTATAGTTGGATCATTCTGGAATGCGGATATCGCTTGTTCTTGCTTCTGTTTCGACAGAGTGCCAGAATAATAAATAAATCTTACGCCGAGACACTGAAATAAATATCCCAAAATCTTGAGAGTGGCAATAAATTGCGTAAAGACTAGGCCATATGATTAGTTCTCCCTCAATGCTGTGATCCACCTTTAGAATCATCAATACTCACTAATTATTTTGTCTTGGGGAGCCTTGGAGAGCCAAGTCATTGCTACGGCCATCGTCGCCGTAACCCGTGTGCTTGGAGGGGGCATGAACCGTGGACCACTCGAGTTAGCCATGAAGAAAAATTGCCCTTCAACTTTCGACTGGACTGTGTTATTGATTGTATCTTCTCCCATTTCAACACAAGTTTTGTTTTCGATGGCCTTGGCGGCCATCATTTCCAAAGTAACCACTGGCTGGCCACATAGAAGCTCCTGGCCACAACCATCGACCGAACACTTAGGGGCCTTCGAAGTCATTCGAATATGTCAGCTTATCCTTATCATGGTTAAAAAAGAGGGCCATAGAAGCTTACGCCGGTTTGCTGCCAGTCTGGCTGGTTGCTCCTCTTGGTCATTAAATTGGCCAAACATGTGCTGCAGAATATGTGGCCACACTAAATCACAAATAAGTAAGCCGATACGATGCCAAACAAAGTTAGAAATGAAGCAAGTTACTCACCTTAAAACGACTGAGATCTTGGGACGGGCAGTTATTCTTTCCACATTTCGATTCTTGGACGGTATGTTGGAGGCGAACCATGTCCAGAATCTTGCTCATGTCGAAAGCTCCACCGAAAAAAGGCTCATCACGATCCTTGAGGGCATCAAGACCAATATCAAATTGTCCGAGATTTTCTTTCCAACCGTCGTCTGCTTCCAGCTGTTCAATTATAGATTTCTTCCCTCGAATTTCTTGAAGTTTCGAGACTAGCTCTTGAACTTCTTTGCCATTGAGATAATCGCCGCCCATTAAAAAATTCTCTAAGCAATATGGATGAGACAAGGCTTGCCGAATACGTAACTGTTTTGTTGCATCAATTGGTCTCAAGCGACGCTTCTTTGTTTTCTCTTCTGGTTTCTTTTCCTGCAGCCCCGATGGAGTTGGCTCCACTGCGTCTGTCTTATCTTCATCTTCGTCGCGCTCATAAATGGGCATCGCAGCTTTCTCTTTCGCTTCCATATACTCGGTTACGTGCCTGTTATAATATTCATTTATAGTGCTTTGTATGTCAGTGTATACTTTTCTTTTTTAGGAGTCCGGTACCTAATTTGACAAACGTATACGTACCTGCAAAATATCTCCTCTTCCTGTGAAGTTGTGATATGTAGGTTTTGACGCGTTGTTGGAGGGATTTTGAGCGATTCTTCTGCGGTTCTGTCTCTCATTAGATTGTTCTGCGCTGCTATAGGTATGAAACTTACCCGCGATACATCAAATAGCTCAGAGGGGTGTCGAAATCGGCATTTGTAACCTCCTAAAAAATAATATTCCATCAACAGCAGCTCAAATTGCCAGATTTGAATGCGCCTACCTGATCAATATACTCTGCTCGGAATATTCGTCGGCTACCAATGAAATCACACTTTGTGAAAACCGCATATGGATAGAATTCTAATAAACTTTTATCAGCCTTCCGGTAACTAACCTCTTCCTCTTTGCAGTATTCTTGTGCGTACCTAGAACGTTATTTGAGATAGGAGTGGCCGTCAGAGCCCATCGGTGTTGTGCCTTGATGGCACAGCATGCCTGGAAAGCTGTTGAAGTTAGCATGTTATCTCAACTAAAGCTAATCAAAGTAACTGCGTGTTGACTTACTGCGTCCAGTGTACCGAGTGATCGAATGGGCTTCGTCTAAAATCACTCTAAACCAATTCATTTGGAATAGATACCCGGCGTTCTTCGGAAATTCTCGTGCATAAGCCTCATTATCGTCTCCGTATTGGCTTTCTAAGCTCGCCATTTGTTCTTTCTTGGGGAGTTCGTGCCGCAATTGGCAATATGTAGCAAGACTATAAGTTTCAGCGACAGTATCAGTGTGTTACGAGCGGTATATGTGACTCACACTATCCAGTGTTTTGTGAAATTAGATCCACGGTTAGCTGAGCTGTATATCGCTACACGCGAGCTCGCATCTTCATTCCAGTGTTTCTATGTAATAGTTAGTGTTGATCTTCTTGTTTCCAATTTCAAGCTTCCCCATTTTCCCCCTTACCTCGGCTTCCCTGAGCCACTGTTTTGCTATCGTACTGCTGGGCACTATAACAAGTGTTGCCTGCGAAGATATCTTTCTGTCTTTCTTTCGAAGTCTGTGGGCAGCGATGCATGCCAAGCTCATAACCGTTTTTCCGAGTCCCATTTCATAAGCGATAATCCCCCCGCATGCGCGTCTCGACGTGTCTTTCTCTCTCTTCACCATCCACGATGTCACTCTCACTTGGTGGGGCGCTAAGCCTGACAACATAATTTTCCTGAATCTTTTCGACTTGAAACGTTGGTTGCCGTCTCTAAGCTCCTCCTTCTGTGTCGCCTCGTGCCGAACACTGAGGTCTTTGGGAATCTTGGCTCTTATTCCAGACACGTCAACTTCGTCTTCTCCGTCTTCATCTTCAAGACCCTCCGTGTCCGTGATATGTTCAGATAGCTTTGGTCGTTTAGAACGTCTGTGAGATTTGGATCTTTTTCGAGAATGCTTGCGCTTTCGCTTTTTCTCTGATGATCGCTTGTGCTCAGTCTTTCTATCGGCCGCCTCTGTTGGGGTAGATGAATCCGGACGCAAAATATGTTTCTTTTGTTCTTCATCATTAGAATGAGGGGTCTTGGCGATAGTATTGTTATTAGAATTCTGATGTTGTTCCTGTCTTTCGTTATAGGATGGTGGCTTGATGTCAGCACCGATGTACTCATCCTTGAAACCAATAGCATTGCACATGGCTAGTGAGTGCGAGGCTGGATTCTTAGTAGTCTCTTGTATATGATTTGCGGCTGAACCCTTTGCTTCTTGCATCCTGGCGTATCTTCCCAATACTGTTTGTTCCAGAACAGTATTCTCTACTTTCACAGTAACGCTTGATATAATCGTCGGAGACCCATGTTGGTCGTCGCTGCTTGGAGCAGTTTCTATTTCTTCAAAACGCTTTCCAGATGCTGGGCGGAGACTTTTATTTATAAATTGTTCGGATATGCCTCTTATAGGAACCGCAGTAGGATAACTACTGGGATTTTTGGCAGAGTCTGCTCTCGCTTCATCCTTGATGACTTTTCCGTCTTCGTTTCGTTTCGAAAATAGCGACTGCATGTTGAGAGTCAAGATCAATGACGTCTAGGGCTGAATGAGCAAGAGTAACGGGGTACGAAATGATAGAGGCATGATACTTTACCAATAAATGAAAACCCAATCCCAACGATGAAAATAGCTAGATAACAATAGCAGTTGAGTTGTTGCTTCCGATTAATATGGAGGAAAATATGTGGAGAATTGAATGATAACGATGGGGCGCAGCGAGGGAATAGTAAGAGCAGTATTAGGTTGCTTGACAAAGAGAGTGCCAATATTAGCAGCCTAAGTGAAACCTGGTACAGGCTTTGATGCGGCAGCGCATTAATGAATGAATGGTAAAATGAACGAATGATAAAACGGAAACTAGAGAAGAAAATTTAGAAACAGATTTGCGAAGGAAAATGTTGAGGAAGGAAGAGATAGAAGGAAGAGATAGAAGAAGAGATAGAAGGAAGAGGGGAGTTGGGAGTTGGGAGAGGTATAATTATGAGAGGAGAAGAGGGCGGTGAGTGTTTGATGGGCACTTTCATTTATTCTTTCTCTCTTTCTATTTGAATATCTCTGCTGTTCCGAGAGGGGCTTTTGAAGAATTGTGTCGAACAGCTGGCGCAGCTGGAGCCAGATGATGCATGGACCTTTTGAATCACGGGAAACGCATAGACATTGGATTAAATAACAATATTATATTTTAAGCTATGGGATTACACTTATTACTTGAAAATCTCATATAATTCTAACCATGGGATTCGAAATCTCATCAAGGATGAGTTTAACCCACAAGATTTACGAGACATCCAACCACACAATTAAGAGGAAACGTAATGAACTACGTCGCGCTACCTACTATTTAACTCAATACTAGCTATAAATCATTAGATCAAATCTTCATATTCTATCTAGACTATTATCTCAAATCAAGAGCATAATTTTAGCATGATGTGGCGAAGGCATAGCAGCGACTGCCTGTTTATTATCTACATAGATGCCAATAGATGCTATAACTACTTACAGAGCATTCATCTCAAACCTAAACTGAGTTTTCTCATGGAATCTATATAAAACAATAAGATAGCTGAAGCCATTGCATCGTGTTATCAGAGATTCGCTTCAAGTTTACTGACCAAGGCGGTCAAAAGCTAAAATGCATAAAGCAACGGATCTTGATAAACAGTCAAAACTTTGATGGTATCCAATGTTATGTATGTATTGGCAATACCCATGTAGGGTCATATATAAACATAGGTCCTTCTAGGAGGACTTTTGAATCATAAAAATATATACATCAGAATAGAGCAGAATATGTACAAATCCTAGCCCCCTCAATCATGTGCCGGCTTAGTATCTCTCTTACGCAGTAATGTACCAGCTGAAGCCCTGGATGACGCTGCCGTCGCCATCGTGTCCACCGAAAGCCTCCCAGAGGTCCAAGGTCATATCAATAGAGGGGGAAGCGTTGCGGTCAGCAACGGCAGCCTGGCGAGTAACACCGTTGTGGGATATGGTGATGATCTTGGCGCAGAGCTGGTTGTGCTGAGCAGCACCGAACTGGTCGAAGACCGAGGCGGGCATGGCGACAAGAGGCATGTTGGGGTCAACCGCGTTGGGGAAGTAGGTGCTGAGACCGCAAGAACCAACGGTGTACAAAAGTTGGCGAGCAGGAGCTGGGTCGCCGAACTCGAAGATAGAGCCCACCGTGTTGTCTCCGGAAGCGATAATGTTCTGGCGCTTGCTGTTGGGCGCAGCAGAGGCGGTGATAGCCAGCACAAAGGTGGCGAGGGAGAGCGAGAACTGCATTTTGAAGGTAGTTTGTTTTATGATGGAGTTCTAGATGCTGGTTTGAGATGTGTGACGAGCTGGAGGAGGAGAATGGGCCTATTGTTCTCTTATATACTTATTCTGATCTCGTCCCAGTTTACGGATGTAACACTTACATAGCGATGTAATTCTCGTTGGTGTATTCGCGACTCAACGTTACCACGTGGAATTGAGTTACTTCATAGTACTATTAGCGCTGCAGGTACGGTCATGCCGACCCCTGGTAGTCATGAAATAGGTAACTAGATCGTACACCACTTGGATCTTGGAGCTTCTACTTTGGTGTTTAGCGCTTAGCGTTCTCGAACCAAGCGGGCATAAAACACGATCCTCTACCAACGAAATTTCCCTACAACAGATGCAAAATGCTCCGCTTCTTTTGAGCTGACATGACGATCTACGCCGGCTGATACTGGATTACCATAGCGCCGGATGTGTCAACTTTTAGCGAGGGAAAAAACAATCACTAGTAAAATTTCCTATATAGCTTACACACCAGCATGTTTGTGAAAGGAGCCAAACGTACTCCAACCTGCAATTAAAAAAAGCATAATGAAACAGTTGCCGAATTAATACGACTTTGGCACTATATCGATAGTAGTACTTAGTTTTTAATTGAGCCCACTCTGTAAGTGTGCAGGGCGTTCGCTTCTGCTGTAGGCAGCCAACGGATCTGAGACAAGGAACAGTAAGCGCAGGGGCAGAACAGCTCAGCACGTTTCTACTTGAGGCAGGAGGCAAGGTTGCGTTACATTAAATGGATGGAATAGAACAGTTACCATGAGGAAACACCTTGTTGGGTTCTATTTGAAGTGTAAATGGATACTCTATGCCGCGTGGGATCCGGCCACTGTTTATCGAGATTCCTAGAATGGACGATTTGGATTGTAGCGGCCGCAGTGCTCTTCTGTGGGATCATATACTCTCTGATTACTTCCTTTTAGGGTGGATAAAAATTTTTAGAAACTAAGCCTACACGATATCTGTTTGATGAGGAGCTTAAAAGCTAAGCTGGATCAAGCGGGAGTTGCCCGAGTCAGCTAATTAGTGATTCTCTCGCCGGTGGCAACGCAAACTCAGCCTCGCAACGATGCCTTCCCGTACCTTACTACTTGGATTTCTATTCCTACTGACCATATTTCTATCAGAATAGAAGAGTAGCTAATAGTATTGCTATTCGATCTATCCAACTAGTAGGCGGCAGTTTGATTCGGTAGCATGTTGCTAGTTCTATCCTAAATTACAAAGTCCAGGATGTATAGCTCAGCGTCCTGGCAAGTCTAGCCCAAATTCGTCCTATCGTATACCACAATGATACAAAGCGACATACCATAATGAAGATAGGTGGATTGAGACTGCTGCTATTAGCTTCCGCTGAGTAAATGTCGTTGGAGTGACGGAGGGAAGATGCATTTCCCCGAAGAACCGAAATGGGCAGCTAGGTAAACCCCTGCCATCTTTGCCACACTCGAAAATGACCATACAATTGTAGAAGTAACATTTTCCGGAAATAGGCTGATCTTTTCACTGCAATCTTATAACTAGTTAGTCCGTTTTCTCGGCATTTGAACAATAATTCCCAAATGAGTGTTAGTTGCACCAATATTGCGGGATATCAAGCCCTGCTTACAAACGGAGGTTGAGCGTTTGAGGAAGCTACTCTAAATATCTCATGTTTTGTAAGTTTCTAGTCATTTAATATAAGGGTACGCGTAAGCTAATGCAAAGTTCATCTGTCGGCAAAGAGAAATACGTGTCTTGTGCCTGGAGAAAAGAATAGATAATTCAACAAGAAGACTTAATGAGGTTCTTAGTAAAATTGTTCTAAAATGGTAGATACAAGAACCTCTTATCAACCTCTAGGCTTGGTAGGTTGTAGAAAGAATACTGAGAGCCGTTTGGAGAGCATGTAGTACCGGTATGAACATAACATAACCTTCCTCTCATGAAATTTGTGATACAGATCTTTGATACATATAATGTAATCATATTACTATATTGAGAGACATTGCTCATGGCAGCGAAATGCTCTCAGTTTAAACACTGCCTCACATATTATTAGTGGAAATATAGCGTGCGTGCGACTACTTTCTATCTTTCTATGGCCGAAGGCGCACTGATTTACAAATGGTTTTTTGCCTATTTACATCAGAAATGAACAAAACTTCATTCTCAAGAGGAACAAACAAACGACTTCATTTATAGCTAGACCTCAAAGAACCATTATCAGTTCTCAAAACCATAGTTACTGTATAAATTTATTGACCGCTAACTTATAGATGATGTTAGAAAGAGACATAGTTAGACAAATGTGTTGTGAGTTAGCATTCGTGTTTATGCAGGTTAAGATTAACAGACAAGTTCAATAAACACTGACGTCCATGAAGGGGGACTGATAAACAGCCACCATTAGCATTTCAACTCTACAAACATGGCAACATGTGATTAAGGCGGCATTTCGATTACTTTATTTATGAACTTGAGCGATTTAATGTGATAATTGCGATATAATAAATCAAGAGAATTATTATTTAATATGCCAGCTATAGCTAAAGTCATATACTACTTCTACTTCCTCCACTTCTTTTATTTCCTCTACTTCCTCCACTGCTTTTATTAATTTCAACAGCTGCACACACCTCAATAACCCAAAAGTCTCCAGAAGGACTTGTATTTATATATGACTTTTACCTTTCGATTTTACACGATTTGCATGGACAATTATTCATCGGGTTAAACCATTCATCACTGCTGGTTTCAAACGGAAAGCCATTCGAATTAATACCAAGAACGCGGATGAAATGGAGTATCTTGTAAGTGATATTGGAGGTTCGCTACTTCAAGATCTTTACGGCGGAGGCGGATCCAAATCTGCCACTCCATTGGAAAGGAAATTTCCAATTGCCTCTGCAAATGATTGTGAAGAATTGTCCAGCAATAGTAGCGATATAGACCAATGAGTTCTGGTATGTCGAGTTCAGAACACCTGGTATGCGGCGAATGCTATCATCCAGCGATACAGTTCCGGACTGGGCTGGAGAGTATGGGCCACAAACGCAGCGAACCGACTGCGCAAACAGCCAGACCGCAGCCACAAGCCACTCAACTGCTGTGAAGTTTTCAGAATGAACGAATTTGGATTGTCTAAATAATTATTTGAAAGGTGTAGTAATAGACGCAGGAGCTCTGGCTTAATATGCCCCTCCTTGAGCCAACAGCGGCCTGGCTCCGATGAAGCAAATGAAGTTTTTCGCACGATACCATTTCCGCCTACGTGGCGACGCCTCCAGTCACCAAAGAAGCATCTTGATTCTTGGCGGATGTAAGATTTAGCCAAAGGCACCATCTTGCTTCCCATTGTCCTCCCCCGTGAATATTATCAAAGAACATGGTAAATTCCACTTTCGCACTCTTCTAGCCCTTTATTTTCCTGTTGTTTGTTTTCTTTCTTCCTCATCATCTTGACTAGGGAAAGAGAACTTTATTTTCGGAACTTGGCTTTTGGGTTGTTGTTCTCTCGGACTCTTTTTTTTTTTTCATTCGTCTTGATAACTTTCACAAACTTCACTTTGTTGACAGTCTGCTTCCATAATTCTTGGAACTGGGGAGAGAACCAATGGAACCAACGGACATTCTTCGAGTTGTTTGACGGACAGCACTTCACTACCAAGCGGTAGGCTGAAGGTACCGAGTGAACCTGGCGGCAACCTACCCACTGGTACTACGAAGCCTGCGGTGGGAACAATCTCATCGGGCCCTGGAAACATCAGTGCTCCCTATATCACTGCCTCGCCTTACTGCCGTAACCTCCACTGCCCTGACATCGCGCGCTACATGGTTCATACTGCCACGGGGCGATGGGACTACCGAGAACCAGCTGAATCTGAATCTGAGGAAAGTCCTTCATCCAACCCTCCTACACCTCGCATGGGGCCAACGTTTCCCGAGGCAGAACATCTGGCAAAACACCCCATTTCTTCCGCAACAAACCCAAAATCATCAACCCAATCGTCAAAATCTTCACGAATACCGGCCTACCTTTTCGGCGGAATACGAGATGGGTTCCATGTATCCTGGGTTGCCGTTGGGCAACGTTGCATTCTCTGGCCACCTGAACGACGGCAATCCCATAGACTACTTGGAGATGTACCAGTTAGACGTGGTAATCCTGAGAGTGAGCCCTAAGAGCCGCAACATGGTTTTACGTCAAATTTTCCGATCTGGGTTGAAGGGAAAAGCTTTGACGTGGTACGAGGATCTCCCGGCAGAGGATCGCGAATGGACGCGACTTGAAATCATTTTCAAGATTCTTACTGCAACTGCCTGACAGTGACAAAGATTTAAGGCTACAGGATAGAATCACCGACTGACTTTACATGGTGGGCAAATGGGAGGCGGAGTTCGCATTCACTCTATTAACTCTTAAAGATGTGAATGCGGCGATCTTCGCTTGTCACTTTTCAGCATCAGAATTATTACCTTGAGAGGGTAATGCGGGAGTTTCTCCTGATGAAGTTGATTCATGGTCGGTGATACTGAGATAACATACCTCGTTGGCCGAGCTGGTGAAGCAGATGGAAAGATCTAACGCGCTCACCACCAAGCGAATGGATAGGTTCGAAGGATCGAACTCTACTGGGTACTAGAATTGAGAACTAACTCACCCACCTCCAGCGACAATGGAGGGAGCAGGAGAAAGACAGAAGAACCCTGAACTTTGGTGGTGCTTCAAGTGCGGCGAATGGGGCCACATGGGCTACGATTGCCATCTGGGTGAGGGCTATGACAGGATGGCATATGCTGCTCGCAAATAATAATGGGAAACTCATGTAATTGAGATGAGGCGAGAACGAGCAGTGTGGCTTCAACTGGGTTCTAACCAGCCACCTCTACCTCCTAACCAGCTAACCTCTACTATGGGCGCAGTTTTCACTGCGATGCTTTATGATGGGGGAGGGTTGATGAGACCTCCCGCTGGGTACTAATAGATGATGGTGGGTACGCGTTTCCGCTAACCACACTCATCTTCGCTGCTGGGTGAGGCCAACGCGGCTCCGAAGGAAACACTGGGAAGGGCGCCTGCAGAATACCGAGATGACAATTCTTATCCAGTATCGAATCTTTACACTCTACCGCACCCTTATCTCTCTCATCACTCTAAAATCGACATCCGCTAGTTTGGGTCACCATCTCCAAGAAACATGGCACCGCTGTTCCAGAAACACGTCAAGCGATAGACATATTTCAAAAAGCAGAGAGAAGGATTAAATAATCTCCTCACTCTTTATAAACATGCTCCGAAGGATACAGGTGATCTGGCCGAGTTAGATGCTCTAGGTTCAGTCCAATAGAGTATCTCCAAAGATATGTTGCAGCGTGCAATATGTTGGAATCAATGGCAGGTTGTTTCTGTTTTACCGCTTACTTGGCACAGCCATGGAGATGGTACTTGAACCTGGATGAGTGTTCCAGCGATGATACTGCTTGGTACTGACATGAATGTAGCACCATGACGATGGCTCATCTAACACCCCAGCGTAGTAATATTACAAATATACAGCTATTAAAATCTACTGCCTCTACTGCCTTTACCGCTCCTAAGTATATATAGCAGTAAGATATTTTTTATATGTGGGCTAACCGCCTTGTTAGGCCGCAGCTGGGTTGTTGGATAATGAAACTAGGATACCAAATAAAAATTCCCTAATTAAAATAAAATTATAATCTTCTTGATATATTCCATGGTATATATGAAATCCCCTTTATCTCGCTATATCTTCGTATCATCCTCCGTAAAAAATGCGCAGCTTCTTTCACTCGTCCAATTGCTCTCGGACATCTTTCAATGCTGATGCGACCGCCGACATGAACTGCCGTGAGTCATTCTGCATGTTCTCAAGAATTTCCAAGCTCTTTTCGACACCGTGGTGGACCTCTTGTAGCTTTGAGCGTTGTCCCAGCTGTGCCTCGTGTATAATCTTCTGGGTGATTTCAGTGAATTGGTCGAGATGCTTCATTTTTTCATCGTGGCCCAACTTTGTTCGCTTTGGTGAAATCTCCGAAGCTGACGACGATCGCTTATTTATTGGTAAAGCTAAGGCGTCGATAATCTCATCGATGTTCCATGAGCCTTGGGACGGGGCTATTGCTGGGGTCGCAGATGGAGGGTCGCGATTTTCGAGGCAAGTGTCATCATCGATTTTATCAACAACAGTTGCTGTTTTATTATAGTCTTCATCTCCAGATTTAACGCTATTGTGTGCGTCCATTTCTGTTGACTCTATGGGAGTCTCCTGTATAAACACATTTTTCTGTGCCTGAGCAGTCGTAGGTTCTGTAAGATCTTCTCCTATCGTAGATATCGGAACTGGGTAGAAATGTCGATAAATTATTGTATGATCTTCTATAGCCGAGGTACCGTACTTATTCGCTATAGCTTCTTCATAACGCCGCGGCAAATCCTCATATAAAGAGGCGAGAAGCAAGTAAATAGGCCATGAGAGCTTGACAAAATTTCCTGCATCATCGCGAGTACGCTGATATAAACTGTGCGCTGTTACTGTTCCTCCCGCGCATTCAAAAGGCTTTGCAACGAAATGTTTTATGTGTGTCTTCTTCAGGTACCAGAGATATTTCTGACACTGGCCTCCAGTCATATTGGCCGCTTGTTTCCAGTATGTTTGAACGCATCGAACCGCATTGTGGTAAAGAGGGTCAGATTTTGGCATGCAGAGGTCTTCGATCTCGAATTTAGGCGGCCTCAGCTTATCTAACATTATGGCGGTGTTGTTTATATCTGAATGGAAGATAGTTTTATGTTAAAGATAGATGAGATGATGAAAGAAGAGAAAGAGAAAGAGAAAGAGAAAGAGAAGTTCCATTTACGAAAATTTGCGGATTTTGTAGATAGAGGAGGTGTGTGGTCAAGTGCCTGTCAGGTGGCAGATTCATGGAGTGCTATAACTCCAAGGAAAGACACCAAACCCATCACAAAAGATATATAATACTACCCACTGTTAAAGGATTCGTCACAGTAATAGTTCGTGATTCTGCTTGCCGATTTGATATGTGGCTACTCACGAGCGCAGATGGCATCCTCTTCTACCCCATCCAAATATAGGAGTGACTCCAAAGACTGTAAGTGCTTGTCGAATCCGAATGTCGTCCATGCACAGTATGTGCTGTACAAACTCAGAACGAGGAAGTTGTGTATACCATTGCCACCGCGCATTTACAAATAAAACAGCAAAGTAGAAATCAAGGCATAGATAAAGGCATACATACCTAACAGACGCCTTCGGTATATTTGAGTTCTGGTTTTGTCTCCCACGCACCATTCACTCATAGGTGCCCCATTATTTGTACTGCCTACTTTTTGCCCACCTTGACAATAGCCCGTTATTCTGATCTAATTACATGAGATCTTCACTTGGTTCAAAAAAACATGAAATCGAGAATACGAGAGCTCGCTGCGATCGTAAGAACCTGACCTCTCGCAATATACAAGTACTGCGCAAAAGATACATCACATATCATGAAAACTTCATCTCTTAATGAAGAAGATTGTCAGAGACCTTGGCAGGCAAAGCCAGAACCATGAAAGAATGATTTATTCAGGGGGCGGGGAAGAACGGAAAAATGACAACGACCAACAACATTGTAACGTGCAGGCATTACAGTTTCTATCACCAACAAAGCTAACAACCAACGGCCACTTGCATTAGTATGAGGCATTAGTTCCTCTCAAACCTCGCACGAACCTTCACCGTTCCGACGATCCAAGGCTGTCATTGCGCAATGATCTATTTTAATAACATGAGAGATGGAGCTTCTACAATAAGGCAGAGAAACAGGGCCCTGTCCCCTACAGTTGGAACAAAGAAAGCTGGCTGGTACATGTACAATGACAGGAGACGAGGCTGCCAAGGTGCCCCAATCCCACACAGGACCAACAACACTCGTATTACGACTCTGTACTTGCATCACACTTGCATGGGGAGATAACGTGGCGTTCTATCTGCAGGCATCGGAGAGCACTGCATAGTTGCGCGGGCGTGGAAATTATCCGAAATGAGAAAAAAGTATCCTGTATCCTCATCCTCAGTCGACTGAGGGTGTTCGGGGGGGGGCATGAGAGAAATGGAGAAGAGCAGCAACAGTCCCCCTGCCTCTATGAGCGTTTCTTATCCGTCCGTCGTGGCAAACACGGATCTATGCTCTGTGCTTCCCGTCTGTGCTTCAGAAAAAATCAGCCGTTATCCTTCTAGACCACTGATACAAAGGACGAGAGTGTTTGCTATGCCGATTGCTGCTTTTCTCGCTCAAGAGAAAAGGTGATTGAATGCACTTTTGCATAGACAGCAACACTAGTCTGTTGATTGCCGGTCAATCATTCACCACATCCAAGAAGTCCAGGTGAATCGACAAGATCATTCCAGCCAGCTGATTCTTCCGCAAGCATCATGGGAGGTCCAATTACCGACTTGGGCCTTACGTGCCCCCAATCCGGCAAATTCTACATCTGCGAAGACAAGCCAAATCGCTTTGTGGGATGCTGCACCATCGATCCGTGCTCGACAAAAGACGGCCTCTGTCCTGATAATGATGTCCGGCCTGCATCGTTCGACCCCGATGCTTACGACCAGATCCTGGCGCAACAATGCGTGGATCCTGGATTCCTCTGGTATACTTGTCGCGACTCTTCGCCTCCATTCATGGGCTGTTGCTCCCAGATGGGATGTGAGGACCACGGCTGTCCGGTAAACAAAGTCGGAGTGGCGACTCTGAGTAGCAACGCGAAGCAAGCAGCTCCTTTCTTATCGTCAGACGCCTCGTCATCGACATCGAGCTCTTCAACAACGTCGTCAACCTCCTCGACAGCATCATCAACAGCCAGTAGTGCTGCATCAACGACACTAAGCACAGCTACAAGCACGAGTCAAAGCACCGCGCCACAGCAAACCACTCAAACCACTCAAACTCCGGCAGATCCACCTTCGGCGCATAACGGACTGGGCAAAGGTGCCATCGCAGGCATCGCAGTGGGAGCAGTCGCGGGAGTTTGCATACTGGCCTTGGTTGCGTTCTGGGCTCTGAAGCGACGGAACAATAAGAAGCAGCCTCAGTATGGCTTCGCGGTTGGCGGCAGTGGTAAAGACTCGCCGACTGAGCATCGAGATCGTACAGCACCGCCGTTGCTAGGAGGCCGAGGTAATGATGCTGCGGTGGAACATATGGCGGAGCTGCCCCCATCACCGCCTCTCAAGTCTCCAGCCATCTCGGAGCTGCCTGCCACGCCGTCGCAGCAGAGCATCAGCTCTGGTACGACACCAGCCACCCGACATATCGTGTCCCTGATGAGCTCCGAAGGCCCAGCTGGCAGAGAGAGCGCAGTTTCCGGCTTTTCCGTACCAACACATCTGACGCCGCATCTGAAGCAGGAGCAATCACCACTGATTCACCAGTCGACGCTGTTTGAGCTCGAGGACTCGTCGAGCCGCGCATTCATGGGGAGATCGCAGTGATTATACGACACAACTTTCACGGGACGAATAGCCCAAACGTGGCATGACCAATGGCTTGATTGCATAATTTTCATGCACCTAGTACTACGTCCGTAAAACTACCCATTTTTGTATTGATCCCGCAGTTAATGCAGTGCTTGTCATCGCGGCAAGGGAGGGCTTGTTTATGACGGGCTGCGTGGCTGGCGGTTGTTTCGGGATACGAGGGCAGCAGCTTACTAGTGGCATTATTCATGGTGGAGTTTCAAGCTTTGTTACGGCTTTTCGCCTTTATTTCACTCCCTCTCTTTTGGCTCCTTGCTTTATTTTCCCTTTATAGGCCTATTTTAGTATCGAATCGAGATTCTCTTTTTGATCCAATTTTGCTAGCTGCAACTAGGGGGGCCCCCCCCCTGGTCCCGTGTTTTGTGTGTGTATGTGAGTAGTATATATGTATGTAGCAGCAGACCAGCAGAACGTCTCGTATACTCCATAATTTCTGTAGGCTGTACATATACGGAAGCAGGCAGCACCTCTCAAATTGCAGTCTCACAAAGATGGGAATGACCTTCATTCCATTGGCTTGCGCACGACTCCCTTATCGTGGCCAATCAAAGGCACGGGCTTGACCTGAGAAGAAAGAAAAAAGTTACGAAACCGTGGTCTCGAAAACAAAAAAAAAACTGGGAATCAAAAAATAGAACAAGGACCATGCAAATTATGCTTCAAGCCGCTGCAACGCCTCAGTGGGCTTCTGGCTTTGCCTACTCCGTATTTTACAGGTAAATTCAAAATTCAATCGCCTGGAAAAGCCGGGGCGACGAGAGATGCTGCTTTCTTTTTCCTTGGAGAGACAGATCCATCCCCACCGTCGCCCCAGACAGATGTTACACTCAATTCGCCGTCGTGGAGGTCATACGAACGTCATCTTTTCTTAGGCGAAGTGATGCCGTCTTCTTCTTCCATTCTTTGGCTCAGAGAGGGTTGGAGGGTCCAAAGAGCTAGAGGGATAAAAAAAAAAAAGAATGGCGAGAAAGCGGACGAAGACGTCCAAGCCACGGGGAAGCGCAGCGTTGGTCCACTTGAGGCGCAGCCTTTATGCGGATTACGACATGTGAGACACGAACCCAGCTTATTGTATACAGTGTCTCTCTGCTGCTGTTTCTATTTTTTGTGATGCATCCGTGTCTGTTTCTTTTTCTCGCATTCTCTTGTCTCGTTTCGGCGGGCAGTGCTCAAGGCAAGATCGACGATGCCCATGCGCCGCATCTCCGGTTGCCCAGTTGGGCCAATTGCCTGATTAGGACGGCCGTTGACGCATTCCATGACCAGATATAAAGTCATTGACTCTCATGCAGATGCCACTTGGAAATAACCATACCATAATTCCAACTAAAAACCACTGCCAAGCTCCCAGAAACACGGATTCTCTCCGACCACTATTATGCCCAATGCAACGCCAGCAGCCGGTCTGCCGGAGGATACGTCACCATTACAGTGCCTTGTCTCCTCCGCGTAACGCTCAGCGCCGATCGGTTGCAACGCCACCGGGAAATAATCCCTGTAAGAACATTCTGCCGCACACCATCTGTGTGTGCGAGAGTCGAGGTCTTTCTGACGGCTTCGTGCTTTCTCGTGTATGTATACAGTGGGCAGCGGGCGATGGCAACAAGTAATGTTTACGTACAGGTGTATCTATCCATGTCCGTGTGCGTCTATAGATCTACAAGCACTCCGTAATAATAGTACTCGATTATGTGATTGTTATGTCTGGCTGCCCAAGTACCAAGACCGTCCTGGCAGCGCCCCCTTGCCTACGTCAACACTGTGTTTGTCTTCGCTCCTCACTCCCCGTGGATCCTCCAGCTGTGGCTGTTGCATGACTTTTGTTCTTTTTTGGGATAAGGGAGAGGAATTTGCCCGGGCCTTTGATCGTTTTAAAGGGCTGATGGCCTCCCTCTGTTTTGATTCATACCACTCTTACACTTCACTCACCCCCTTCTCTCCACAGGCCCATATATACCTATATACCATATAATCTGTTCGTCCCAGCGTCGACTTACACACCTACATACCTTTTTTCTTCCTTTCTCTTGCCAGGCAAGCAAGACTGAGAATCCAATCGTTCAAAAAACACCATAACAAATACAAAATGAAGGCCCAAACTCTCGCTGTTATTGCCCTCGGTCTCCTCTCCGGAGAGGTTCTTGGCCAGTCTACTACCGATACAGGCGTCGGTGCCTCTGTGTCTGCCGCTATCTCATCTGCCGCCGGCGCTGCTAGCTCTGCTGCTTCCAGCATTCGCTCTGAGATTTCATCCGTGGTCAGCAGCGTCGAAAGCCGTGCCTCTTCGGCCGCCTCTGCTGCTTCATCTTCTGCCTCCAGCGCTTCAACTGCCGCTACCGGATCTACCTCTTCTGGCAGCAGCACCAGCACCGGCCCCGTAAGCACCACCGTCACCTCTGTGGAGTCCGGCACTACTGTTCCCCCCACGACCATTCCCGGAACTACCAACAGCCAGACTACTATTCCTCCCTCTACCAAGGCCGGAACCACCAAGGCTGCTTCTACTCACACTTTCACCACCACTTCTTCTTCCGCTCTGGGTATTGCCCCCACTGCCGACGCCAAGCTGCTGGCTCCTATCATCGGTGCTGCCGCCGCCGTCTTGATGCTGTAAAGCAGCAGATTTCCATATTCACTACAACTCCTTCCTTCTTGTTCAAATATTCGTTGGAGGACTTAATATGGAGTGGGAAATGAGGATTTAAAGGGTTTTGCTTGTCCAGATAAAAAAGAATTACGCATACGGACCTACCTACTAATTAATTGGTGTGCTTTGGTGTGCTTTGTTTTTAATACCTGTTCACCGGAGACACACAACGGCGTTATTTTTAATTGACCGCTCAAGTCACTGATTTTTACGAATTGTATGGTGATTAATGGCTATATAGCTGAAGTGAAGAGCTCAAAAAAGATGATTTTGTGCAATTTTCAAATTGAACGCATCATTCCGTGATTTGCTTATTCATAGTTACATATCACGAGTTCGCAAACTAGCCTGTGTCATCACTACCATCAGCATAGCAATTGAGGTATTAGAAATATAGTCATGAAGCTCGTCTCCAAATGTGTAAATCATCTAATTCTAGAAAGTAAAAGAAGTGCATCCGAGAGAGATTTATGAGCCTTAAAACTGCCACAAGGTGATCACCCTGACATAAAGTTGCCCGGCGATTTACTTTTCATGTGGCGGGCGCCTCAGAAGCTTGTATCCAACTTTATGAGGGAGGACATGACCAATAATGACATGGATCGCATTGCGTACGAACGCGATCTGAACAAATTATTGCACCAATTACAACTAATTATGCCTACATGGGATTTGATCACATGTAGATGGACGTGATCGCGAATCTGGGAAGGCATCGTGCTTTGATATCGCCTTGTTGGCTCGAGATATATGAACTTCAGACTTCAATCATCCATTTACCTATATAATGAGTATATTATTGTTCATAATATTTTTAAGACAGTTTACAATGATTTTTAAGTCAATTTTATTGTATATTTCTTACTGGAAATTATCATTGGGCTTTCTCAGTGCTCGTGCATACCTAAGTATGCAAATCACTTATCACGGAACTGGAATTACCTGCGCTGGATTGTTGTCTGCTCAATGTTTGTATTACTTTATACTGCTATCCCAGATACCGCCAATGTTCAGTGCTTCAACCACAAGCCGCCATATTATCTTGGCTCGAATAAGGATACTTGCATAGCATATATGCGTGCATCAGGGACTTGGCGGGATTCCTTGACACATATCTCTACCACTCTTGAATTGATAGAATACTGCAGTGTACTAGCAAATTAACAATTCTTTAATGTCTTTTTGTATCTTCTCATCGACCACAAAGTGAATAAATACCTGCATATCTCATGTTAAAAGCGGCGCCAATCTGTGTGACCCGCCAGTCGCGGAGCACCTGCCACCACTTGCACTCTGCTCATATTCCTTTGTTTCCTCAGGCAATAAACTATCCTATCTCTTTTTGCTTCCTCTTCACATGATCCTCTCTCCATCTTCCTTCATTTCTCCTTGAGACTCCAGTAATCACCGATTGACCATCACATCTGCACTTACGATGTCGTCTGAGATAACCTCTGCCGCAGTTTCAGGCAACGATGCCGCTGAAACGGCCCAGCCAGATGCCGAAATCGACGAAAGTTTGATTCCGATATTTACGAATGGCGCCATAGGAGGTGATGAAAGCATTGAAGATGATGACGAAGATGCAATCAGCGAAGCTGGTGAAGATTACTCTTCCCAACCCGCGTCTCTTATAAAAAGGAAGAACAAAAGTAAGGGATTTATGGCCAGAGGTCCAACAGCGCTGCCCAAAAACCGCGGTAATGGATTCGAAGGTACGATATATACGTCTCTAGAACTACGCGAAAGATTTGATGCTGAACTACAATAGAGTATTTTGCGGATCCGCCGATGACTCCCGAAGAAGCTCGGCAGGAGAAGCAAGAGATTTATCATCCGTATGTGTTATTTCACAAAATCATTGAGACCCTAAAGACATTTCAAGCTAACTAGGTGCCATAGAGACCTTCCCTTTGAAAAGTACGGTCAATATCTGGATGAGTCAACTCTTCTCTCTGTCTTGCTCCAGCTAACCTGATATGTCATCACACAGTCGAATGGAGTCATGTATTCAACGTTATCGCTCCCGTCGTCGCCTTCAACACCGCCGAATGCTTTACTTTGACGAGTACCTTTTCCTCGGCGGCGTAGATACATCTCAAGCATCCTACACTGGGCTCGATCCAAAGGCTCAAACAACTCACACCGGCGCAGCGCAAAGAAGCTACAGCCAGGCATGTCATCCACGAAGGCTCTTCAGCAGGCGATCGTTTCTACGACGGGGACGAAACTAAATGGGCCGTCGACTTTTCCGGAGTGGTAGCAGGCTTCTTCTCTACGACCATTATACCACTAACTGGCCTTCAAAGCAGCCCGCTGGAGGAAGCAATAGACGTGATAGAAAACTTCCTTCGCTACATCCTTCATCACGACGTCTGTCCAGAGTATGAGGAAGATGTCAAGGGAGCAATGAAAATCTGCCAAGCGGCCAGAGAGGAATGGCCAATGCTAAACGCTCTGCAGACGACGCTTCCTGGACTCTTCAACCTAGCTGCGACTGAACTTTTCTCCAAGCCCGAACCCGACGCCTGGGCTTTTCATCTATTCAAGGTAGATCATGGATTTGAAGCTAAACCAGTTTTTTATTCGGCCATTGCCATGCTTGAAGATACAGATGCATTTGAATATCTCACTGGACACTCTGTTACGCTTCTCCGACAATACGAATGCACACTGGAGATCACAGTGGTAACTCTTCCAAATGAAGAGACGATTCAGCGGTTCAAGAGCCTTAAAGTTGAGACAAATGGCGGCACAAACAAAGTCCGACTCGCACCTATTGGCAAAGTTACACTCAAGCCAGCTACCATTGAGGACGGATGGGTCCATCCAGACACACCACATCCTCTTGAAGGAAAGGAGATTGACCTATATTTCGAGCAAGATGTTCTAGTAAACTTCAAGCCAGGCATGAAGATGACGCTGGAAATCGGCGATCTTGGAGGAGGAGTGAATTTTGTCAGACGCATTTGCAAAATCGTTCCATCGTTCTACACATTTCTACCACAAGAACTGATGAGAGGCTTCAAGCCCCCGCGTGAGAATGATCGTCCTGCGCCATCTATTCATAATCCTATGGTAGAGGACAGCCAGGTAGTCGATGAATAAGTCTAAGAGACACTTTAATTGCGCAGATAACAGCTAGCTAGCTTCATACAGTAGTAAAAAAAAAGAGTATATTAGTGTGGGCCATAAACAGCTCTCTCGAACATGTGTTGAAACAAAATATTCTTCTCTCAACAGCCTTGAAAGGCACCAAAAAAAAAACATCAAAAAGTTCAAATCCCTTGTCCCAGTCATACGTAATTTGCTATTAATTCCAACGCCTTCAAAGCTACTCAAGAAAAAGAAAAAGGCAACACATAATAGCTAAAAGAGAACTACGTCATTGTCGTTGTATTCTCCATTTCACCAGATTTCTTGTGTAGCATAGTTCCATTGACGCCGTCGCCCTGGTATCTTTATCTTTATCTTTATCTGCCAATATTGTCCGGCAGTCTTGTAAATGGATGGCGGCAAAACTCTGTCTACCCATAAAGGTCACGAGACCTGTCTTTAATCTCGCGTCTGGATCTTGTGGTCGCCGGCAACAACCTCGGCGTATGAAGGAGGGACACCCTGGCCCTCAGGGTTCGAACTGCCCTCTCCAGAGGTGGCCACACCCTGTTGCTGGGGCTGGGGCTGAGGTGAAGGGCTCTGGTGAGAAGTGGTACCGTAGTTCATTTGGTTCGAGGAGCCTTGAGGCTTTGGTGGCTGGCAATGAGGGCCATGGGGAGACTGAACATAGACATATGTGACTCGGCCGCCTTCGCGGTCATTGGGGATGGCCTCGTATTCGTAGGCGGGCTCGGGGAACTTGGCGATGATGTACCAGGCGTGAAGAAGGCCGGGGATGAAGCCGAGGACGCAGAGGAGGATGTTGATGAGAGAGTCGGCGCTGCAGATGCCGCACTTCACCCAGACTGTATTCATCAAGGGTTAGTATGAATCATATGACGACAGACAGAATATCATCTTCTTGGAAGAACTGAACGGTGGGGCGACATACCAGGCAGCGGGGGAAAGAGAATGGCGAGGATGCCGAGGAAGATGTCGGTTGAGCACATCGTAGCCGAGGGCGAAGAGAAGACGGCTTGGAGATTGAGACAGTTGGCGGCGATGAGTGAGCTATGAAGTCGCACAAGTCGAGTCGAGAGAAGCTCAACAACAGTTCAGAATCGACAACTAAACAGGCAGATTAAGTCTGGAAGTCGTTGGCCCTACCAGATGAGATGGATAAAGGCGCGAAGTGGGCTGGTGACGGGTGATGACGCTGGGTTTGCTGCTTATTGATAAGGTTGCGTAATGCTGGGCTGGATGCAGAGGAGGTGATTGGCTGGCTTGGGGGGCTTGTGGGGGTCGACACAACTGACAGAATGGGTTGCATAGGCGGCCTCGATAGGGTGGCTTAGCTACAGGGTAAGTGGGTAAAGCATCTAGAGCTAATATATGAGCTTGGATCGCCGCCTATTGCCGATGATGGCGATGGCGATGGCGATGGTGATAATGCTCTTATTATCGTTGGTTGATTGAATCAAGACATGATGATTTTTTTATAGTCCGACAAGGTATTTTTCTTGACTCAGTTGCTATGCTCTACACCTAGCTGCCGTATTCCTGGGTGGACCTTTCCACTGAGTCATACATACCACCTTAGCTGGTGCTATAGTGGTGGTGTGATCCATCAGCACCAAATAATCGACAGCCTATTGCGGCACACTGCGAAGACCTGTTTAGTAGGACACAGCATTGAGGGCCTGAATAACGTAACGAGGTGTGGCGGAATGCTACCGTACCCTGAGCAGATTGTGTAGTTGCTTGTTTCACGATGTTGCTCTGCGTGCAGCCGCATCCTATCTGGAGCACGCACGTCTCATTCTGTAGATTCACATAATGATAATGATAAGGAATGAAATACACTATCAGCTTGAAGTGTGCTATCCTGTACAATGTAGCATGTTTCGCAGGTAAAGAGCTTGTAATACTAGCCGGCAGAGAGCAAGACGCAGCTTCGGTAAAGCGGCCTCACCTCAATATATCCGATGTTTACCCTCGGTGAGAAGGCGCTGACCTTGAACTTTTCCCACTTGCAGCAGCTTTGCCGCTAGCGCGTCTGCCAATATTCCCAATTCGCCGACTTTCCATCCTGCTCCATGCAGGACATCAAATCGCAAACATGGACGACCTTTTGAATCTCGAGCTCTTGTCCCTCGTTTCGAAAGTCACCTCCGAGCTCCAGAACCATGTTGGCATCAGTGACAAGACCCTCGCCGAGTTCCTCATCGCACAGCGACTCGAGAGCACCTCGAGCGATGACTTCCGCAAGAGGCTCGACGGGCTTAATGCCGACTTCCCTGCGAGTTTGGTGGATAGTTTAGATCGTTTGGTGGTTGCTATGCACCCCAAGTTCAAAGGCCAAAACGGAGCTGCGCACGACAATGAGCACCATCACCACCGGACGTTTGAAGAGAATGAGAAGGTGTTCGGCGGACTTGCTTTGCCCGATAAGCAAGTCAGTTACGATGACGGTGCGAACGCTATTGACGATACACTGGCGCTGCTCGAGGGGCTCGAGGGAAAGGCTAGAAAGGAGAAAAAGTCTCGGAAAAGGAGTAGAAGTCCCGACGAGGCTAGAGACTCGAGATCGCGGAAGCATAGATCAAGATCCCGAGATCGAAGGAAGCGAGACAAGCACAGGTCCCGATCGCGATCGCATGATGATGGAAATGAAGACTGGAGAGACGGATTCCGCGATTCGAGGAAATCACGAAGTCGGCGAAAGTACGATGACTTTGACGGCGACAACCACGACGAGTTTCGCCGTGCCCCCGCACCCGAAATGGACGACGAACCCATCATGAACAAGATTTACGAAGCCCATATTACTGGAATCAAAGATTTCGGCGCTTTTGCGAACTTGCATCACGTCAGAGGAAAAGTCGACGGCTTGGTTCACATCTCTCGCATAGTCTCTGGTCAGCGTGTAAACCATCCTTCGGATCTGCTCTCTAGCGGCCAGCAAGTCTGGGTGAAAGTGATCAGCATCGAAGGCCGCAAAATCGGGTTGTCTATGAAGGATGTTGATCAAGAGACCGGCATGGATCTCCAACCACAAGCGAGACTGACAACCGGCGCAAATATGGAAGCACTTGGTGGTGGTGGAAGAAACGGGTTTGTTGACGCCGCGCCAGCAATGCCTCGTGATACACTGGGCCCTCCTAGACGACAAAAGAAGAGAATGACTTCGCCTGAACGCTGGGAGATTAGACAGCTTATTGCCTCTGGAGTAGCCAAAGCGTCGGATTATCCCGATCTCGAAGAGGACTATAATGCAACGCTGCGTGGAGATGGCGAGATGGAATTGGAGGAAGATATTGATATTGAAGTCCGAGAGGAAGAACCGCCGTTTTTGGCTGGTCAGACCAAACAATCTCTCGAGCTGTCGCCTATCCGGGTTGTCAAAGCCCCTGATGGATCCATGAACAGAGCTGCAATGGCCGGCACATCACTTGCCAAGGAGAGGAAGGAGCTTAAACAGAAAGAGGCGGAAGAGGCTGCCAAAGAAGAATCAAAAGAAAGCCTATCAGCTCAATGGAACGATCCGATGGCCGATCCCGACAAACGCAAGTTTGCTAGCGACCTAAGGAATGCACGAATGAATACTAGAACGGATGAAGAGCCTGAATGGAAAAGGGCAGTTATTCCCAAGGGACAATCGCTGGGCAAGAGAACAAATCTCAGCATCAAGGAGCAGCGAGAAACCCTTCCCGTCTTTGCGTTCCGCTCGCAACTGATTAAGGCGGTGCGAGAGAACCAGATCTTGATTGTTGTTGGAGAGACTGGTTCGGGAAAGACGACACAGTTGACTCAGTACCTTGCAGAGGCTGGATTTGCCGAGAATGGCATCATTGGCTGTACGCAGCCTCGCCGTGTCGCTGCCATGTCGGTGGCGAAGCGTGTAGCAGAAGAAGTTGGCTGTAAGCTGGGTGAAGAAGTTGGATATAACGTTCGTTTCGACGACTGCACCAGTCCTGCTACGAGGATCAAGTACATGACAGACGGCATGTTGCAGAGAGAGATTCTTATGGACCCTGATATGACGCGATACTCTTGCATCATGCTTGACGAAGCACACGAGCGAACAATTTCTACAGATGTCCTGTTTGCGCTGCTCAAGAAGGCACTAAAGAGGAGGCCAGACATGAAGGTCATTGTTACCTCAGCCACACTGGATGCCGATAAGTTCTCTGCTTATTTCAATGAGTGTCCCATCTTCACCATTCCGGGTCGAACATTCCCTGTTGAAATCTTGTACTCTCGCGAGCCAGAGTCCGATTACTTGGACGCTGCGCTTGTTACGGTAATGCAGATTCACCTGACAGAGCCCAAGGGCGACATTCTACTCTTCTTGACTGGCCAGGAGGAAATTGACACGTCATGCGAGATTTTGTACGAAAGAATGAAGGCCCTTGGGCCGAGTGTTCCAGACTTGCTTATCCTGCCAGTGTATGCGCAGCTTCCCAGTGAGATGCAGAGTCGAATTTTTGAGCCCGCGCCCCCTGGAAGTCGAAAAGTTGTCATTGCTACGAATATCGCTGAGACCTCCATCACTATTGACGAAATTTACTACGTTGTCGATCCTGGATTTGTCAAGCAAAACGCGTATGATCCTAAGCTTGGAATGGACTCCCTGGTTGTTACACCCATCTCCCAAGCGCAAGCCAATCAGCGAGCTGGTCGTGCCGGCCGAACTGGTCCTGGAAAGTGTTTCCGTCTGTATACAGAGGCCGCCTACCAGTCAGAAATGTTGCCAACCACTATCCCTGAGATTCAGAGACAAAACTTGGCAAACACGATTCTAATGCTCAAGGCGATGGGAATCAACGACCTCTTGCATTTCGACTTTATGGATCCGCCGCCCATTAACACCATGTTGACAGCTTTGGAAGAACTGTACGCCTTGAGTGCACTGGATGACGAAGGTCTACTGACTCGTCTTGGGCGAAAGATGGCCGATTTCCCTATGGAGCCGTCGCTGGCCAAAGTGCTCATTGCTGCCGTCGACTACAACTGTTCTGACGAGATGCTGAGCCTTGTCGCCATGCTGAACTTGCCCAACGTATTCTATCGGCCCAAAGAGAAGCAGTCACAGGCTGATCAGAAGAAATCCAAGTTTCACGATCCGCATGGAGACCATCTGACGCTCCTCAATGTATATAATGCCTGGAAACATAGCGGCTACTCTAGCCCTTGGTGCTTTGAAAACTTCATTCAGGCACGATCAATGCGCCGGGCCAAGGATGTCCGAGACCAGCTTGTCAAGATCATGGAGCGCTATAAACACCCCATTACATCTTGCGGGCGCGACACGCAAAAGGTCCGCCAAGCTCTCTGCACGGGATTCTTCCGCAACGCAGCGCGCAAAGATCCTCAGGAGGGCTACAAGACTCTCACGGAGGGCACACCAGTGTACCTTCACCCTAGTTCAGCCCTCTTTGGAAAGCAAGCAGAGTGGATCATCTACCACACGCTTGTGCTGACGACAAAGGAGTACATGCACTGCACGACGAGCATCGAGCCAAAGTGGCTGGTTGAAGCAGCCCCGACGTTCTTCAAGGTGGCACCGACGGATAGACTGAGCAAACGGAAGCAGGCTGAGAGGATTCAGCCACTGTATAATAAATTTGCTGGAGAGGATGACTGGAGACTTAGCGCCCAGAAAAGGGGTGGAAGAGGTGGTGGCGGTGGTACTTGGGGTTAGAATGGAAAAAGCTTTTTGCTGGGAAAAATATATTTATCATGTGGCTATATATCATACGTAATGCATGGAGTTATGGGGGATTATGACGGGAAGAACTTTTCGAATTTAATCATGAGAAAGACTGGCGATATGTTCTGGGGACGGTTTGTGAGGTATCATAGATGAGTCTTGTAAGAGCTGAGATTACAAGATGCTCGGAGTTTATAATTCCTCAGTACTTTGATGAGTCTACTTGCACTTGATACTTTTCAGAAATTTTATTGTCTATGAGAATGTGATATTACGCTAAACTCGTGTGAGGTGACTTGCTCCATCTTGCCCGTAGCAACACATGATCTCGGCAAAGTCGATATCCAAATGCGTCCAATTGCTTGAATCCGAATTATGCTCTAATAACGAAAGATGTACCTTTTACCAAACAAAACTAAAGACCATGATTGCGCTTTGGGTAAAGCTCGCTCAGTGCGTAGTATCGTGCTGGTAGGATCCGAGTGATGGTGCCAGCACTTCTCGTATTATCCAAATAAGTCAACTTGATGGCAAACAAGTAAACATTTCCGCTGTTATTAACACCATGTCTGTAATGACTGACGGTAAATATATCGAACGCTTCCCCGACTTTGACGGTTGAATATGGTGATACCAGCTAACGAATAACTCCGGCCAGCAAACACGAGAATGAGCTGGAGAGTGTTTGTCATATGTCTCGCGGCTGTCCTCATACTCTTAAAGCTACCGATAGTTTTTTTTTTTTCTAATGGCGAATTTTACTGACTGTGACTTGAACCGGTATAGACACGCTGGGCAAGGTCTATGGCTTCTCTGTTGGCTTCCGGTTCAACACACCAAAATCTGAACTTGAGTTGATGTGATTCATGATCCATCATGATTTTCATGAAACTTATCAAGTGTTCAAGTTCGTTCAAGTACAGAAGACGGTGCCCTTCCAACCAATCTATGTGATAGCCGTTAGTGTAAAACTCGAAACCTCCCGTCAATGCTCGCGTCAGCCACGGCGAGCTATTCTTGATAATGACGGTGTGAAAGTCTGGTTCCAATAGAAAGAATTTTCTGTAGACAATATTCAGAGCCTTTTGCAGCGCACAGATGCAGGCAGCCTTTTTGTTCTGTGGATCACCAGCTCTCACGGGACCCCACTGGTTGAGAGGAGACCAAAGGCCAAAATAGACGCCCCATACAACCGGTGTAAGCATATCGCCTCGGTCAAAGCCTGCGATGGAGATCACTATCGAACCTGCGTCTACCCAGGTATCGCCCTCCGTTGATACGGGAAAGTTTGGTGGTTTCCGCTTTCGGATGTGCGATATATGCTTGTGGAGGTTGTAGACTAGAAGCTGGCTAGGGGGGATGCCTCGGACGAGAGATGGCTTGAACCAACGGGTGAGCCCGTATCCATGCTCATCAATACCCATGTCCGACGCAATGGAGAGAGCGGGCTCGGGGTTATCTCCATATGGCGCATTCTCGCTGTGATGGTTGATGGATAGACCGTTGAGTTGCTCGGCGAGCTGTTGATTGGCATAGCCATTGACGAGGCCATTGACGAGGCCATTGGATGGAGTGCTGGATGGACTGTTTGGCGGGTTATGGAATGCGTACATGTAGTTGAGCTGGATACTTGGCGGACTATGTTGGACAGCAGGATGATGTCGATTGAAGTAAAAACCGGGCCAATACAAAGGCAATCCATCCATACGATGCATATTGGTCTCGGTTTCGTTACCAAGATAGAGAAAGTCGCCGTTATTCTCCGCGGTAGAATCACCATTGATGGGTATGTCGTCAAAGTTCATGCTGGATACATCTGCACCCAGCCAGCTCTGGCCATGTCCACCAACCTCTTCGCCGTTTGTCATGCCGCTAGTCCCAGGGGGCGAGTTGCCGATATCCATGCTCTCGAAGTTTCGTTCGGTATTTGCGTCACCCATATCTCCGTATAGTTGAGTCGTGTCTTGGGAAAAGGGGACTCGTGAGAGGGCTTGAGCGAGTGGAGTTGACTGCGATTAACGGAAGTCAAATACTGTGGAAGTATGCTGAAATTGATATTCTGGGTGTGGTGAAAAAAAGAAACTTGTAACGAAAAGTAAATACCTGGCTGTTGATTTGTTTATTCAAAGAGATCATCTTTATCAACTTTAAATTGCCAAGGTAGGCGCGCTCAGTCTTCAGCATGAAAGTGAGAGGATAATCAGCCGCCAACCAGCACTTGCTTGAACCAAAGTCGCCCAGGAAGATGCTACATCTAAGTTGCCTACAAGACGATGAATTGTCTATATACTTCAGCTGACCCCAGATCTTTATTGACTTCGACAGCTCCCATAGAGGCGTCGGCGCAATGGTGTACGACGTAGAAGATGAGACGCTGCTGAAAATGGGCACCGGCTCCCAGGTTCAGAGATACCCACTAGCGCATCTATACTACCTATATATTCTCTCGATGGCCTTGCCCCAAGCAGAGAAAAAATTCTGGTCCACGGAGCTCGGAATGTGCGGATATGTCTGGACACTCAGAAAGACGAAACAATGGACAAATCGCACAACAAAACCACCGGTTATACGCTTCACCTACTAATACGCCGTCGTTGACATGAGACGCCAACTCGAGATAGCAAACACAACAGGTAAGCAAGTTATATGCAGAGGTAGTGACGACAGTAGAGGCAGTAGAGGCAGTAGAAAGGAGATGACACTGCATTCATTTCTCCACGTTATCGCTTTGCCCTTTTAGAATTACATTCACCCGACAAAGCCCCTATTCATCCACTTGTTGCAAGTTTCGCGAAGCAATGCAATTAAATTTACAACAGAGGTTTCCCATTTCTTTTGCACGTCTTCTGACAACGTCGGTATTGACATTCGTCGCTTTCTAACTCCCATGTCCCAGAAATCATTAACGAATGGATTGACCCGTTGAAGAATTGCCCAGGCAAATCGTGCAAAGAGAAAGTCTCTTCCGTATTCTCGCGAATAGCAGGGTTTCTCGATATTATGGTTTGACCAGATTCTTATAGCCCAAGGTAAGAATATGTGGGGGAAATGGCGAATACCACTTGAAGTTGGCTTCGGTATCATACATATTGGACCCAGCTAACTTGGAGCCTTGGTAACAACTCTCATAGACATAATGGAAATTGATATAAGCCGCTAGCTTGAAGCTTAAATTAAGTTACTGAATACTTGCAATAAATCAGTAGTAAAGGTGGTAGAGGCGGTTGAGGCGGTAGAGGCGGTAGAAGCACTTATAATAATTGTAAGTTGGCGATATTTACTATGGCTGTGGTGGTGGTTTTAGACACCACTGAGATGCAGTCTGCCGATACTGGGAGTAGGAAGTGAAATGAAATTCCATTAAAGACTGAGACTACAGCTACAAAAAGACAAATGAAAAGCAAAATACAAGAACAGCTGACTTATTCTGTTCTTCGCTCAGTTACACATACGTGAATCCATGAGTTGCAAAGCGGGGAAACGAGATACGGCGCAAAATAGAGCTGGCATTTGACGCGGCGCATTGGGGATTTTAGGGTGGGATTGTGTATATGTTATTTTTATATAGATAGATGGAGCTGTTGGTAAGCACTTGGTATCTCTCGTATCCTTAGACCTTACCATGGACAGCTGAAAGCGTGGTTTGCGTAAACTCGGGTAGAGTGCGGTGCCGATTACATGAATACTTACATCCAAGAGTGTACTTCACAGCTAGGCACTTACATGGTTCGCGGGTTCAGAGCCTCAAGAATAGTATCGCGTTGATACTATACCGTTGGGCATGTGGACATGTGTCAGGCTGCATGCAAGACATAAACGGCCAACATCACACTGCGTCATAATTCGGGTCTCCTGTTTTGCGATTGATTCGCTGCCGTTGGACTGTTGCAAGTGTTAGTGAGCGCTTGTGAACAAGCCATGTTCGATTTGCTCGCAAAAGGAGGGCTGAGCAAGCCTCATAAATGCAAGCGTCAGCGGCTAACACAGCTGTCTAGAGGCTCAGCCTTTGTAGCCTGGTCCCTTGCGGCAGGCTCTCAGTGCGCCATTTACCGTGGCAAAGGCGGATGGATTCATTTTTCTCTTCTCTTCACATCTTTGCCCAGGTGTGATTAGGCTCCTATCGTCGGCGACAATAGCGGTCTGTGGAATTGCGCGTCGCATTGGCCACGCCTCTCACCGACCAGCTCTGCCCAGCAATCCTTGCGTTCCAGCCGCACGGGCAGTGGTGACACTATCGCGTGGCGCTCCGGGAGCTTCCTAGTCCCAGATGACCCCCGGCTCTCCTGTGTCATGTTAACTTTGGCTCTGTGGGATGGAGAACGTGGCTGTGGTTCTGGCGCTGACACGTATTGGGCATGTAACTTCGCGGTTTGACGCCCTATTAGCACGATGTGGTTGGACATGTCGGTGCTAAAGGAATCACGCGGGCAGAAAAAAAAAAGAGAGAGAGAGAGATAACAAAGAGTCGAGCTTTGAACAACAGCAAATCTCTCATGACCTCAATAGCGGTGTAACAGCGAACTCTGCGTAGTTGTTGTGCGAGACATGGAGGCTGGTGAGTCAAAGCGATGACTTAGAGAACAGTCAAGGCGATGTCATCGAGAAGAAGAGACCGCTAAAGTGAACGCTGAAAGGATTCCAGACAAGGTGAACAAAAGGCTTTCGGTGACTCTTTCAGCCCCTGCATCGTCGCATGGAATCTGCCGTACGTACGTCGTAATTTTGCGTCTCTCGAGGCTCAACTCGGCGCGCTCTGCTAGCATCTGCGTGGTTAGTTAGCGAGTGATTGCGTGCATCTCCCGCGTGGGACTCGGAAATACGCCTCACCACGATTTCATGCATCGTGCCGGGTGCCATTGGTGGGAGATGGAGTGGCTTAGCCCTGTTAGGCGGGCGATGAGGAAGATGGAAGAAGCTTCATTTTTTTCTTCCGAATCTTTTCTGTTGAGGGGAGTGCCCCCAGTAGATAGTACTGTACTGTAGGTATTTGCCTGTGGCACAGCAGTGGAATTAGAGCATGATTCCAGCTGGTGAGGCCCCTGTAAGCTGTAGCCCCCAAGACCCCCTCGCTAGCTCCCTCAATGCCTGGCGCTAAGCACTACGAAGTCGCGCCGCACCAGCTCTGCAGCGTTCAATGTTACCCCCAAGATTTGCATGCCAGCGACTCAGTTTTAGGCAGTTGGCGGGCTGAACTGGGGCAGGGCGCTAAATCGCTGCAGCCCGCAGGCTATGCCGCGCCGGGCCCGACTCCAGCAGCTCCCAGCGCCAAAGTCGGTCAAAGCCGCCACTCTGAACTTTCTCGGAACCTTCTGTAAACGTTGAAACGACGCACAATCCCGTCAACAAGGCATTTTCGCTCCTTTCGCCTCTCCCTATTAATATCCCTCCACCTGCCCTCCACTTATATACCTACTCAGCGCTGTTCCCTGGATTGTCTGCAGATATGGTTGTGCGACTACTGTGACTGCGATATTCGCCCCTCATCCGGTCCTGAAACTCCAAAGTAATCTTGCGTGCAGCCGTGCGTGCCCTATTTGCGTCGCCAATCACTGGACCCCAGTGCCTGACGCAGGACCCTTACACGCTCTTACTATTAGCATCTGGCGTCTGGCATATTGACCGACCGGGGTTGCCAGCGACTATATTCCTGCACCGCTGCCTCGCATCCAACCCGGATGAACACCGTCCAAGAACATCTCCGGCTAGAAAAGGGCTTGCCTGAACGCACACCAAAGGAAGACGAAGACATAGTAGAAGACGACGAAACAGCAGCCATGGTTGGAAAGAAGAGAATCCCCAGCCCGGATCAGCTCCGCGACTATAATTATGCCGTTGCTGGACAGTGAGTCTTCCGGCGCAAGAGATAGAGAAACATGGGGGGCAAAAGGAGAGGAAAGGGTATGCATGCTAACCTATTTCTGCGCAACAATAGTGCGGGCACCCTGTGCGACGCCGATGGAGAGCTCTTCATCAAGCCGTGCACCCAGACTGAAATCGACTTTTATCAAGCAGTAGAGACAAAGGGCTATCGCGACTTCGCCGAGATCATGCCCCTCTACATGGGCGAGTTGCAGCTGAGCAGCCCCGACGACGTCCCTCTTCAAGACGCGCTCATGGGCGTCATCTCGGGCGACGGCGACTTCAAGACCACCAAGGAACAGATTGCCGCGACGATAGCAGAAGTCGTGGACCAAACAACATGGGTCCCTACCCAGGGCAAAAAGATCAAGACGAACAAGTCGGTCGTGCTGGAGAATGCCTCATATGGCTACAAAAAGGCAAACATCCTCGACGTCAAACTGGGCGTGCGCCTTTGGGCAGACGACGCCCCCTCCGAGAAGAAGAAGCGCTTCGACACCATCAGCTCGCAGACGACACACGGTACGCTGGGCTTCCGTATTTCGGGCATGCGAGTATATCAAGGCTCGGAGGAAGAGTCGGCATTGGATGAAGAAGGTTACAAGATCTACGACAAGGACTTTGGGCGCCTGTCTGTCAACAATGACAACGTTGTCGACGCATTCCGAAGATTCATCTTTAACAAGGCTGCCGGCGTCCACACGGCGCTGGGCAGGGCTGTGTGCTCAGCCTTTGTCCGAGACTTGCAGCGAATTGAAGATGTCCTAACCAGCCATGAGACCCGCATGTATTCGTCATCCCTTCTTTTCATCTTTGAGGGAGACGGCGCTGCGCTCGACGATGCTATTGAAAAGAACAATGAAATCATGGACCGCCAGTCTGCCGAGTCATATACGTGCCCGCCAGTGTCGCGCACAAACATGAGCATGGACAGCAGAATGGACAGCGGCATCGCTTTGGAACCCGAAGATGATTACGACTTTGAAGACGATGACGAAGATGACGACGAGCTTCGACTGCCCCAGATCTTCAGCCTTAAGCTTATTGATTTTGCCCATGCAAACTTTACTCCTGGCCAAGGGCCCGACGAAAACATCCTCCTGGGAGTCAGGAGTCTTTTACGAATTTTCAAAGAGATGGCTGGCGAAGATGACTAGACTCATGCACGATGGCATGGCTTTCTTTGATTGGCCACTCTCGCGTGTGTATATACGATGCTGGCGACTGACTGCGCTGTTTTTAAAATGATACTGGCGTTAAAAGGCAGGTGACGATTTTTGACACCTACACAGAGAGGGCACCAGAAAAAAGGAGGCGCTTTTCCTTTTCCTTCCCCTTTTGGAGGAGAATTTTTTTTGCCTGATACCCCGGAGATGTCCGAACTTGGTGTTTGCGGCGTAGCGTTGGCCGAACAGAAAAAAAAGAATTAAAAAAGAGGTTACAAGGTAGAGCACGGCTCCGCATGGAGATTTGAGAGGAAAGAAGAAGTGTCTTTTTCTGCGTATTATGACGATATATGACGGTTTCGGCGCAAATGGAGGCTGGCTTTTCTTTTCTATGATTCGCTTGGGGAGTTTGGGGATTGAATAAAATGCACCTAAAATAAGATGCATTTTGACAGGATTGCACTATACAGGAACTGGCTACGTAGAAGGCATACACACTTCTATGTATATACATTGATACATTTTTAGAAAATACTGATACCTGTCCTGTTATAAATTACAAAAGGCTCTCAATAATATGTTATTCTTCTTATTTGGATTTGATATATAACGATTGGGTTTAGAATAGAGTTGGGATATGGCAAAACGCACCCCATGAAGATCTGGGCATCAACGCAGCACTTTAGCGTCATGCTGAAAGACGTCAGCGGGCCGCTGCAGCCCCTGCTAGCTGCCTAGTAGTTGCTAAGTAGCTGTTAAGAGATACACGCATTTGCGTGGCTTCTTACCAGAGGCGTAATGTATTTCGCATCAAGAGCTCAGACCCACTCATCGCATTTCTTGCCGCCTTCCCATGGACCCTAACAGCTGTACTGAGGTGCTAGCTCGGCTCAGAGGGTTGATAGCAGAGCTTCGGTACAAGATAGGACGAGACTCAGCCTTGCATCTTCTTTTTTTCATGTAGGCGGCCATGTCCATCCCCGGCCTTGGGCAAATCCCGGTACAAGTGCGTTACTGCAGAATACAATGTTTGCAGGCTGGTGGCTAACGCCTCTCTCTTCTCTCTAGGCCGCCGTTTCCTCCACGCGAACCATCTCCCTTCGTCCAGCCTGGGAATGGCGATTCCAAGTGCCCACGGGCTCCTCGCTCGTGCTCAAGGTCCTCGCAGGAACCGCTGAAAAGGATGGCGTCGAGCTCGCGCTGCGCAATGCCTACACATTTACCGGCGTGCGGTCCAAGATCCTGACCTGGCACGGCTGCGAATTGGAGATTGAGGGCCGCTGCGACAACGACTCTATAGCCGAGTACCTGAATCCCATTGCGAACCCTGCGACTTCACATATCAATCTCCATGCACGACTGAGCGACATGCGTGTGGATGCCACGCGACAGCGGCGCGAGGGGCCCAGAGTCCTGGTTGTTGGACCGCCGAATTCGGGCAAGACGACGGTGGCCAAGACCCTGACGAGCTATGCTACGAGACAAGGATATCAAGTAATAACGGTGAATACAAACCCAAGAGATGGAATGCTTAGTATGCCTGGTACGGTGAGTGCAAGTGTCTTTGCGACGGTCATGGATCCTGAAGCTGTGGACGGCTGGGGCTCGACACCGACGAGCGGGCCGAGCACGGTGCCTGTCAAGCTGCCCATGGTTTTCAACTACGGCTGGGAGAGTGCGGAAGAAGACGAGGATTTGTATCGTGAGCTTATAGGCAGACTGGCAGGGGCTGTCAGTGGCCGGCTAAGTGAAGACGAGGAGGTTCGTGGATCGGGTGTAATCGTAGATGGCATAGGGGTCAGCGACGACGGCCAGATTGGGATGGAGCTGACTGCGCATGTTGTGGATGAGTTTTCCAGTGAGTTTTTACAATCAACGCACGAGTCAATCAGCATGGCTAACTGTTTCTTATAGTCAATCTTGTGGTGGTAATTGGACCCGCGTCACTGCACAAGCAGTTTTCCAATCGGTTCGTAAACGAAAAGACGAGTCTTGGCGAACCCATACAGGTGATTTCCATTGACGAATCAGACGGCGTGGTCAAAAGGGACGAGGCATTCTCGCAGCACTTGCGCGAGGCGGTAATTAAGGAGTACTTTTTTGGAGACGCAAAGAGGACGTTGAGTCCGCAGATTCAGCAGGTCGACTTTGATAGCCTGATGATTTACAAGCTCGCAGACTGTAAGTTGACATTTGCTCGGAATTTTACAACCATTCGATCATGTTTATTGACATGGCCCGTCCCCACAGATTCTCCGGATGAAAAGCAGAGCTTGGTTCTGGAAGCGCCCTCGTCTCTCATGCAGCATTGGACCTTTGCGGTTATGAACGCTTCTGTGCGGGATAGTCCTGATGTAATTCGCGCAGCCAATGTTATGGGCTTTGTGTATGTGGCGGATGTGGATGAAGACAGGCGTAAGATCAAGATCTTGGCGCCAGTAAGCGGAAGACTGGGAGACAAGCCGCTGGTATGGGGCAAGTGGCCGGAGCCGTACATTAACCTGTTGGGATAGATTTTCAGGTATACAATATAATAGTACTAGCACTAAACTGAATCGCCGTCAAACGTGGATGTTGAGGCGCAGGGAAGATGTGGTGTGACTGTGGTGTGTGGCGATTTGCTGCAAGTTTCACGATATGTTGACAGGTGACTGACAGCACTTGGCTGTGCGTCCCTTATCCTCGGTTATACGAGCGGATGCAATTGGCCAGTGTCTGAGATATATGAAAGGGATAGCAAAGATACGACATTAGATGCACCGCCAGCAAAATTTCGGTTGCTCTCTTTGGATTATACGCCCTTGTCTGTGTTATATCGTATCAGGTGGGCTACTGCCAAGTGCACCATGTATGCAGAGAAAGGCGTCACATGTCCCTGGAGTCTCTGGGATCAAAAATACGATCACGTAATGATAATTCGGTGTCAATCTTGTCTTGAAATGGTATTCCCGGCGAGAAGCATCAACGGCGCTGGAGATGGAAGATCGTTTCTTGACTGAACGCGCGTCGAGCCAAGGCCGGGTTATCTACGTGTATGCATCTAGAGTGAATAATACTAGGGGCAAAGCCAGGATTACACGAGGGGAATTGCTCCGGCCGGTTATGTGCCCGGCTTTGGTTATGCTTAAAAACCACTTGCCACTTATCATGGCGCAGCAAATTCAAGGGTGGGAAGTTTAATAAAGGGGACGGAGATGTTGCTTTGATAGTCCTCACGCTGTGTTTACACCGGCTTAATAATAATACCTATACTGTACTGTATGTGCAGCTTGTATTGGTCCCTAGCTCAAGCCTCTCCCCGTCCGGCTATTGCGGAACAAGCGCAAGGTTCGGCGTGGGGAGGCTTGCAGGCCGTATGTGAGCACGTGTGCCCGCCACCGTGTCTCTGCTGTCAATGTGTTGAGCGGAATGCGGGCGCGAGATACGTAAGATTGACGGGATTTTGGACGTTGCTGTTGGGTGTGTCTGCCAAGACGGCCGGCGTTGTGCTCGCTGTGGATTCGGTTGTGCTTGTCTGTCTGTCTTGGTGATGCTGTCTGGGAAGGACAAGTGCGGGGTATTTGGGATAATACGATAAGACGAGTGAGTGGATTGATGATGGCTATGGTGATTATGATGATGATTTTTGGTGGTGATTATGATGTCTGTAATGATGGTGTTTTCTTGCGTGGCTTCACTTTGCTGGCGTTAAACGTTAGTACATGTATACGCCAAGCAATGCTGAGTTACCCTGGATGAGGCAACTCGAGGAGCCGACTGAGGCCTCCATGGCGTAACCTGACGGCTCATGAAGAGAACACAGCATGCCTGATAGTCTTGCCAATAGTGTATCTGCCCTGTATACGACTCCCTCGACTCCAAAGATACGAAGCAAATCAGATGCATTATGAGACTGGCGTGCAGCCACTTACAAGTATATTCTTTGCATCAAAGTGGGTTAACAACCCTTCCCTCGCCGTCTATTGGCTCCTGCTCTGGTCACGGACGCAGACTAAACCCGATAGCAGATCCCGGGTAAAGGAGACGCGAATGTACTGTAAGATGCTTCTGCAATGACATGATTGTGCGGCGTTTGTGGTGGCCCTTTTGAGACGCTGATGCTGCCCTGCTTGCCGCCATCCCGTGGGGTGTGCAGCACGTGTCTGTGAGGGTGCTTAGTTGGATGTGAATGCCAGTAGTTTATTGCTTGAATTTTTGTTGAATGCAAGTATCTAACTGATGATTGTTTCATCTCTCTCTCAACAGATGCGGTATTCAGTACAACTGGTATACTTGTTTACTAAAATGCCCGTAGCTAGAAACCCCCCCTTGTCTTTCTCCCGAGTCAACCTTTACCCTCCAAAACCTAATATCAACCGCCGTCATCAGATAATAATAGCGTCTCTTGGCATCTTATTCAAACCGCTCTCCCCATTAATAAAACTACTAGCAGTACCACAAAGGGTGGGCTGCAGCTTTGGCTCTAAGTGGAAATAGCTTCCCCCGCGTCTCTCTCTCCCCCCCACACCTCTTTGACACCCCCCCAAGCCTGTCGTTTCTAATCTATCCGCAGCCTCCGTTTGATAACGATTCTGTTTTGGTGCAGTTTAGCTTTGAGATTATGGCTTGCATTGTTTTATGATTTGCTGGGGCTGGCTGGCTGGCTATTATCGGCTAGCCAACTGCGTGCTGTCTGCGTGGCTTGGAAGTAAATAGTTATAAAGCTGAGCAGGAAGCTTAGACTTGCTAGAAAGCTTTCTTCTTTTTTTCCTTCTTCTCTTCTTTTAACCTCTTGCCTTTCTAGGCTTCACTTTGCTTTTTTTTTATTTTTTCGAAAGGAAAACAAGGCTGTATTACATAGCTATATAGTTAACCGGAACGAGCTCTGAAGAATATTCTTTGTGTTCTTCCGTTGATTGCAATCGTTTGTTCGTTTGCTTCTCAGTCTCACACCAGGAAAAAGAAAAAGGGGAAAAGGGAGACTTTGACGCTCGCCTTCCATCCCAACCCAAAAAAACAAAACAAATAAACCTTATTAGGCACCTATTTGTGTCCCGGCTGGAAACAGCTCCTCGATACCCGTTCGATGGGAGAGACCGTTATTGTCATCACGAATGGTGCAGAACACGCCAACACCTCGTCGGACTCGTCGACCCTCTCCAGCAGCCAGGACGACAAGCCACCTATAGCGGAACCCCCCGACATATCAGCTATAGAAAAGCCGCAGTGTCCTCACACTCTACCAGCCCGGCGTGTTGCCGAGCTCCTTGAAACCCATACCGAAGATGGACTAAGTGACCAGGAGGCTGCCGCCCGCCTTGCGCGGGACGGGCCTAACACCATCAAGGGAGCTAAAGGGATCTCTATTTGGGAGATCTTTCTCCAACAGGTTGCCAATGCCTTGACCGTGGTGCTTATTGCCGTCATGGCATTGTCCTTTGCCATCCACGACTTTGTCGAAGGAGGCGTAGTCTTGGCGGTCATTCTCCTCAATATCATCGTGGGGTATGTCAAAAAAATAAAGAAAAAACTGACGCAGAACGGAAGAGACCAAGCCTGTTCATCAGTTTCCCTTTATGGGAGCATTCATTTCTATTCTATCATTCATGTCTTGCTCACAGAATTTATTTAAACATACAGGTTGATCCAGGACTACCGCGCTGAGCAGACTATCCAATCTCTCTATGCACTGTCTACTCCTAAATGCAAAGTCATTCGAAATGGCATCAACGATACCGTCAAGGCAGAAACTCTGGTCAAGGGCGATATAGTCTCGCTTTCTACTGGAGATGTTGTCCCTGCTGATCTACGACTGGTCCAGGGCATCAATCTCTCGACAGACGAGTCTCATCTCACGGGTGAATCTGTAGCCATCAGCAAGAAGCCTGATGCCATCTTCAACGACGCAGAGCTCCCCATGGGTGATCGCCTGAACCTGGTCTACACTGGAAGTTCCGTGACTCGTGGCCGCGCCACAGGCATCGTCATCTCTACCGGGATGGACACCGAGGTGGGCCAGATTGCCGAGCTGCTGCGACAAAAGAAGAAGCAGAATACCGGCACTGGGCCCGTCAACCGGTTCTTCATCACCTTGTACCAGAAAACCAGGAATGTTCTTGGCTTGGAGGGGACGCCTCTACAAGTCACGCTGAGTAAGTTTGCGCTCTTGCTCTTTGCCCTGGCTATACTCTTGGCCGTCATCGTCTTCTCCGTCAGTAAGTGGGATATCGACGATGATGTTTTGCTATACGGAATCTGCGTTGGCGTCGCCGTCATCCCAGAGTCCCTCCTTGCCGTGCTTACCGTCACTATGGCTGTCGCTACCAAGGCAATGGTCAAGGGCCACGTAATCGTGCGCCAGATGCCGTCGCTGGAAGCTGTCGGCGGCGTTACTAATATCTGCTCCGACAAGACTGGCACTCTCACGCAGGGACGCATGATTGCCCGCAAGGTCTGGATTCGCGGCGGCCTCACGGGGCTCATTGAGGGCACATCTGATCCTTATGATCCTAGCAGCGGGGCCGTATCATGGTCTGGATCGCTGGTGGAAACTTGCTTCAGCACCTTTCTCGACTGTCTGGTTCTGTGCAACAATGCCACCGTTACGGATGGTAGGAAAGAGCTCGAAACAGACTCTAGCAGCGTCACAACAGCTTATGGGTCTGAAGAGTGGAAGGCTATAGGAGAGCCTACAGAGATAGCTCTTAAAGTCTTTGCCTTGCGCTTTGGCAAGAATAAGGCTGCTGGCGATGAACTCATCGCAGAGCACCCCTTTGACTCGTCGTGCAAACTCATGAGTGTAGTCTATGGTAGCCCTGTCGATGTCGACTCCACGTGCCAGGTGTATACCAAGGGTGCTGTTGAGGTAGTCTTGCCGAAGCTGGATGAATCCGAGGATCTAAAGCAGGCTATTCACGCCAAGGCAGAAGAGCTCGCCGCCGATGGCCTTAGAGTACTCTGCATCGCCAATAGATCCCTGGATCGAGAGAAAAATGACGCTCATGACCGCAACCAGGTTGAGAGCAGCCTTCACTTTCTAGGACTCGCCGGTCTGTATGATCCGCCTCGTCCAGAGACAGCCGGTGCCGTGGCGCAGTGTCGTGAGGCCGGCGTCTCTGTCCACATGGTAACTGGCGACCACATCAAGACAGCCACTGCAATTGCGTATGAAGTTGGGATCCTGTCGCGAGGCATACCTCTAGGCCCAACGACGGTCATGTCGGCGGCCGACTTTGGCAACCTCACGGATGACCAGATCGATGCCATGGAAGCCCTGCCACTTGTCATTGCCCGGTGCAGCCCCCTGACCAAAGTGCGGGTGATTAAGGCTTTGCACCGCCGGAAGGCGTTTTGCATCATGACTGGCGATGGCGTCAATGATTCGCCTGCGCTGAAGCAGGCTGACGTGGGCATAGCCATGGGTGATAGGGGAAGTGATGTGGCGAAAGAAGCATCGGACATGGTGCTGACGGATGACAACTTTGCGTCGATTGTGACGGGTATCAAAGAGGGACGCCGACTGGCAGACAATATCCAAAAGGTGAGAATAGTACTATCAACTACGAAGCATTACTACTATAGTATTGTTGAAGAATGCTAATCAAGGGTTGTTTAGTTCCTCTTACATCTACTCACCTCAAACCTTGCTCAAGTCATCCTTCTCTTGATTGGACTGGCTTTCAAGGATGAACACAATATCGCCGTCTTCCCACTCTCGCCTCTTGAGATTCTCTGGGCCAACCTTGTCACTTCGTCTCCCCTTGCTCTTGGCTTGGGCTTGGAGGAGGCGCAGCCAGACATTCTCCAACGTCCACCCCGCAGCTTGCGCGCTGGCGTCTTTACGGTAGATCTGATTCGAGACCAGTTCATGTATGGAACCTTCATGGGGTCACTCTGCCTGGCGTCGTTTATGCTGGTGGCTTATGCGGCTTCCGGCCAAGGTTACCACAACCTGCCTATCGACTGCAACGAGCATGGCCATGATGGCTGTGGTGTCGTATACCGAGCCAGGGCCTCGACCTTTGCTACGCTGAGCTTCTTGCTTCTTATTACCGCCTGGGAAGTGAAGCATTTCCATCGCAGCCTCTTCAATATGGATGAGAGGTGGAAGGGTCCTCTTTCAGTCTTCAAGACGGTGTATCATAACCGCTTCCTATTCTGGTCTGTGGTTGCAGGATTCGCCATTACCTTTCCTGTTATCTACCTCCCTTCCGTTAACAAATCTGTGTTTAAGCACCAGGCAATAACGTGGGAGTGGGGTGTGGTGTTTGGCTGTGTGGCAGTGTACATTGTGCTGATTGAAGCCTGGAAGGCGATCAAACGGCGGTATGGCCTTGGCATCGACAGGCACCCTGTTATCGAGGCAACCGATTTGCAGGCGTAAAAATGCGTGTACGTGGATGGCGGTACGTATTTAGTACGTGTCGTGTTATGTCGTGTTGTGACGCGTCATTCTGGTATACGCTCTCTGTGGCTGTGGCTTAGCTCACAAGGCACACTTTGGACCAATGAGTCCCTCTATTTTCGTTCTTGTCTCTCCTTAAGAAATATTGCTCGATTGATTGGATGAATGAACAGATTGATGAATGGATGGCTAGGATGAATGGATATGATATACTATCAGAATGCCTCTCACTAAATAGTTAACATTAGTTTATGCAGTATTACTGTAGTTTAGTTGTCCTCTCGCTTGGCAAACAAATTGGAAACCTCCATGGGGGGGAATTTTATTTTATCTCTGCTGTCAGATAACGCGTAAAATTTCATTCTAGTCTGTAATGCGTATAAGGCTGCCTATGATAAAACAAAAAAAGAATGCTGTCGTGATCCGTATCTAAATGCTAACGTGGGGAACATTTCTGGTATATATATGGGGATATGAGCGATGGTGATGAATGCTAAAAAATGCTGATATTGTGTGACAGCGTCGTGAGTTCCTGTTGCTTTGCTTTGCTTTTCATGGTTTCATGTATATCATGTAGTCTTGATATCTGTTTGGATGACCTGTGGTGGTGCAATTAGCTTTTTGCGTTTGTTGATGAGATGGGAAAGAAAGAATTGTGACTTACGAATTTCCAGCCGCTGATGCCCTCCCATTTGCCGCGGACGTACATCTCAAAACTAGAAGTAAATGAATGATTAGCGTTTGTTATTTTTATTTATTTGAAAGAACAAGGCTTTAGGAAATAAGGCAGGTGGACTTACCATTGAGGGTCGCTGATGCGGTCAACGAGGGTTTGGATCTGAGGATTCTTCTCGATGGCCTCGGTCCATTCCCAAGGATCGGCGTTCTCAGCCGCCTTGTCCTTGAGCTGGTCGGCAGGGCCGTTGTTGATGTCCTTGTAGACACGCTTGCGAGACTCGCCCTTGAGGAAGTTGGGGTTCTCGTTATTCTTACCGCCCCAGCGGGTGAAGCCTCCGGTGAAGGTGACTTCGGGAACGAGCCTACGTATACAGTGTTAGTATCTTGTGTGGCTGGGCGATACAAAAAAAAATAAGGGTTGATTTTACTTCATCTTGGCCGTGTAAGTGATGGACTTGAGCTGTGTGTATCCGGAGCAAGTCACGGTGGTTCTGTGATGGTGTCAGTTTTGCAAACAGAAAGGATAAGGAAGGATAGGGAGTTGCCGTACGCTCGCTTAGCGGGGCAGATGACGGGGCAGTTGTAATCGATGTCAAGAGTGACCTCGTTGCGTTTGCCGTCTGTGAAGGCGTCGGAGCCATTGAAGGCGGCCTTGATGGTCGAAGCGATGGCGTCCTCGATGCCAGTGGTGGACGTGTACCTAAGTATGGATTATTAGTTAGCTTTCTGCGATTAAGCTGAGCTAAATAGAAGGAGATATATACTCATTCTGGGCGTTGAACATGGCGTGGTTGGAGTGGACGATTGTTTCCGTCTTGGTCTCTTTGATGGAAATATTCACTTGGGTACTAAAAGCATGTGAGTTAGCATCTCTGGTACTGAGCGTAGTTTTGATTGTGAGACAAGGAGATTGAGTGTCTGTCTTACTTCTCATCTTGAGCTGGCACCGTAATGGTTTTGACCTGCCGTGTTGTTAGCCACAAAAAGTGAACTTTGTCGTGCTGGACGAGAAGGCTATGCGAACGGTAAAGGGAGAGAGCTCCTGGATGATGGGCTCGTCGAATACGAAATCAGAGAATTCCGCCCTCCAGTTGTCGAACCGGAGACTTGTACACTGCTTGTTCTGGACATACTCATTAGCTTCCTGGTTTCCTAGTCTATTTCATACGTTTTTTTTTTCTTTTTCTTCTTCTTCTTTTTTCTTTTGTGTGTTCATTTGTATTAAAATATGTACATACTCCGAATCCCTTTGGTTTGCTCAGGTTCTTGAGAAGATATGACCGTCCGCTACCTTCGGGGTGAAGCTCGTGCTGGAATTCCGACCCGCTGGATATCCAGGACATTCCGAGGAGACTGCCGAGTATGTGTGAGCAGGAATCTTATCAACCAAGTAATGGCCGTGTACAAAGATTTTTTGAGAAATCTTAGCAACCATATGATGGCGTAATAAGGAGATTTTTTTGCATACTTGGCAAGGTCTGCGAAGGGGCGGGAAATTCCATGTATGACTTTGGATTCCAACTCTGAAGTTGTGGATTCGTAGCTGATGCCCTGTGGTAAAAGTTAGCGGATGGCATGGTCAGAGAGATTTCTTCTTCATTTAGTTTGAAGAGAGAGAAAAAAAAATGCGGTGGTTCGAACCTTCGTCTTGAAAACAGCTTGAGCGCGTCTAAAAAACTCGTTAGGATCCAAATTCTACTAATCTTTTAGATGAGAGCAAGGAAAACTTACCGAACGTTCTCGTACAGCGTCTCGGATCGTTGTTCAAATGTTTCCCAGGTCTTTTACTTCACGTCAGCAATTTTACTCCACCAAATGCCATAATAACTCACCTCGGCCTGCTTTGTCAATTCACCACAAGCCTCTCCAAAGTAGGACATCTTGGCCTTTCGGATACCCTCTTCCAGCTTCTCGGGGGTGTCAAGCGTGAAGTCTACAACTCCAGCCATCACCTCGTTAATGGCCCTGTTCAAGGCCTGTCGATTCCACTTGTTAACCATGGCGTCGAGCAGGAGCAGCTTCGCGATGTGGTAGTCGGAGATGCTGCTGGCCAGCTTGTTGCGTGCCTCAATGACTCGCGTCTTGGAGTCCTCGTGTGTGACGCTGAAGCCGGTGACGCTGGTCTCAAAGGCAGCCTTGGCGGCGGTTTCGCAGGTGGCCAGATGAGTTGTGATTTTGTCCTTGGACACTGTTCTGGTGATTACGAGGGTGTCGCTCTGGTTCTTGAAGTCTTCGATTTGGGTCTTGACGACCCGATCGAGTTCCTCTTCAAGATAGGTCAAGTAGTCCCCCAAGACTGTTCGAAAGTATTAGCTGCTAAGCTGTGAGAGATGGGCATCAAACGGAGATACGAACCAGAGGTATATCTATCGCCATAGGTGCTCTTCTTGGCGGACAACTGGTTGTCAAACTCGTTCAGGTGGTGGTCATAAAGGCGGCTGCTAATCGCTTGCTCCTTCAGGAAGTTAATGAGACCGTCTCTGGACTCTGTTGTGTCTGTGATGGTTTTGAAATCTCCCACGTCCTCCTTGGGCAGCAGAGATTCATCCAGCTGTCGCTGATAGGACGCCAAGCGCTTTTCTAAAAGGAAGAAGTGTGATTATTAGTAAACATGCTTGCTCTCATTTTTTTTGTTTGCACTTACCGATCTCTTGGGCAATAGCTTTCTCCATCTCCTGTTCTCGTACTGTGACCTTTGACTTTACCAAGTCCTTAGTCTTGTTGACCTTTTCTGTGTAGTTTTCTTTAATGGCAGATGCATTCTCCCAGAGATACTCAGTATCAATGGTGTTGTAGTACTGCTCCAGATGAGAGCTCTGCTCCTCATCCGCGGTCGTCTCCCATATTGACTCGTCGCCAACCAGGCTTTCTTGGTACTGTTGCTCCAAGGCGGAGGCGATTGCCTCAGCCCTTGTGGTATCCAGCTCAACGATCCATGAAGCCCAGGCAACTGAGAGGTTCTGCTTCACAATCGCCGCCGCTGTGAAAAACGAGCGGTCGTAGGTTACTGAGTAATTTCGAGAAAGCGCCTGCTCGTCATAAGACGAGATTTTCTTCTTATAAGCTTCGAGCAAGTCACCGTGATACTGATCTAGCAACTTTTCGGCAGTATTGAGTGAGAAAGATTTGAAGTCTGATGACGCCTCATTCAGAGTGTCTTGGATTGAGCTGACCAGCTCAGTCAGCTCTTTCTCGGCGAAGGCCTCAATCTTCTGAAGATTTGCGGCCAACACTTCATTTCGCTGCCCCTCTGATTCCTTTGTAAGACTTTCACACGTATCCCTAGACAGTTTGTTAAATTTGAGTTTCCCCAATGATGGTATTCCCGTTCTTACTTGATAGTCTGCTGAGAAAGATATCTCAATGAATCTCGGACGCTATTCAGACATTTCTGCATAGCACGGTCGAGTTTCTAAGGCGCATAGTTTAGTCAACAGGTTTCAGAGCCAGTAGCCATTGTGATATTCTGCATACCTTATTGCAGTCCTTGGTACTTAACAGCCGTGTATCTTGGCTCAGCTTATTGCACGCCTCTCTATAGTCGTTGTGGAATTTGATGTGAGATCTGTTGACGGCTTCGTTCTCTGCAGCCCGCCAAATGTCAGGGACATGTAGCTGCCCATTCTGCTCTAGACGATTGATCGATTTGACAATGCTTGAGACAAAGTCTGCTGTGGAAGCACCAGTCAAAGGTGCTCCGGCGACAAGTCGAGGAATCCTCAGCATCTGAGACAGCGAGGCGCGCAGGTTCTTAAAGTCCTTGACATAGTTGTCATTGAAGTCTTCAAGAACAAGGAAATCCTTGGACTTGTCGTTAATCTTGTCCTGCACACCCTGTTTGAGAGAGTTTCCGCGAAGCAGGTGAACCTGGATCTATGTGAGTATTGTGTTTTCCATGAGGCGTGTTTAGATGGAGTCGGCTTACAGTCACATCCTCAAACTCGGCGGACAGCTTCTCTCGGATCTTGTTTCTCCTCTTAATCGCCTCGGTCCTGCCGATCTCTTTTCTGAGGATATTTTTTCTGACATCATCCACTAATTGGTGGATATTAGCATCACAACTACGTGCAATCGCGAGGTATTACGGTGCATCTATCTTTTTATAAAACTTACCTGAGCCTCCAAGATCATACCTAGAAGATTGTCAGATAAAATTGCATTTTCTGCAGGAAGCAATAGACAAACTCACTTGTTGATAATGATGACTAATTGACCGAATTTGGGTCCGGAAGTCTTCTTGTCGCCACCAAAATGTAGCTTCTCCGCAGCCAGAGTCATCATCGCCAACGACGTCAGAATGGTGTCTTTGGCGACATCTGTGGTGTTGAATACGATGACCCGGGAGCATAGAAGAGCGGGGGTGAAGAGAATGATGCTGTCATGGATTAGTTTAGCACATTCGAGGTCATGATGAAAAATTTCAATCCGGCTGCTACATACTCGTACAAGTCGCCCTGGTCGCCATGGCCTTCAGTGTCCAGGAAAGCGACTCGCTGAGAGCCTACAAGAGGCAGCTCAACGCCGTCGTCAAGTCGTGAGAATTCCTTTACACCCATGATCTTATTCCCGAGGTTTGTACCTGTTGCAGGGATTAGTAAGTATAGGGGGCGGGCGTCAGCCTAAGGCCTGTGCGTGCGTTACCTCTAGTCCAAGATTCGGCTCCAGGAGACGTTGAAAACAGTGGCTCTGTGGTGCATCCTGCGAGAAGGTTCATGAGCGTAGACTTGCCGCTACGCGTTGGGCCCATGATGCTGATGAGGCTGAGCGCCTCGTTGATCTGTCGCAGGTGGTTGTTCACGTCGTCGTGACATTGCAGCACGTAGCTCTCAGGCTCATCAGAATCCACATCAGTAGCATCGTCAAGAGTGAGCTTTTGGCTGAGCGCCTTTGTGCTAGGTGCCTTTGTGCTGAGTGCCTTGGTACTGACGGCCTTGACGCTGGCGGCCTCCTTCACGCTGGGTGCATTTACACTGGTGGCGTTATCGCTGGCAGCGTTCTCGCCTGCTACAGCCTCATCGGCAGCCTCCTCATTCGAAACGTCCTCGCTCTGAGGTTCCTCACTTGAAGGGTCCTCACTGGGAGCAATTTCGCTGGCGGCGTCCTCAGGCTTCTTGGCGCCATTGTCAATCTCAAGCCACCGAAGCTGGTCGCTGGTCCCGCCTGCAACTAACTGGAAACTCTTCTCATCTTCTGGACTGTGTTATGGCAAAGAGCATTGGTTAGTGCACGAACTGAGTGAACAATATGGAAGATGGGGAGAGAGGTGTTGGCATGCCTTAACGGATCAGTGAGCTCCAACGAGCTGTTCATCCGCTCAGTGGACGTGCTAAACCGTGAATCGCCCCTAGATAGTCGTTCTACAGTAGAAGTGGAATCAGCTGGCTGCTGCAGCACATTATGCGGTGAGGCAAATAGGGGACATCATACTGGCCGACTTGGTCCATGATGGCATGCGCTGAGACAGCGATCTCACTCTCATAACCATGATGACTGTCTGCTATGCTGAATGACGGGTGATGAGCTTTTGCCAGTCGTCGCTGGCATTGTATAAAATGAAGTTCTCATCAAGCGGTAAAGAAAAAGGCTGGAGAAGCCCTGGGCGACTGAAGGGGATTAGCTCAGGATGTGCCGAATTGTGCCAGCAGCAGTTTACACGTCAATGCAGTCTTGGTGTAAGGCCACGGCATGTGATAGGCCGCGTGCAGGGCCGGTATGCTGAGTTGGGCTTCCATCACGTATTCGCGGTGCCTGATTTGAGAGCCATAGGCTTGCATAAGGTCACAATTGGGAGCCCCCTGCTATGAAAGGGGTCCATCTGTGCAGTTACACGTATTATCGAGAGATCAGGCGGTCACAGACGTGGATCCTCGCTTCACTGACTCGCGTCTCGATTTATGGACTTGTGCGTAGAACACGTCAACCCATGAAGCCAACCTATGCCGGAAGCGTGATAACGTCGTTTAAACCACCCTGGGTCTTCTGCACGACGATAAGGCGGGGGCCCGTCCATTGGTTTGTACAGCACTGAAACGGTCCTCCAAGAGGTGGCGAAAGGGCCAAGGAATCGAGTTATCGAATCGTGGTCTACCTAATGTATCTTGACTGCAGCGAACGTTAGGGGTCATCTGCACATGCAACCCTTTTAACCATCGACATGTTTGCAGGGGGGAGGGAGCGAGGAATTGTAAGCACCGCGGATGCCGCCCGGAAACCCTTTACTATTTTTTCTAAGCCGAATGACTCAACTGCGGGAAGGCCCTTGCTCTGGCTTGGAGTTTGCCCCATGTCTGCCTGCGCAGTATTCGGCGCTCGATGGCTCAATGGCCGTGGCGATGCATTGGCGAGGCAAGGGCTCAAAGTTTCGCCTCCGTGAACTTCGTAAGCAGGAGGCAGATATGCATAAATCTATGGGACGAGTGCTTTTCATTGTCTCAGCTCTCTGGCGAGCCGAGCCAGTCCTTGCTTGACGGCGTGGGGCTCCGCAACTCGGAGTCAACACGGCAACGCGCGCGTTAAAATAAGCAGAAATGCTGTCAGGGGGCTAACTCCAAGCTCCCGCCGCTTTGTTACGGGCCACCACCGCCTGTACACCGAAAAGCCAGTGCTAATTATCTAGTACAGTGATGGCACTAACTTGGTAAAAAAAAATCCAGATCTTGCTGGACAATGCGTGCTCTCCACATGGGCCGCAGCCACATCCGCTTTTTGCCTTGTTATGTTGTAAGAGATACCAACCAACCACCTCATAAACTGGGATCAATTGGACCGTCTGCGTCTTTCTCCTCTTTCTTTGGGCATGGCAATGGGGATATACATTACGATATGTCTCTTCGTTTAAGAAGAGCTAAGAATTGATATCCAGTAGTATTCCGTCTCCAGAGTCACCTGCTGAGAGAGTTCCATGGGCCTTGACACCGCCTTTGTGAAACCGCCAACAAGCAGATGCATTGGGCGGTGCAATGTCTGAATAGACAACCGGGAAATCAAAAGATCACAAGTACGATATATACGTAATGCTCTATGTTTTATGTCAAAGCAATGGGCCATTTTATACTTTATACAATCATACAAGTAGTATTTTGACGACTCTATATAAAAGAAGTGCAAAGAGGCATCAGCCTCGATACCCTGCCCATGTTGGGCCGCGATCGCATCACTAGCGCAAATCAGCCATTACCCGTTTCAACAACAAACATCTGAGCAAGCAGATGCTGCAGATGTTGCAGATACTAGACAAACAAAGGGTCTAATTGATCTCCCCACGCATAGTCACCTGCTTGTCCCGCTGGGTAGATGCATGCATATACATATCCTCTGTTCTCCATAGGGCTAGGTCCTTCAAGGCAGGCATGGATCTAGGTGGACGCATATATCCCGGTCTCTTCACCACGTATGCTGATGATGACGATGGTGACGTCTCTGTGGAGGACGATGCCGTTGGAAAAGGTGCAATAAGCGATCTATCCTCATGCAGTTCTTCAAGACTCGCAATCAGTGTTAGTGTTGGCGTTAGCGTTAGTCCTACTACACAAGCTCCATCTTTATACCGCCTCTGTCCTATTCTCAGCTCAGCTCAGTCTCGTCCCGGATATCACCTATAGTCCTCAATATATCATGCTGATCTCTCAGAGTTTCAGGTTCTGCAAGTCCTTTCCGGACCTTGATGACAGGCCTTGGCCGCCATGAATCATTGACAACGGGCGTAAGAAAGAGGCTATCGATGCTGTTGCAGGTTTGCGCATCACGATATGATCTTGCGCGAAAATTTGAATACTCTCATCACCGCAAATAGCGCTAAACCTACAAGCGTGACCATCACCTACCTGAATGTGGATTTTGCTTTTTATAAAATTTTATACCGCCTGCATGGCGCGCGCTCCACATGATTCACGATAGCGCCTCAGCCGAGTGACGGCGCAGACTTGATTTGTGAAGATGGAGGGTCTCTAAGTTGGCGCCATAGAAGCGATTTCAGTTGGCCCCTCTTTTCTCTGGTGAGAGAGCATATGATAAGCGTAGATCCGGAGTATGGGCCTTGGCTGTCTTGTCTTCCTCCACTTACACAATATTCCATACCGAGGCTTCAGGTCTTGCCTTGCGTGGAATATCACAACTGCCTAAGAAGGCTGAATGAGCGATGCCTACAGCATCTATCTTTACTAATACATACATGTATCATGTCCGAAGAGGCATTAGCTTCAGTGTGTGAAGGGTTCTTCCTATTTACGGTAGTTCCGGTGTTAGTTCATAGCTTGTTACCTCGTACCCGTGAATCGAATATGACTAGCAACTATCTCTAGATCTTCATTCTAGACATGACATCTCGCATTGGCCTGTCAAATGTTTATTGTACTGTCAATTGATACTGGAGCTTCAAGTTGTGAGCTAGAAGAAATGCTATCAAGATAATTATGGGATAGCTGCCATGTATTTTGTAATAGACCTCTGAATACTGCTGCTTTTTTGACGTCATATGACATGTTAGATGAAATGCAATAATTGATCTATTCTCATCCAATTCTTTAAAAATCCATGCTATCAGTTTTGACGTTAGCGCTAGTCTTTCGATATAAGCTCTCGGAGTAGAGCCAAAGTCAGTCTTCAGGTGAGCCATAATGCGCTCGAGGGGCCAGTCCTCGCGGATATATAGCCGATGATATGTTTTTATTACTCTCACAATCATATTATGGCCCGTGATGTGGCGACGGGAGATTGCGGGATGAGCTATAGGGTAGCTTATTTTGGCTCAATTTCAGGCCGAATCGCAAAAGTCTGGCGAGTTTAGCTCTTTTTGTTCACCGCAAGTCGATTTGACAGTTTTTGCATACAAATTATTTCGTAGAAAATAGAAATTGGACCACGAGCCCAAAATTGGTAGCTAATTTCGCCCTGCTGCCGGGGGGACCTATGAAAAAGAGCAGTGCGAGGCACTCGCCGGCATGGAGCCCATCCTAGGTTCCAAGGTAGGCTGCAACGTAGGTTCTTTCCTTTGTACCTTCAATATCTTGTCGATGGTGATTATAGCGTCCTTCTGAACAGGCTTTTGGGCTCTGGCCTTGCTGGCCGTCGGTAAGTAACCCCTGCCAAACCCTTCTGAAAGTTGATCCCTATGGATCTAATCGTACGGAAGATGCCTAGAAATTTGTTTTTGGATGGGTCCTAGGCTTCTGACAAAGCCAGGTGGCGTTGGGTGACAAGGGATACCCGTCTGTAGCGGACGCCGCAATGGTTTATGTTTCAGAGCCTAGGATCCTAAGGATCGTTGTACGATTCAATGTTGGCTTACAGTCGCTGTGTGCCCTGTAGTCTTCGGTTGATTGGCTTTCTGTGTGACTTGATGGTCGGCATTACAGGGTCTTTAGTCTCTGGAGTGAATTGGCTTATTGCTTCAGGTTGTTGTCCGCCGGGCTCCTCCTCTGGTTGGGTGACTCCGGCCCCGGGGTTCCGGCGTTAGTGGGTCCGGGGGAAGGTTCCCTGGGGGTGGGCCCGGTCCGTTGGCTGGGGGCTCGTCGTCAGGAAAGAACATTGATAGGCCCTGCGGCCGGGGGACTCACGGGTGGTCTTTTCCTTCGTATAGCAGTGCCTTCCTTCTCTAGGTCTCTCAAAGCTAGGAATTCGTCCTGTGAGCGATCCGGGGGGTCTTTGAGCAAGCCGGACACTACAGCCTGGTTGTCCAGGAAGTAGCGTGCGACTGTGGGTATAGGCTGCGTTTCGAGAAACCTTGCTGTGAGTTGCTGTGCCGTGAGTGCGTCGGTGATGCCGGCGCCAAAGAACTCGGTTTTGTCCAGTGATCTGATGACGGTTCTGTGGGCGGACTTATAGTAGGTGATGGCTCACCATCCTGTGTTTCCGTCAAGCTGGGACCCGTCCAAGTACAAGAGAATCTCGTCTCGAGGTATTGGGCACGGTGTTTGGTATGGGCTTCAGCTGCCCTATGTTTTCCTAACGCGAGAAGGTTTGGACCAGAGGAAATCCAGTTCTCCGGATCTACGCTTTACCATGCATGTGTACTCTCTCACCAGAGAAAAGAGGGGCCAACTGAAATCGCTTCCATGGCGCTCACTTAGAAAACCCCATTGATTCATGGCAGGCCAACGTCTGTCAGTGGTTCTAGCTACGTCACTAAAAGAGCTTTAAAGGGCTGTGGTTGTGGGAAAAGCTTGCAGCTGCACCTGGCAATAATCCATCTCTATCTTTATCCGTGCCTTTATTAAGTAGCTGAACTGTCTCAATTCATGCGCTTTAAGTCGCATGGCGGATATGGCGCATGGAGTGCAGCTCCTTAATTGGCATTTGATCTCTCTGTAACCTTCATCATAACTTTACCAACCGGCGATGCTGTAAACGACCAAGACTGAATAGCATGGCGGCCCAACTTCGTATCTAAATCAGTAAACGAATACTTTGGCTTATCTGAGGGATTGTGGTCTCTGAGCTCAAAGTCGAACCAGCGCGCGACTAGGATAAGCATAATCTTCATCTCATCCATGGCCAGCGGCTGGCCTATACAGCCCCGCAAACCCTTCTCAAAGGGGCGGTATGCGTTGCGGGGAAAGCTTGGTTCAGCGGACAAGAAACGTTCTGGCTTGAATAACTTTGGCTCATCAAAGTACTTGGGGTCACATTGCATCGCATGCTGGGTAATGGTGATGTATTGATCCTTCATAGGATATGACCGCCCCTTGTACTCTAAGATCGGCCTACACTTGCTGTTAGGCGGAGAGACTAAGTGAGAATAACGGATAAGAAGCGTCACTTACACGTTAGATGGCGCTCTACGAATAACCATGCCTATGTTGAATATCCTAAGCGTTTCGTTAATGACCGCTGTAGTATATGCTAGATTTCTCATAAGCCCGGGCTGCTCCTGAAGCATCTGAACAGTTTTGTCATAGTCCTTATCAAAGACGCTATCATGTTCTTCTCGTAGCTTCTGCAGTACATCTGGAAATATACTAAGAAGCATTAATATATACTAAAATCAAGTGTTAGTTTCACCTGTGCTAAAGAAGAGAAGATATACCAGGGGGCTGCAGTATATCAGGGGGCTATAGTACTGTTGATGTGTCAGCGGTGGTGCCAAATCCAGCAATCAATAAGCCCTTTGCACTGCACCAGATATATTAGCACATTCCCCAGGTATAGTGCTGAATTAGAATGGGCATGGTACTTCTCTAGCATTAGAGTCATGAGGTAATCCCCTAAAGAGCGACCGCTCTGAATATCTGGTAACATCATCCTATCCAACAAGCCCGTGACGTTACTCTTGGTTGGAGCAACATCTTGTTGTTGAAGGGCAGTAAACCGAGCTCTTAACTTTGGCTCCAAGGCTGTTTCAATACGTTTCCACGCACGCTTCCTATCTCTTTTAAGTTGCCAAAGTGTAAAAGGGTTATTTGTATTATTCAACGTAGCCTGGATATCGAATGCGGCAGAGAGGTCGCTATAGACTTGGTCGCTGAGCGTCTCGTTTATGAGAACCTTCCCTATTACTTTAAAAGGATAGTGGCCGAGCTCGTAACGTATATCAGCCACTTTGCCAGACTTTCCTATATCCCAGAAGCGACGGCGAAGAGCTATAGCCTGCTCGATAATACTGGCATGGTGTCCCTTTACGGCGCTTGGAGTAAGCCCGGGTGCAAGAGTTTGATGTAAATGTTTCCAGAGAGCTCCATTTGTCGCTTCGATAAAATTAGTACCGATGCCGCCCTTGAAAAAATCGCTGACTACTTCATGCTGTTCGAAGGTATTCTCGGTTGTTGGGATAGCACAGGCTTCGGGAGAAGAGAGAATCATGAACTGCGGGCCAAGTGGCCAGAGGTCGATATAGAAGATATCGGGGAGATTATAGTCAATCTTGAGTTGCGTGATGGCGGGCTGAACGTACGATCCATAGGGTAAATTTTGGACGTACTCGCCAAAGATTTTCAAGTGGCCCCAGAACATCGAATGTGGTGGGCATGGCTACATTGGTCAGTCAGATTAGCTTTCCCACCCATCAGGAGATAACTGCTGGTACAATTGAACATGTCAGCGAGCAGAAGCCATACCAGATCACGATACTTCAGACGGTGGTGTACGAGTCGTACTGCGAAATACGCCACTGCCGTGATCGAGCCCGCGGCAAGGAGCCACAGCCTGTCGATAGACATGACTGCACAGCTGCAATGAGATCAATCTGGTTTGTCAGAATATACAAATAAGATTCGGGAGCCGACCAGCAGCAAATAAAGGCGGCGTTGAGTTGCTCTTTATACGCCAAGCCAGCTACGAGCTGATTCCATAAGATTTTGGGGTAGTGGCGCTTATTCGCTACCAATTCTCCCAATGTGGGTTAGATAGCATATCCATCGGAAATAGCGTACCAAATGGGGACTCTTTAAATAGAGAAAACATCCTTTTAAAAGATGACTCGCCAGGTCGATGGGTCTAGCAAGATCAAGCCCCAGCCTTCCACACACCGTACTCCAAGGATGGTGTGCGGACTGGACATTGGGGGAGCCACAAGCAGGTACCTGGATCGCTGTAATGTAACGACGGATCGTGGAATGTGGAGCAGAGGAGAATAACTCTTTTTGGTAGCTATTTTTCCCATTGGAAAAAAAGAAAAGAAGCAATTGGAAGGGGTTGCTAGAAAACAGAAGAAAGGCGAAACCCTTCCAATTTCTTTTGTCGGCCGCATATCGCGAACGATGAAAACCTTATGTATACACTAAATCTATATGTAGAAACTACATGTACATGTACATACAGTATGCCTGCCTACTACTTAGGTAGCTAGCCCCGGTCATATACACGTAGTCTCATGCGGGGATTTTGGCTAAGCCACGACCATTAATCTACAGTACAAATAAGTCCATGTAAACAAATAAACCATTCACGTCTTTGTGCTCGCAACCACAAGCTCTCTAGCTAATGGGGCATTATCGCTATCTATATGGCATTGCTATGGCCCCCTAACATCCATACGCAGTCTTCTAAGTCAGCTCCCCAGATAGACATTATATAATTATCTGAGCCTTGCGACAATGCTACTGAGACAACATGCTGGCTATGACCCATTATGTGCTTGGATAGGATAATTTGAATCTGTGCTAGGTCTGTAGGAGATTTCTTGACTCCTACGCCATTGAATAATGAGAATATTATTAACTGACGGCATTCCTGCGATCAACTATCTTTGCGTCTTTCAAGTCTCCAGAGGCACTCGCCTGAAGTCAATACACCAAACACGCTAATTAGACTAGTAGCTACAATGTGTGAAGCTTTGGGAATGACATGGCCTTGAACGAATGCGTATGTCTAGATGTTCTCGTTTGCTGGCCAAAATTGCCGTTCCAGACATGTACTATTCGACTGCTCAGACCTGTAGAAGCGGGAAGCGCCAAATCTTGCAATAAGACCGTTGGACTTGGACCATTTTTGGATTATCGAGCAACTGTATGCGTCAATTCGACTTTATGTGCAGATTTACACTTTGACATCGATTGCGCCCAGAGTTACAAGCTGCGAATCGTTTTCAGAATGCCACCAGGTTAGCTAGATAGCTGCGGGGTTTCCTAGAAATCTCCGAGCTACTTCGACTCCTGGTAGAAGGATATAAGTTTATTTTTTACTATTCCAGAATATGTTGAGGATAACTGGGAATACGCGCCAGTGTAATCGAGCTTTGACAGCCAAGATAGGACCGACAATCTTGCAATATCCTTGATCATTTGAGGTATCATTCTTTTTGTTCTTTCTCAAATACTAGGTATTATTTGTTGATACACAACAAGTAGATGTGCTACATTGACTGCGAGCGTGTTTTGTGTCTCCCCACTTCTTTCAGGCAAGATAATACCTCTTTCAGCTTACGTTCGGGAGTGCGTCGGAAGTTACCGAAGTGCCGACACACAGTGGAACACAGCTCCACCAACGACTACAAGTCAGACTCTCCATGCCCGTTTATGCACAATTAGTTGTATAGATTTATGGAATGGTTACACTCTGACCTTTTTTGATCACTGTTAAATAAGAAAATGAATGCATCGTGATCAGCCGTAGGTTCTGTTATATCCTCTGAGATGAAGTTTTGTAAACTCTTTAGCTTCTGTGTACCTTGAACATATGCCAGTTTATGGCAACTTGACACAAGTAATTTCATCTGTATCTACTCTGGCTGAATGATAGATATAGGGATATCGACGTACAGTGAAGCGATACCATGCTACTGGCAACTATGTACGGCATGTCAAAGTAACCTTTATACCAATGGCCTATTTACATGTAACTATGCTTGAGAATTGACACGTAGAGAAATTGTGGCATCTTTTCCTACAACATATTTGAACGCAGCATTGCAAATCCTCTGATGGACTAGTACATCCAATAGAGTTTTACTCTCCATGGGGTTCCTCCACTCCAAGCCCACACATATACCAAGATTGCGATGCCTGACGGCTGAAACATCTAAAATTAGCTGCACTATATATTAACGCAGTTTCAATTCGAACAAGGACATTTCTGAGACAAGTAGATTAAAGCTGAGACACTGAGAAAGGGATGAACTAGCTCCGCCTTGGGATAACTTTCTTAAACAAGTTCGAAAAAAAGCCTCTTCCCCTGATAAAAGAGCAGCGTATTCATAATAGGAATTCCAATGTAAATGGCTGATTTATATCAAAATGAAACGAGGCTTTAATTCTCTTTTAGTGGGTTAATATACAAATGATACAAATGCGGTCTTGTATTTGTAGCTCCCGGTGCTCTGTATACGTCAGGATCATCTGATTGATTCCATCCATCACTTTCTGGGTATTTTCGATGCTTGAGTATCCAGGTCGTCTTGAACCAACCAATCTTGAAGCATATACTCCAACAGAGTCAATTCGGTGATGAGCATCCGGGGATACTGTACTTTTCGATGGCATACTTTATCAACCGGGCTTCGATTGGATCTATCATAAGTTTGCTCTCAGGATATATCCCTAATTCTCCATTTCATGAGCTGGGGAAGAGCCAGCTGTCGTTCCACCTTTCAAAGCATCAAATGTTTAATATCCTTATAAATTGGTAAAACATATTGCAGGCCTCACAAGGAGGATGGAGATGAATCTGAGCAGAACTTCTGACATATTCCAGCAAAACCATAATCTTACCGGTTTGCGCTAGATTACGCAGCATCTGTACATGAAGATACTAAATTAGCTATACGATAAAAATCATAAAAGCCATATCATTTCTATACCCTTTGAAGGCTGCTTTGTTTCACCCATTGATAGGAGATTTAACTTAATTATTTATTATTCAATATTAATTGGTTATGTGACATCTCCCCTTCTTCTTTATACACATTTCTCTCCAAGTTGACTTCTTTTCTTTCGTTTTTTTCAGCTGACAAATGGGAACCTTGATGGCTGCGCACCTTGATGGCCGCTCAACCCCTCACGGCCACTGCTTCATCTTGATTCGCCATTTGTATGCGGGCTTTTGGTCATCAGGTATCACCAAAGGCAAATGAAGAAACCCATTTTCCATCAAGGTTCACGAATATACCGGCGCTGATTGGCGAAGGCGTCTGGTTTTGCCTGCGAGACTGGTTTTAGAACGGGCGGAGATGGTGACGATAAAGGCCATGAATGGATAATACGTGACATACTTACCTTGGAGCGCCAAATATATAAAGGAGGAGAATTCCTCCACTGCTAGAATTGTTCTTATCTCTGCCAATATCAACAGCATCTTCCGCAAATACTACACCATATGTTGAGCAGATGCTCTCTTCAAGCCGCTGACATTCGAGTTGGCATCGAGCTGTCTGCTGAACAGACAGCTTGATGTCGGACTAAGATTCAATGATCACGCTCCAAATTTGTGTAAGATTTTGCTCCTTGAGATCAGCAGCCGTCGTCGTCTATGCCGGAGGAACCCCTGAAGGGCGGATTTGGCCCTTTTCCTACCGCGGTTTGTTCTCCGTGTCCCTCACCAGACATTCAGCTCAGAAAGTGTGTTCTGCTATGTCTACCGCGGATATCCCAACAAAAAAGTACCAAAGGTCCCCCTGTGGTCATTTGATGGGGGGTGAATAATCTCGTCAAGTAATCATCATGTCAACTCAGCTTCTGATACGCGGCGCGTATGTGCTCCCACTCTAGCGCCCATCTATTCATGTATGCGCATGCACATGTGACATAGCAAGCAGTATTACTTGATTTTATGTGATCACATGCTGCTGAAGCGATCATTGTCCCATCATCCCCTATCTCTCTCCTGTCTTCGGCCCCCATCGCGTTGGGAAAGCTGTTCGTGGTATCATGAAGCTACCCAGGGCCGCGTGACAATTTGCATCGGATGATCTAGGCCGTTTTGTTCATTTGCTCCGTTTCAGCTTCGGCATTCATGCTCAGATGTCGCCTACAGCGGCTGACATCTAATATTCATGTCGGTAAGCTCGTGGGGGCTGCCGTTAACGCCTCACTTTTCACACCTTCACCAACCCCCTTTCACCAACCCCCCCCCTTCACCAACTCCCCTTTTACGTTTTGGATTCTAGTCATGCCGTGTCATGCCAAAGTAGGACTGCATAGCCGCTTTCTTGCCGTTTATCAATGGTTCAGATCCTGGGCTTGCGCCCCCAAAACCAATCAATAGCCTCGTTAGAGATTCTCATGACGTGGCCAATACGCCTCTATTATCAATCACGTCGGCCAACTTTCTTATCTATCGTTCTGAGATAAGTGAAAAGTTTGATGAGATTCGTCAACGTCTTCAAACATTTGTTGGCCCAGAAGCGTTAATCCCTCCTTTCAAGGGAGGAAATCGTCCCCATGATCGCCCCTGTGACTGCTATGAGGCCAAAGCTTTCTACCTCTGCATATTTCCCTCATCAGCGCATATCCAAAATTACCGGCCTGACTCCATGCATTGCATTAGTATCTACATGTAGAAGGTCGATCTTATCCTCCAAAGTGCACAATTTCAGCTCCTTTCACTGTTGCCCGTTAGCTGCCTGTCGTGCTGTGCCTCATTTATTGTATATCTAATAGTGTACCAGAACATCTGTAATTCATAGGAACAACTAAGAATTCGGTATATATTCAGTAGTACATAATTTAACTATGATCATCCCAGAGAGTAATTTTCTTTGATATTTATCTGTATCTTCATAACAGCATTGTGCCTGTGTGGCTCGGCGTGCACACATCACACCACTACATTACATATCCATTCCAGCCGTTACTAAATATGTTTAGCATACTACGGACTTGAATGCCCCTGCAGTTGCTACCTAAGAAAAATTCATTTGGTGCCTAGCTTGTTGGCTCTAGCTCTTGACCTCGGGTTGCCACCACGTTTCCCCGGCCAATGATGACATCTTATGACCAGAGTGAATGATGAATGACATTTCAATTCCAGTGACCGAGCAGGGGCACTGATGAATGCGAATGCATGTGAAGATTTTTCTGTCGATAGTTGGCCGTCCTCCAACAGCTTGCAGTAGCTCCCTGGCTAAAAATTACTGCATGTGAGCTCCAAGGATGAAACTAGCTAATAGTGCATGATTTAGTACGTGGGGAGTTGTAAGTGGAGATTCAGGTTCAAACTTCAGAAGAATGTAGCTTCGATCTGGGTATAAAAGCACCAGCTATCGCTTGCTTTTTCAATTTCTTGTCATCACTGCAACCAGCAACAAGATCAAAAACACCAAGAAACAACTACACTTGCAAACTTTCGACGACTTTCAGTCTCTCAACTTCAAAATGTCTCCCTGGTTAGTATATCCCGACTTTACTCCCAATAACCTCCCTCCACTCTATCATTTCATCCGCTGGGATGTATTCCTCATTTCATGGCTATATACGTGAAGATTTTCTCAGTATTATACAAATGCAAAGGTTTATCTCTAATCCATATTAACACTCCTTCTAATAGCAACTGCTCCACTTGCAACTGCTCCGGCTCCTGCGACACATGCGCTTGCACCAGCTGCGGAGTAAGTCTTACAAGCTCAAGTTGATATAAAGTACTCCGGATGAGAGTCTAACAGATGATGATTTATAGCACTAAATGGTCGACGTAACATCCAGTTACTGGGATGATACTGCATCTCAAGGGCGGCTTGTGGGCTTGGATGTGACTGACAAGACACCATTGGTGAAGCATCTGGGTATATAGACGTCCGCCATGTATGATGTAGCAAGATGTTAAATTGAGATTATAAATAAGAAAATTGTTTCTAAATACAAGCTTGATGCGTGGATTCTTCTATTGTGTCATTAGTCGATTGATAGTACTGCTGATGTTACTGCATATCAACAGATACAAAATAATTGCATTTGTAGCCTATTCGCGCCAGATACAAAAAAAAGTTGGCGTGAGTACACTATGACAGCGCCATGGCGTACTTAGTAAGAGGGGAATTAACATGAAGCTACTGTCGATGTTCATCCAAGCAAAGAGGAAAAAAATTAAGAAGGCCCAATGAAAACGAAGCCAAAAATCATAAAAAAATGATGCCCACTATCAGAGTCGAACTGATCACCTTGTCATGTCAGAGAAGTACTAGTGACACGCTATACCGCTTAGCCAAGCGGGCTTCGGGTTATTGATGCTTATGCGGAAATTATTATGCTATATAAAGTAACACTCTAATTCGCTTGATCTTAATTTGTGATTTGGTTCGTTTTCGAAGGCCACAGATTTCTGTCTTGTAACTCTTGTTTTCTCCTGGTGAATCTTATAGACAGTATCAATCACTGTGCACATAGCATATTTTCATACTCTCCAGTCGTCTTTACTGAGTAATATTACATAGACCTAGTTGAAACTGTTATCTTACTACTTATGCCTAGTTCAAAAGCATGAACCAGAAGGGTTGTAAGACTGATCTGGAACCATAGATGCTAGATGGCTTTCATTTACCCCATGGTCATTAAGATTGATACATAAGTAACAGCTGACTTGGGCCAACTAATTTGGGAATCGGCGCACCTTACTTTCGCTTCATTGGCTGAGGAATAGCTGATAGAGGTGCCGCAGAGGATAATTCAAGGGCTTTGCAAAAGTCTCCGATATTTCATACTTGATGTTAGTTATGCCAATCTATCAGGATTTTGTTTACACGTTTGCCGATTTTATTTCCGGAATTAATTGCGAAACAGGCAACATGATTCTATGATAGATGATAGGCGTCCAAGACCTTAGCACCTTAGCTTTCATCTCATGATGCTGCTTCCGACGGGTCACTCATATAACGGCATTTGCCCAGTCTTTGTCCAAGTTGAGAATGCGGGGAATAATGGCAGTCAATCAAATGCTGGGGTAACGGGAGCATGAACGATTTACTGTGCCATTGCCGATGGCTTATCCATTTGTAATGTAACATCAAGTCACTTAGCGGAAATATCTATGTAAATACTCCGTAGTTGCTCCTCATATATGAACGCAACTGCACGTGAGAAATCTACCTACTTATTTCTGTTAGTATGCATTGGCGAAGCCGATTTTGCCGACATGAACGCAGTTAGATCGTAGCTAGTGCTTGGAACATGCGGGTACCCAAACGCGGGTATCCAAACGAGCCTGATCTTTTTAGCCAGGCGAGATCAACACACGTACATATATATAGAATTACAAATAAATCCGACGGGAAATTTACCGCTGTGCTTTAGAGGGAAATACATAGTCCAAGCTATGTTATGAGAACTGACTTCTGAGTTTATGATTGGTGGGCTTTAGTACTTCTGAGTACTTATTGAATTTCCTGACTTGGCGGCGCCCGCATTGCGGCTCATGGTACTTGTTGTTAACCATCCTCCTAATATGAAAGAGCTTCATTTGCCGACCTCTGCCGATACCAAGAATTCTCCATGTTGTGTTCTCATGATGAGGGTCAAAATTCGGCTTGTTTATGGAGTAAAATTCGGGCTAGCTCTTCGGATTGAAGATTCAGCGTTTAAACTTCCCTTTTGATAATGGCATATTTCAATATGGTAACCGACGGGCTTATAGCTCAATAACTACGAGTATAAATATAGCTATCATGCTGGGTAATCTCATATGTAAAAGGTAACTCTCGTGACTCTTCAAATCGGCTCAGCTTGTTACACGATAACAGGGTGGACTCATCACAATGGGCTTCTCTCGTGCCTTGGTTGCGGTACTCACGTATGGGTCTATTGCCCAGGCGGCTTACGACGTCTTTGACTATGTAGACCCACTAATTGGAACAAGCAATGGAGGTAACTACTTCCCAAGATTCACAAAGACTCATATGAGTCTTGGAAACGGTTAATAGCAGATCAAAGTTGACAATGATCAAGGACATGTATTTGCGGGCGCAACTCTCCCATTTGGCCTTGCTAAAGCGGTGGCCGACTCGGTAAATGATAATGCCGGTGGTTATGCTTCAGATGGCGGCCCTAGTAAGTTTTATTACCAGAATGAGAGACGGGTAATAAGAGTGAAAGCCGCCAAGAAAGCATTTCGTCTAACAATGATGCTTTAGTTACCGGATTTTCTCATATGCACGACAGTGGAACGGGTGGTGTAAGTGCTTTGTCGTTGAGAGTAAAAAACCCCCAACTGATTATTTCTGAAGGGAGCTTCACTCGGAAATTTTCCTCTGTTCGCTCAAAGCGGCTGTTCTGGTGGCATTCTTGATAATTGCTACTTTACTAAGAATGACCGTCAATCGATGCCCATTAACAGTTCTATAGAAACCCATCCTGGCTACTTCTCGATTACCCTCAATACTTCCATTAAAGCAGAGATGACTGTAGCGAACAAAACAGCACTATATCGCTTCACGTTTCCTGACGAGCCTGTGCCAATGAAGGGTGGTGATGCGACGGGCGCAAATGCTATCCCATATGAGCCAGTAATCTTGGCCGATCTGACGGATTTGTCGGATTCTAGAAGCAAGGGAAGTGTGAAAGTTGACCCCAGCAGCGGGCGCATTACTGGTTCTGGCACATTCAACCCGTCTTTTGGAGTCGGCACATACAACTTGTATTTCTGCGCTGACTTTAAGGGAGCCAGCATTAAGAACACTGGTATCTTCCAAAACAACAGGGCTGGTACAAACTTTAAGCAGCTTAACACTGAGACTGCAACAGTTACAGGCCCCCCTGTACCTGGAGGTGCTTTTGTTCAATTCAACAAACCCAGCAACAATCAGATATTGGCCAGAGTGGGCCTGTCGTTTATCAGCGTGAATCAAGCATGCGGCAATGCCCAATCTGAGATTCCTAGCTTTGACTTTCAAGGAACTCTTGATACGGCTGAGGACGCATGGCGAAAGAAGCTGGGAGTCGTGCAAGTCGATAACACAGGAGTGGACACCAACATCCTCACTACCTTTTATTCAGGGCTTTATCGATCGATGATATCTCCTCAGGATTACACAGGGGAGAATCCACTATGGCAGAGCAGCGAACCTTGTAAGTTTTATGTAAATCCTTGCTACAATGAATGAAATCCCATGATGCTAACTATAGCAGACTATGACTCTTTTTACTGCATCTGGGATTCATTCCGCAGCATCCACCCGTTGATTACACTTGTCGACCCATATAGCCAAACACAGATGGTCCGCGGACTCATTGACATTTACCGTCACGAGGGAAAACTACCTGACTGTCGTATGACCTTCTGCAAAGGCTGGACACAGGGTGGCAGTAACGCAGATGTGGTTTTAGTTGATGCGTATTTGAAGGGACTTCATCAAGGTATCGACTGGCAGACTGGATACGAGGCGTTAATCTCAGATGCCGAAGGTATGTGCTTTCTCTCCTTGTGAAGCGGGACCTCATACTAATCTACAAAAAGACGAGCCTGTGAATTGGGGAATCGAGGGGCGCGGCGGCCTGACCAGCTGGAAGACGCTTGGATATATCCCCACTGATGATTTTGACCCTAATGGTAAGCTGTTCTCGACTTATTACACTGGAAGTCATAGCATCAGATACTCATGGATTAATAGGAGTTGGTACCTTTTCAAGATCCATTTCTAGAACAGTTGAATATGCTTTCAACGACTTTTGCATTGCCGAAATGGCCCAGTCTCTGCACAAGACTGCTGACGCGGAGAAATATCTTAAGCGCTCAAAGAACTGGAAGAACATGTGGAACCCGAACCAAAACTCATACATCTTCGTCAACAACTCTGACGGCTCCACTGGTTATGTCGATAGTGGCTTTTACGGATTTTTGCAGCCCAGATATTTGAACGGCACGTTTGGCTATCAAGATGCGATGATGTGCAGTCCGATGTACAGGTTCACCGACTGTTATTTGGTCCCTACTGGTCATGAGGTGAGATTTCTCTCATATATTCCATTTACCTGCTCCTTTCATCACAGCTTTACTAATTCATTTGCTTATGACAGACCTACGAGGGCAGCAGCTGGCTCTACACTTTCTTTGCTCCCCATGACATGAGTGATCTCATCACCACCCTTGGCGGACCAGATACGTTTGTCAAGCGGCTTCAGTTCCTCCACACGACTCCAAACTTGCTTTACTTTGGTGACGAACAAGCTTTCCTGCTGGTCTTTCTCTTCCATTATGCTGGCCGTCCCGGCTTGTCTTCGTACTTCAGCCACTACTACATCCCTTCACAGTTCAACGCTGCCATAGATGGCATCCCCGGCAACGACGACTCTGGCGCCATGGGAGCTTTCAGCACTCTTGCCATGATGGGCATGTGGCCGATGGGCGGACAGAATGTCTATCTTATCTTGCCGCCGTATTTCCCCCAGGTTAGCATCAAGAATGGACTCACGGGCAAGACGGCAACCGTGAAGAACATCAACTTTGATGGAGGGTATGAGAATATTTATATCCAGAGCGCGAAGCTTAACGGAAAGCCATACACAAAGAGCTGGATTACCCATGATTTCTTTGCAAATGGAGGCGTGTTGGAGCTAACGCTGGGAAAGAATGAGAGCAGCTGGGGGACAACTTCGTCTAGTCTGCCGCCTAGTTTAGATCTAGACATTTAGATTTACAGGCAAAATATCGCAAAATACAAAGACTATTCATTCACAAAGATTTAGATTTAGCTCACTCCCGCGAGCAACAAATTTCTCGTGTCAATTCGATAGCCTCCAACTGGAGCAGAGTATCATTGGTATAATTGGATATAAGTATTAAGCACCCACCACGCATTATTCGATTATAATATTCTCACCCAGCTTTCTCATGGGTAATCTCCCCAATAAGCCTTCTAACCTGACAGAACTCCTCAGAACGTCCTTTGCATCTTCTGGGAAGGCCATCCTCACCCTCCCCACACGCTCCCAGGTTCCTCTTCCGGTCCTCTCCACCACCAGCAGCATCACCGTGGCCTCTTCCACAAACCACAGCACGCTCATTTGCTCTCCTTTTCCGTGCCGTGTTATATACTCTTTGATGCTGCCTATACTTTCTTCACCTCCTAGACAGGCAGTTTCTGTGCCACTGCCTCGACTCATCCTTACGTCAACGCTGAGGCCGCTGAACTGCCAGCCTTCAGCATGAGTTTTTGCCTTTACGCGATCCAACACTAATGGATCTTTCACATGGAGGGCATATTTTGCTGGACGGAATCGTGGGGGCGAAGTAAGCGGTTCTGCAAAATCGTACACAACAGAACCATCTGGCGCAAGCACCACCATTTCAGGCGAGTACGTCCACTGCACCGACGATGGCTCATTTCTCGTCAGCTGTGTTGCCGTAACGTAGTGATGGTTAAAAATCTTTCGACTTTTCATCTTCATCTCGGGATCGGCAGCAATTGTTACAGATGAGAAGAGCTCTACCGGGCCAGACCATCCTGCCCACGACCAACTAGGCAAATGGTTCCTTCGTTGCGGTTGCGTGCCAACTTTGTGATGCCAAAAGCACATGGATAATGCGAATAGATGTCTCGTCCTAGGCATACCATTGTTTTCTTCCGACAACTCTGACGGCGAAGGTGCCCATATCGGGATACCCACAAGATCAGTCATTTTCCCCCTTCCAAGCGTGTTCTCCATCTCTCGCCAAAGACCCAAGCACGCATCTAACGAATCCTCATGCCGACTCAGGTTCTTGTTTGTGTATTTCGTGATATGCTGGTCTACTTCGCGGAAAAGACTCAGCGTGGTCGCTTCTCCCAGCTTCTGAGGCAGCTTCTTCCACCGTTCCCAGCTACCGTCCATGTATGACACTCCGTTAAACAATCCCGGACGCACGAAATCGCACATGCGCTTCTCTGTGGGATCGTGATAAAACTCAAGTGGTAAGTCTAAGGTCTCAGGGCACGCCAACCCTTCGCACTCCCAGTACATTTGCTGCTCTGTGAAAACCAGTCGTCGTCGGGAAAGAAGTCCTTCTTGGTAAGTCCATCCTCTAGTGTACCATGTCGAACGTTCAACGAGGAGCCGTGGATCTTGGAGACTTGAAACAAGGGTTACGTTGGATGTGGTGAATTTGTATTTCGGCTGAACAGGTCGGGGTGTTGATCCAACCCCAGGCAGCCCGTGCATGGCATTCTCACCAGCAGCGGCGATAATTGTGAAAGCAGCGCCTTTATAAATCTCATCCATTCGATGGAGATGGCCTCTCCTTTCCTCCGGTTTCGTATCGTCTATGCAGAAGCGATCTACCCAAAGATATCTGAAGCCGAGCTCAAGTGCTACTGTAGCAGCATCCTTGACAACACGCGGCCAATTTCCATCCACTTGGGCGTCGCCCCATACATAACTCAGCGCTACATAATCTTCTCGCAATGATGCTTCGACTACCCGTGGCGGAGATTGGCCGCAGTCGATTAATCGGAATCCCTTGATCTCAGCTTGAACTGGTCTCCGTGAACATCGTCCCTCGTGGTTATTGTCACAAAAGTGAAGCCACTCTCGCACAAGACCTAGGTCGGCAGTCTTCCCAATTTCTCGTCCCCAGACTCCTCTCTGAGGCCAGAAAGCATCATCAGGTAAATTGAAAGTTGGCGAAGGTGCTGTTGAGGATGTTTGAGATAGACCGCTGAGATTTCTGGTTGGACCACTTCTTCCTCTCGCTGTGTCTACTAACATCTCAGGCCTTGTTCGAAGCAACATGCCCGATTCTCGGAACCATTCAGGGTCTACATCAGGATCCTGCCCGCTGGGGGCCTTGGTCTTGGAGATGACAGAAAAAAAGGCTGGACTGAGTCCCTTGGCTCGTCCTTTGGATGGATGATCCTGCATCTTGGCTGAGTCGATGAAGTAGCTCGTATCGCGCGTTGATAACGCCACCAAGTTATACTCTCCACGCTCTTTAGTAGGGACGTGGACCTCCCAAAACAGCTTACACATCGGACATGTTGCCGACCAGCGGTTCTCCTCCAGAAGCTTCAGTCGTGATACAAAGTGTTCCCTTGTCTCGAAATCCGCAGCCCCGCCATTAGCTGGCTTAGTGAAAGTTTCATCCACCTCATCCAGAGTTTCTTCGATTTCAGCTGCTAACCGCGCGCAAGCCTCACAGAGCGCCGGATCTCGATTCACGCCCATGGCCGAGGGAGGCCGTGAATTTGGCCGTGAGCCGGAGGCGGCATCTGAGTGTGCCGATGGGGATCGGCTCTTCTGTCCGCTAAGTCGGCGGATCAGCGACGAGCGCCGCGACCCAGAGTCGCTGCCACCCGGAGACGACTCGACGGTGAGATGCTGGATCATGTTGCGCAGGGGGTTCTTGGACCGGCGACGCCCCGTCTCAGAAGCGCCGGGAGATGCGGCTCTGGGGTCCAGATGATCAGCCATTGTGCATTTTCAGGGATCGAATCTGTGTGATACGAGGCACTGTGCTGTTGGGCTCTGTAAGATGCAATATCGTTCGTAATTATCGTCGAGCTCTCCTCTGCGGTGCTTTGGCGCTGCGTCAAAAGGGGGCAGAGGGATACAAGCGTGTTTTATGTTATAGTGCTGGCTTGTTTACGGCTGCTGGAATGCCTGGCTCCTGGCGGCTAGAGAGTTGGAGGATTGGAAAGGAGCGAATCTGTTGAAATAGCATCAAGCAGCCAAACAGGGGACGAAAAGGGTCCGTGAGTCTAGCGAGGGGTTTCAGTCCGTCTAAAGTGGTGGCGGGAATTAATGAATCAGTATTTTAAAATCCTGTTCCATGTAGTAGGAGCTATAAGAGCTGGGCAGCGGGGATAGAGAGAAATTATTCTATTAATGCAAGCGAGAAGGAGTATGAAGACTGATTTGGATGCAGAGTAGTAAGAGATATAAACTCGTGAAAGAGAAGCCGTATGTATGTACATATCCATCTTTTTTTACTCCTGGACCACCTCATAGGCCCAGCAACTGACCTATTATTGGTGCACATGCCATTGACACTGTGCCACTAACACATGCAACTGGAGAGAATGAAGGAGAAAAAAACTCACAATTCGCCCCCTTCGCCTGTGGAGTTTGCTTCATTTACTCTATTAATAACTGCAATTTTGCTGTGCCGCCCAGCGAGATAAAATATTGATCCCATAGCCATTGAGGCGCAGGGCTGACGATGGCCACCCTGGCTCAGGCGCATTTCCCAGCAAGATTTGGGTGGAGAAAGGAGACAAGCTGCTGAGATTGCACATGATTCTTGCCGCAATGGATACCTCATGCATCAATGCAAAGCTTAGCTTTTGACTCTTCCAAAGAATCATTCAAAACTAGTTTTCGGGCTTCGGCACAGGCACAAACAACACCCACCCTAGCGTAACTCCGTCATGCCAATCATCAAATTGTTTCTGCGAGTGGCGCCGACTGCCGATTCTGGCGGCACGCGACTAGAAGATTCAGGCCGCATTAAAGCTCCAGGCCGGTAGCACTATTCACTAGGCCATGATTGGGCAGCTAGCAAGACGTTGAAACAGCCTAGGATCTCTCATGGAAATGGCTCCCAAAGTCAGCTGTCAAACGCGTGCTCATCGACAACCTACAGGATGATTTGATCCTGTGGGCGGCTTATCCTCATCACCAACAATAGCTTCGACCAACATTCCAGAAGCGGTGTGTGCTTTCCATAAGTCTTCGGCGCTTACAAGTATGCCGGGCTACTGCAAGACTTTTATCTCAGCCTCACTATAAGCTCGCCTCAGCTCGTCTTACGGTAGACTGATCAGCATGCCAGCAAGACGCGCTTGTAAGAGGAGACGAGATCCGCAATGTGCCATTGTGACATCCAAGCGTTCAATCTATTTAGTTTCTGGTCTACTCATCGATCCTAGGCTAGTAGTTCCACGAATATGGACAGATCACACAATTGATGCCCAAGCAAACAAAAAAAAATTCCTTCCTAATGGATAGCCTATGTTCTAAGCCACCTTTTGTTGACTAGCAGCATCGTGCCAGCTACGACCCCCATCCCACTCCCCGCTTCTCTCCACCTATATCGATCACCATGCCCTGCATCTTGCTTTATACAGTGTAGACTGGTCAGCCAACGCTATGATGTTTACGCCAAAAAAAAGAGGCGAAGCTCAGGCCGTAAGCTAAAGCTGTCTTCCAAAAATATAAAGCGTATTGTATCAGTGCTGAAGTTGCGGTCAATGATTTAAAGACAAAGCGAAATCGAGATGACAATCCAAGGCCTACTGACAATTTTCGAGAGGCTAGGGCAAACGCCTTCTTAGGGCCTTTGAGTCAGAATGAAGCGAGATTTGCGTTATAGGTGAGTGCACATCTATCGCGTGCTAAAGTTCAAAAATATCGCTACATGCAGAGGTTTTACGACACAGTTGGTTAACTTTCACGGCATGTAATAGCCGTGTCAGGGTAGTTGTCCTTGTCCAACTCATGTTCTATATTAATATTAAGTAAAGTGATATTGAGGCTTAGGCGGTATTAAACTTCTTATTACCACCCTTACAGTTCCCCTGCTACTTCCATGTTGGGCACAGATTCTGCATTAGTTTTCGTAGTCCTCTCTAGGGTGGCCTACGCCTCCACTGGAGATGGCGTAGTTGAAGATGTCTCGTATTGCGCTTTATATACAACGCACCACTAAAGAAGGATTTCTGTATCAAAAGAAACTAGCTTTTTGATCATTTCTACATAGCGTGAACAAGGATATACTTTATATAATTTGCTCTCTCTATATGTATTTATAAATACCCAGGTAATTGTGTTGTTCGCTCATCCAACGCCGCCACGATGCTTGAGCGCAAATAGCACAAAAGGCTGTCATCAATACTTGCTTATATTGATAATGATGTCATTTTTATAGGCGATACGATCTGTATATGATGACATGGGTAGATAAATGGCCCGCCTTCACAGTAAGCTGGTGGCTGTTGTGTACTCCGTTGCAACCAAAATTTCCACTCTATACATCCTAACAAACACATATAAAATGTAGCACCTTGGAGTCCAAGTATGAAATAAGAGAATATATCAATCTCTACCTCGATACTATTCGTGTTTTGATACAAGTCGTGAGACTCATTCTGTGCCGCTCAAATCGGTGGTACTATTTTTGGAGTCACATAGGCTTCCAGATAGACATATAAGCACTAGTGTCACATCTAAATAATAGATCTGTCTTTACAGGTGCACCCAAGCACCCTACTAGGCCAAAGAATGTCGCTTTTCAACACGTAGGTATTCTTCTCAAAACTCTGTGCTATGATCAACGCTTATTCAAACGTCCGCTTATTCGCTGCCATGTTTGTTCCATTCACCATCACCAAAATCATACAGCCTTATAGAATTCTGTTCAACTACCACATCATGATGGCTTCATGAGCTTGCTAACGTCGCGTGGTTTGTCGGTCCAGCATATACCCTTGCTCACACTGCAAGTATTTTTTCCTTCTTTCTCGCTGTAATGAATGTTAGACAAAGCATCATGATTGAAGAATGTCGTGCCTTTACCTTTATATGCCAACGTATATTTCAAGAAGAAAACGGAAATTTTTAATTTGAGCTTTGGCATCGTCCAGAGGTTTTGCATGTCGAATGTTGCCTTGAAAGTTACGACTGATACTGAGAGCCCGCATTTTATTTTCGATCTCCTTGGACGTGGAACCTAGCCTATTTTTAGACAAAATATCGTGATCGGAATCTTGACCTTGAACCCCGTTTCGTCACAATTTGCGGACGGCGGTATGGAGAGAATGTATTGTGCACATCTTCTGAGCACGATACAGATAACTAGAAACAAAAAGCAAATATAGCGTATTTTCTCACCAGAGAACTCAAGCAAAGTCAGACTGTTGATCAAGTAATGCCCGAGGTTCTGTGTGGTAACGCCCAAAGCGCTAGAAATGGGCGGTAGGAAGGGCATAATGTAAAGAACAAAAGGACTCTGACGTTTATATTACTGTCTGCATTTAGTAGGGTTTATTCAACACGCTACAGTCATAGCTATCAAATTGACGAATGATTCGCGTGTAGGTATTTGGCCTTATTTGTTGATTTCGCGCGCTCTGGCATTGTGAGCAATCCGTAAACCTAAAAACATTCTCAGTAGCAACTACCCACGTATAAACAATTGTTTCTAGTAAACTTTGTTATTACGCCAAATTAGTCTTCATGGCGCTGTGATCTTGCCTCTATGATGACCGACAGCCGGTGATACTTGCTAATCGCAAAATGGAGTACACATTTTATCCGCCAGAGGTAGGGACGGCCTTCTCATCCTATATAAATGCGAAAGTGGGACAAGTATTCTTCAATATATTCTACATTGGCACCTTGCTACTCGGAGCTAAGGCGTATCGCGTGAAATTGTCTCAACTATCGTCATTCTCGAACACGGGCGACCTGAAGAAACTCGAGGGCTGAACTAGAAGCTAAGACGATGGCCTCTCGGGCATCTTCAAGTGTTCAGTCCAAAAGGCCTTCACTTTTCCGCCCTCAAATAATAGATAGCGGTAGGCCGTGATCATGTCCGGCTGCTCATCGGGACCCAAGTTCCAGTGCGCAATACCCAAATTCTGTGTAGGCAATATATCCTTCCTTGTCGTACGTGATTTAGAAACCAGGAAACTGATCCTGTTCTTTCTAAATAGTGGCATTTACATTGGTTCTTCCTTGGATGATGGAATGCTCGCCGGAATTTCCTGAGGTTGGAACCAAGTCACATCTTCATGGTAGAGCTGCTCCATGGCCTTGCCCCGAGCCTCATTATCGTGCTCTTGGAACACTTTCACAATATAGGTGCTCATCATTTTGCGCATTACATTGGGATCTTCGCGTAGTGATGTAGAGAAAGATATCAAAGATTGTTGCTGAAAAGACATAATAACTGATCTGCGTATACGCTGTGAAATGGGAGTATGGGCTGCTGGTTATTTTTGCTTCAATCAAAGTTGCACCTGTGGCTTTTGTAATCGGGGACCTAGTCATAAACCTTTTGACTTATTTGAGGTGATTTATCAAGTCTTAGTGCCGATGCGGAGTCCGCTCTGACTACAGTGCCCAAGAACCACACCGTACAACTACTTTGATGATCGTTTTCGACACTCGATACTATGATGATAGTCTTGGAAAGAATGAATAATATACATCTAATCATGGTAAGATGGATATGAACGATATAATAACCTACAACATATCTTTGAATTATCTATTTTTTGCTCAAGTACTATTCATGAGATCTTATATATACTGCAATGGTATCTTGATCATATTAAAACAAACTTTCTAGAGCACTACACGCTCTCAAAATTTTCCAACATTTTCTGAATTACAAATTCAGCCTTCTCTAAAACCCTTTTCGCTTGGTTCTCGTCATTCTCCCCAAGCACCCACCAGGGCGCAGCGTTCTCAATTATCTTTTCCAGCCACCATGCCATTTGCCAAGCATCTCCTCTAACGCTCTTGGATGGTGTAGCCACACCATTCTCCTCTAGGCGCTTCAGATATGCGATATAGAACTCCTTAGGCCAATCGCCTCCGTCCAGCCAGTCATCCAGAAATTCATCAACGGGCGGAAAAAAGCCAGAGAACTCCCAGTCCACGATTCCCGTGATGCGTGGCGGGCTTCCAGTTACTAGGATATTTCGAGGAAACAGGTCATAGTGAGTAAATTGAAACGTATCTGTCAGTATGTCGCTTTGTTTGAACATTTCGTCAAAGTTGAGCTTTGGCAATCTTTCTTCACAAAGCGACTTGAGAGGCCCTAAAAGGTGTCGGTTGCGTGCAAACGCGTCTAATGATTCTAGTTGCTTCAGCTTATTATCCAGCTTGAGCTTGTAATATTCTTGCATAGTCTCAATTGGAGCCGACAGCTTGATTTCCTCTACGACGTTTCCTCGAACAGCCATCTTAGAAATGCCTGGGCCAAATGGCCGATCAAGAGTAACCCCATCTCCAGAACCATTCATTGCTTGTTGTGGCTCCGCACGGATTTTAAGGCTTCCGCAATGTTTTTGGGCCGGGATATTGAGGCGCCAGCTTGCTACCATGTCAGCCAGCTGCAGAGCGAGATCTGTGATCGCTGTAGTATCCAGCTCCCCCAGATTGACAACCTCTCCAGACACTTTGGTTGTAAGAATCCACCCAACATTGTTTTTGCTTTCTTCGTCTGTAGAAACGAGCGTCTCAAGCGACTTTGTCTCCGCATGATTGGTGGAAACAAAGGTTGCGTCCACTCCAGCTTCAGACCACGCCAAGACTCGCGGAAAGGCGAGATTTGGGCAGTACAACTCCAGTAGTCGCAAACAAGCAACTTCGTTTTGTACTTTGTCGCCGTCGTATAATGTACCATTGATCTTAAGGACGGCGTCTTCTTCTCCAAGTGCAGCCGTTTTGTCTGCATGCTGCATTTTGAGAAAGTAGATTTTATTGTTGAACGATTTCCCTGCTCCTAGTGGTGTTACGGATTCTACCTTTGCGCCAGGCCACCCATTGCTCACAATCGCGGCAATAGCTTGTTCACTCATGGAAACGCCATGCGACGGGTGATTTGTCGGAACTTCTGTAGAATCGACGTATCTGGGTTTTGTGTCATTGACGACGGTTCTGATGTTATCCATGGTGGCACAACTTGATCTGGCGGAAGTTTCAAGAAGAAAACGCAGGTCGGACAAACTGCTAGCTGGCCGTATCTGATGTTTATGGGTCGGGAGAGACAGTGGCAGGGCAGTACAGCAGGGCGATACGACAATTCTTTTCGAAAAAAGAGGGGAAAAAAGAAGAAAATATTGGCTCTGTCTCGTTAGGCTTTCTATTAATTCAACGTGGCAATCAAAAATAGGGTGACTTAGTCACCTGCATCTGAGCGGCTCTAGGCCTTTCGTGCGGGGCCAGCTTTGCATACATGCGGCTTTGGCTGATAAAGTATTCCGATTATAAGTTAGCTATATGGACAACGAACAAAGTAGTGCCTCGGAGGCCAATCAAGTCAATAGTACGTCATGTATCTCATGCCTTGGAAGTTACATCACCTACCAGTCTATATACGTGCCTTCTAGGCGCTCCGTTTTCTTGCTATGGAGAATCCATATTTGCTGAAGTGGTCTCTGTCCCCACTAATGCACAGCGATCTGCTAGAATTATTTATGAAAATAATTATTAATTTTATGTGCAGTTCCTCTTTCTATCTTTGCTTGTCCTTCTCTTTCTTCTCCTCTGTCTTTTTTTCCCCCCATTGTCAACGCTATCTCGTGAATCCACCATTTCCTTCTTAGCCAACATACGATAAGGTAAATACGTCATTTATAAGGTGCTAGATTCGTTATATATAACTAGTATCTATAGCCTTTGCTGATGTCTTAGCGTTGTTTCCGGTGGGTTAAAAGAAAAAGAAGAAATCTAGTCAAATGGATAATGATACCCTTACAGCTCAGGCGGTAAAGTCAACTTCAGCTGACGGATGAATCCGGAGGGATAAGCAAGGATATTGGAGCGGCTGAAGTGAGCTTGGAAGCTCTTTTCTTGCGAGTAATGTAACTGGAAGAAAATTACGAGATTTGCTCCACTACGATCTCCTCTTGATTGGATAGATAGGAGGGTATGTCTCGGAAGTGCTCTATCGCTTCTTGGATGACGCTCACTAATTGGTGTTTGTGAGATTGGGTATGGAGTATGGGTGCAAGGGCGAGGGCAGGATTACAATTATGATGCATCAGCTCATCCCTTGTTTGTTTGCCTTTCAGCAGCCCCAACCCGCATCAATCTTACTCAATCGGGCTCCTGACTCGTAGGCGGCATAACCTTGGGAGGATCAAGATCTCAGCCGCACTTTCGTCCCACATTCAGCCAACTGGAGCACTGGGCGATCTACTGGGCATATTATTAGCCACCGTCGGAGCGGCACTCAAAAAAGTCTTATACGCTTTGCTTATGGCTATTACGACGTCTTTGCTTGAATCCAGAGTGAATCCAGGGGAGCTTGGGATAATAATATCATACAACCAAGCTTGAAGTGATAAAAAATAATGTATCGGCAACGGTGTTGCTTGCAAAAGAAGAGTAAATGTACGTTTAGTCATTATTAACCGCTCGGGAAAAAAGAAAAATAGAAAAATAGAAAGCAGTTCTCAGATGGCCGCATCTATGTAAAATGTTTCATTGATGAAAAGTGAAACGTAGAATATGAAATTTCCTATTCTGCTATTTTATTAAGAAAGCATCGCTTATATGAGTCTATTATTTATTATAGCATGGACTTCGAAGCTGGTGCTAGCTGGTAGAGCCCTGTAAATACTGGTTGTCAGCAGAAGCCTTCGCATCACTGGATTTCATATGAGCCTTACCATAGTTGAACTTGGAGTGCTCCCACACCGTCATAATTTGGAGCGCTGTACCGGTGAGCCATTTTTCGAACTGACTGCTGCTGAGTTTGCGACTTAGAATAAATCGTATATTTTCTCCCTTCGAAATTTGCAGCCGTTCATCTGCGATTATTACTTCCTGATCTTCCACAGATCTGATGCTTGTGTAAAAAGCCTCTTCTTGGGGATCCCAGATACCATCGAAAGTCCATTTGGCTGCATCAAAAACGTCTGCGCCCAAGACACGATTGACATTGTTGATACCGTTGAGAGCGAATCTACGGGAGAGCCCATCCGACGTGTCATATGCACGAGAAACGGTAGAAGCATCCGTGTTCCCGTCAACTCCAATCAGAAATTGGATATTTGATGTCGATGAGCTCTTAATATAAGCATTGGTGATGCCGTTAGCAAGATCTTGAAACTCATTCACCGGCTCGTTGGCTAGGCTGCTCCCTAGCCACAATACTGTGACTCTCTTTCCACAAAGAAATTGCTGATTCGCCACCCAAGACACGCCATCCTGATATGTCATGCATAGGGGATGGCAGGTTACAAAAGGAGAGCGGCCTAGGTATGAACGGAGACTTTCGAGACTTTTTGCCAAGGACGATGCACAAAGATCAAGGGCAAAATATGTTACAGGCATTTCCCGTCTAGCAAACTCGCCAAGGATAATAGACGTCTTTGATAGCGACCTAGGATTTGATAGCGTCAATAACAGGAAAATACGCAACTAGAGTAGCTATTCAAAGAACATACCCGCTTCCTAACTCTAAAATAACCCCATTAGCTCCAATCGACTGCACTATTGCGTCAACGTTGTTGCGGATAACATCTGCTTCGATGCGAGTAAGATAATAATCAGGGGACTCTGTGATCTTCTCGTATAAATCAAGGCCGACAGAATCCCACAAGAGAAGGGATGGTAGAGATCGAGGTGTAGACCTCAGGCCATGGCTGATGAGTTGCTGGATTTCACTGTTATCGGAACTCTGAGTCTCAGCCGACGTTTTTTCCTGTAATATGTCGTCATTTGAGGGCTTGACAGGTCTATCTTGCTCCCTTTGTCCATAGCGATTTTGAGTTTCACTTAATCCGCTGTCTAGTCCCATGATGTGCTGTAGTAGACAGATTTAATAGCAAAGATGAAGCGATAGTCAGATAAAATAATGTGCAACCAAGAAACTGGTGAGATTAGATGTTGTTGTAGCAATAAGTAAAAGAGCAGAAAATAACGCGAGAAGTGCTTCTTCAATTCCATTACTATAATCCACGAAAATATTCTTTGGGGGGCTTACCAGAGATCAAAGATCTTGTTGCGTTCAATATGAGGAAGCTTGTCTTGGTTAGCTGGTAAGCCAATATTGCAGCTCTCTATGGTAGACTAAGGAGATTTAAGACAGATTTTTTGGCGTCTCTGGTCTGTTTAATAAGCTTTATAAGGGCAGAAATAATTGCGAATGGGAGTTCCATCAATTTCCATAATCAATGAGCAAGCACTCCCCATCCAATCACTATCTACGTCATGGGAGTCCCTGATAGGTCAGTCTCTGCATAAGTATTCTAATTATTGTTTCAATACGTGAAACATTCCGCTAATGCTCATCTCAGGGAACACTAATAGTCTCGGCACCTTTTCCCGCAAGCTCATTGATCCGGGAAGCAGTGTGCAGCACGCCATGATTCTAACACAAACAATATTGTGGGGGTTGCGGATTTCTCAGCCTATAAAGAGACGTTAGAAGCAGCAGCCAGCACTTTTGGCACTTTTGAAGCTATTTACTAAACGAAGTAGTGCTTTGAACAGGCACGCAATGAGGCTCTGCAGGGAGAAAAGGCTCGGGCGTCATAGCCCCATAAAGCCCCTGACTCAAAAACCGCCAAATCCAGAAAAGTGTTTGTTTTCCACTAAGCTGAGAAGTGAGACAGGTGTCTCAGTTGCCAAAGCCCAGCCAGCCACCGCACAAACTTCATTTATCTAGCGCGAGCTATCGCGTCGCGTCGCGTCGTGTCTCTGGGTTTAATTGGCCATGGATATACTCGGAATCGGCATTAGGGCGATGGGCCGTCCCGCCGCCACTGGCTCCGTTGTGCCACACTTCCAGATCTAGTTGGCCCCATGTCTCACATCGGCCGACTTGCAGCTGGGGCTTCTGGCTCGTACAGAGTACATGTACTCCCAATAGATAAGCTCTCTTCGTATCTACCGAGGAAGGTAAAAGTGTATTTATACTCTGGAATTGAAGTTTTGGCTGTGACCGCGCCACTAAGATCAACAAACATCACCTACATTAGCAATGGCTCATAACAATGAGGCGCCCAAAGGGGGCGTAGGTGGTAATGGACACCGGAAAGAACCAAAGTTCTATACAACGTCAAATGGGTGCCCGGCAAGAAAGCCCGAATCTTCTCCCATGGCCTCCAATATGCTGCTTCTGAGAGACTTCCAGCTTATTGATCTCTTGTCGCATTTTAACCGGGAGAGAATACCGGAACGAGTTGTTCACGCCAAAGGAGCCGGCGCATTTGGAGAATTTGAGGTATAACTGCATAACTGACCATGATGCCTTACTTTCCCACTAACTTGACGATTTACAGGTCACACATGATATCTCAGACATATGTAGTATTGACATGCTAAATGGAATTGGGAAGAAGACGCAATGTCTCGTTCGCTTTTCCACCACTGGCGGCGAGCGTGGTTCTGCTGATTCTGTTCGTGATGCTCGTGGGTTTGCTGTCAAGTGCTATACCGATGAGGGCAACTGGGATTGGGTTTGGAATGATGTGCCTTTCTTTTTCATCCGCGATCCCATCAAATTTCCAGGCATGGTCCACGCCCAAAAAAGAGATCCTCGCTCTAACCTGCGAGACCAAACGAGATTCTGGAATTGGGTTATTCAGAACCCAGAATCACTCCATATGGTGATGTGGCTCTACAGTGATTACGGCACTTTCTCTTCGTATCGCCACATGAACGGATATATGGGGCATGCCCATAAATGGGTGATGCCAGATGGATCTTTTAAATACGTTCACATGTACTTGGAGGCCGACCTAGGCTATAAGAATCATTCTGATGAAGATATTCCGCACATGGTTGGCAACGACTCTGACCATGCTGCTCGAGATCTTTATGATGCTATTGAACGCGGTGAATACCCAACATATACAGCCAAAGTGCAGGTCATTGATCCGGCAGATGTCCGAAAGTTTGGGTATAACATCCTAGATATGACAAAGCATTGGGATATGGGAACATACCCGACAGATCTAGGGACAGTTGGCGCCAGGGTATTTGGAAAACTCACTCTGAACCGAAACCCAGAAAATCACTTTGCTGAAATTGAGCAAGCCGCATTCTCTCCGTCACATTTAGTTCCAGGAATCGAACCTTCAGAGGATCCTATGCTACAAGCTCGATTCTTTGCATATGCAGATGCCCAGCGTTATAGACTTGGAGTCAATTATCAACAGATTCCAGTCAATCAACCCAAGAATGCATTTAATCCACTGCTTCGAGATGGAGCGGCTTCTGTCCTAGGAAACTACGGCTCGCATCCAGGTTTCGTGACCCCCAAGGACACAATGCAGTTCCGCAACTTTGAAAGCTCGTCTACACCTGAGCACAAACAATGGCTGGCTGAAATAGCGTCAGGGCCAAATGAAAAGAAAGAGGAACTGGATCTTAAGTTTGCACGCACCTTTTGGACGCATTTAGATGACACACAATACGAAGGCTGGCAGGGCAGGATGGTAAGTAGTCTTGGCCGCGATATTGCAAACATTGAAATGGAGACAAGAGATCAGGTGTTTCAAGTCTTGAAGAAGATTCACACCGACTTAGCAAATAGAGTAGAAGGAGAGGTAGAAAACCGCCTTGCTCAAGCGAAATCGCACCTTTAACGGAGTTTTCATTGCGAGCATCTGAAATTTACTTGATTTGCGTTGAATAGTTTACCTGGAGAGTAGCTCCACAATATTTCCGATTTGAATATGAATAATATTGGTAGTTCGCATGAACACATCATAACAAAGGCGGAAGAGCCGTATTAGTAGCCACAACAACTTTTAGTACTCGCTAATAAGATCGGCAGCCTAATTCATTAGCATATGGTAAATCTGTATGTCATCTCCGAGACTTCACCAGCAAATCGGTAAGGATAGCGGCGGGAGCTGTGGTGGAGATATTAAGATACTCCATCGGAGAGTGCACGTTTGCTCCTGGTATATAAATATTGTTGTTCAACATCTTTCTTCAATATCAACTTGTAATAATCGAGTTTTGAAATAGCCTTTGCTTCTATCTCTATTGATATTTCATCAAGAATTACAATGATCTCGTTCACTTACTACGCTCCGGGAATGACTAGCCTAGGCAGCGATCTAGACTTCAGGTTTGCATAGAAAGATGCTCGAAGATGAATAAGAGAATGTGATGCTGAATATTAGTATTTGGTCAAGTATAATAATAGCTAAGGGCGTGAGCAGAATTTCGAGCAAAAAGGATGCCTTTGGTACTGGCATTTCAATCGTTGACTTAAGGCCATTATTGCGCACCATTATATGCGCCGCTCCACAAGTACATGGAGACGGCTATGCCACAACTTGAAGAAAGGAAAAGAAAAGAAAAGAAAGAAAGAAATTTGAGTTTACCATGGAAGGGAAGATAACAGCTTTTTGAGTATTTTCATCAGTTGTGGGCCGGTAACAAGGGGTCGGAGTTTTCAGCCATATCGCCATCGGCGTTAAGGTTGAATCAGACTTACAAGGTTAACAGCGACAGCCCGCATAACAGTCGCCCTGAGAAACGTTGCTTATTGAGTATTACGTATTCATGATACGCTCTGACTTGATTGAGTCTGAAAATTTCCCGATGCTATCTTTTAACGAAGATAGGTAGGTGATAGCCGATATCCCTGTTAACATAACGAATTCTTAATGTCTAGTACTTCAATTAGAGATTGATTTCTTTGCGGTAAGTAAGCAAGAAATGATGATCGTTTATCTAAACGCAATATATGCTTGGTTCTGTCGGAGAGTCATTTGATTCTACTTTGAGGATTTGTCAGATTACATGTCGGCCACATTGGTCGGCTCCCTTGGTCGGCCCCTTTGGTCGGCTTAGTTGGTCGCCCGTATTAGTCGGCCATGGTAGTCGGCTTTCGTGACCGAATAGCGCAGTGAATCAAAATAATCGAAACGGTGCAAATAATTTACGCCAGAAGTATTCACAATAGGAAATCTCAGTCGCGCCATCGGAGAATCAGCAAGATCTGCTTGGAACCCCCCGGAGATAACCTCAACCATCCTTGCTAGTTCATAGTGCACAGTACTGTTTACATATAATATAATATTCTAGTTATTTGTAAAATTACTAAACAGCTATTAATTCGTAGTATCGAGATGACTATAAAGAGTCTGCTTTGTCTACATTCCAGAGAACATACACAGGTCATTCGACACTAGCATTTCACTACTTACTTCACAACAACCATGGCCAACGATCTTGTCCTTGTGAGTATTTCTCCTTTCTATTCAATTTTTTCAATGGCTAGACTATGAGTGGATCTCATAGGCATTTTATGTGCAAGAAAAACAAGAACATTCGCTCATCAAGTGACAGCTTACTGGAGCCACGGGCTTTATTGGCTTCCGAACGCTAGTCTTGCTCTTGGAAGCCGGTTACAAAGTCCGCGTCGCGGTTAGAAACGCTACAGGCCCGGAGAAGATCAAAGCTATTAAAGCCATTGCCCAGTATGAATCTCAGATAGAGTACATTATCGTTCCCGATATCACTGTATCGGGCGCCTATGATGATGCTGTCAAAGGAGTGAAGTACGTTGTGCATGTGGCATCGCCCTTTGCCTCTCCTGATCTCCTCGAAAGCGAATATGAATCCAGTTATATTCAACCAGCAATTAAAGGAAGCACTGGTATATTGGACTCTGCAGCCGGTGTTGAAGGGATCAAAAGAGTTGTCATCACCGGGTCCTATCTTTCAATTGCTGGTCTTGCGGTCGCTGGGACAAATGGTGTTGTTGATGGTACGTATTATGCTGTGCAAAGAGAACTATTTCTAATACGTCTGTTATAATTCTATAGAGTCTCATCGCAGCACAGTCACTGCTGGGCCGTATCCCAGCTGGATTGCAGCATACGCAGCTTCAAAGGCACTGGCTTTTGAAGCCACTAAAGAGTGGATGGCCAAACATAAGCCGTCATTCGATCTAATTACCATCGAGCCAGTTTTTGTACTTGGTCGTGATGACACTGCCACAAAAGTAGAGGAGCTTTTCAGAGGTCCCAACGGTATGCTATTAGGCCCGCTATTAGGCCACCCGCAACCAATCCCAACCGCGTGTAACCCAGTCCATGTCAACGACGTGGCGTTGATGCATGTCCGATCTCTTGATCCAGCTATTCCTGGAAATGAGGACTACCTCTCAAACTCACACTCTCTTGAAAATATGGAATGGGAACAATCGTTTGATATAATCAAGAAGTACTATCCGAAAGAATGTGCCGAAGGCATCTTCAAGGTCGATACTACAGAGCGGCCGAAGACTCTTAAAGTTAGAGTTGACAGCTCCAAGGCTGAAAAGACCTTTGGCATGACTTTTAAATCCTTTGAAGAACAGATACTGAGTATTGCTGGACAATACCTGGAGATGATTGGTCGGAAGTAACCGATTTGTTCTTTTGAGCTAAGCCAGCAAATTTTATTATTTTGGGTGGGCAACGAGACATTGTTACATCAAGCTGTGTTGTATATTAAACTCATAGATATCACGGTAGAATTGATTTTTATACAAGTACTCCGGGACATACACGTCCACTTATAAAAGGTCTCAGTATACCTAATCAAAATGTTCACACAAATATATATAGCTGTACCTAGATGCTTCGCTCGAGAATATATAAGTGGTAGAGGACTAGTGCCTCTAAAATTGTTATGTAGAAGATATATATGTTGGGAAAAAAATGGTTAAAGCCCAGAAGACTATTGAGGCTTATATTGCAACAATATACAAAGGGGTGCCATCCTGTGGTTCAAAAGATACAGAATTATAATTGTTTGCTTTGAGTAGCTCAAGTATGCGCAGCATCCATAAAACACAGATATGCTACTAAAGTCTGGAAGATATTACCCCGTGTTTAAGCGAAAGGTGTATTTTTATTCTAATTCTTAGGCTCTACATTAACTCCGCCGCAATATTCAGCAATGCCCCCATCTTGTCTGTCCCCGCGTCCCATGTTTCCAATTTTCGTCGAAAATATGGCTGATTTGACCGCCTCTTTGCTTTTACAAGCTCATAAAACGACATAATAGGATCGCTTGCGTCATATAATGCCTTTTCAGTTTCCCATTCCGTAATACTGCGAGCTTCCCAGAGCGTTTTATTAGAGACTACAGGCAGTAAACTCATTGGATATTCAGGCATGGAGCTTCCACCCAATTGTACAGCAAGGATGCGGCTTATTAAAAACCACACGCATATGATTCTAAACCATTGAGTTAGTATCGTAGCTGAAGAATTGCTCATGCTGACCTACCGTCGTCGAGTTTCGGCATATATCCATTCTTCCCAAGTTATATTTGGGTCACTTTCTCCTGGGTATGAAAAACAGTTACCTCCGAGAAGGTCGCGGGAACGGTTGCACATCATCTATAGAAATTAGTTTCCGGCCTATAGGATTTCATATTAATTCGTACTTTGAATGCCTGAAAGAAATTCGGCGTCCAAGATAAAGTACCGGAATCTTGGTCAACAATTGCCATAATGACAAAGAGTATAATGGATTGCAAAGCATTTTGAAGATTAAGTAGCGTGGCAGTTTCCACCTTTGAAATATTAGTTTAATTTCCAAAAGCTTCAGAAAAACACTGTGAGAATGTACTTCATCTTGCAGGCGCTTAACTTCAGTCCCAATCGTTCGCCAAAGGAATGGTCTGGTCTCAGCTGTCCGAGTGGCGAAAAGCTGCGCGATGCTCATGCAGTTCGCCAAGGTCTCTGGCAACGATGGTAGATGCCAGTGAGCGTGTATAAAGGGCGGGAATGTCTGTCGGCGCAACATCATCTGTGGAAAGGCAGATATTGCCCGCGAAAGTAGACTAGCCGCAAATTTCGATGTAGAATACACTTGACATGTGTGCATCAATTCCATTGAAGTTCTAGAGTGGACACCGTCATCTTCATCGGAGGAATTAACATTTGGGGCGGGTTGCCAATGATTAGTATTGTTGAAAAATGAAGTTTTCTCAGAGGTCGAGTAGTTTGCATTCCATCCGTTGGTGGATTGCTGCACATCTGATGAACTGGAAGATGTATTATACGCATCTGTCGTGTAGTCCGAAGAAAGTGTATCCAGCGCAAAAGCTATGTTCTGCGACAAACCAGTTGTCAAATTTGACTTCTGCTGCTGTAAAATGGGCTGATCTCCTGTGAACTCCTGGTGAATGGGCCCTTCATACAGGCACTCTAATCCTTGAGCCTGGCATCGGCTGCATTGAGGCCGTGCGAGACTGCACCTAGTTTTTGAAACGTAACAACGGCGACATGATCGCGGCCGATTTTTGCGCTTTCCCTTGGCGCGGCGACAGTATGAGACGTGACGGTTGAATGAATATTCTAAAACACAGTTTTAGCTGGTGGTTTAAAGCAGCGCAAGATACACAACATTATATTATCAGTACTTGCCTTTAGTAAAAGGTTTATGGCAGAGAGTGCAGATTTCGAAAAAAGTAGCTGGTGTCTCGTTGATGGCGCTTGTTGTAGGGCCCTCCATATTTAACATTCACTTTTACGGCCTTGAAGCTGGAAGGCCCTTCTATGTACAATAATAAGGCAGGGGCTGGTGAGGAGAAGCGCGTTCTTAAATCCGTTGAGTGTTGCGGGGATAAGCCATCATGCTGACATATTACAAAGCAATCGCTTTATAGGCTATCTGCATTCTCCCGCCAGCCAGGCTTATCTTACGGAGCAATTGTTCGAGTGTAACTCCCAGGCAGAGGCTATAGACTTTATGTAATAGAAGTAAATCTATAAAAGCAATGGTATACTTATGGCTAATCAAGGCATGACATCTATGGAAAAGTGTCAAACTTCAACTTCGAACCTTGTTCGTTCTAGTTTTGACAGAAAGCTATACTAGCTCCGTACCCGACACAGCCTTTAATTCAGTGCAACACCTGTGAGAGCTTGAGGCGAGATACTATGCATCTCGGGGCAGTCTTCTTACCTTTTCATTTTCATGGACTAAACCCATAGGGGGGGGGGGATTGCTATGATTGATAGATTAGCGAAGTTTCTTGGGACGACTTTTAATTGTTGAGTAATCTCCCGAAGCCATGCTTGAGCAACTTCAGGCTCATAACTAGCACGAAATCTCGAAGCCAAATATGGAAACAATCTTGTGGAGAAAGTCTAAATCAATTGAAAGTACCTTGAACATCCTACATAGATTGACAGATTGGTCAAATTGCGACATTCTGTTTTCCTCTGCGCTCTACTATCCGTAACATGCTCACAAGAGTGAACTGTAATGAACATTTCATGTGTTCATCTGCAGACTACTGGTCGCGGTCAAATACAAGAAGTTCAGCGTCGCTCTTTTCCCACGGATGATCTACCTCAGCAGAACGGATGAGTTCCGCATGTTTCTGGCTCCTCGCAGCGATAGCGAATGGGAAACTCGTCGGGCGAGAAACTATCCCCGGCGTATATTCTACTTTAGGTTCCATGAATCTTCCCTTTTCGTCAACTGCCTTGGTGATGTTGAAGGTGGCTAACAACCGCGCAATCGTGATAAAGACGTTATCGTTGGAAATGTATCGTCCAGGACATATTCTGCGACCCCAGCCAAATGTTTCATCTGGATCAGGCTCATTGCGAGGCTCTAGAAACCTCTCTGGAGAGAAACAAGATGGATCTGGGTACGTTTGCGGATCGTGATGGAGCCACCATGATGAGAGGAGCAAGAATGACCCTTTTGGAATCCGATAACCGCCATAGGTAATCTCTTCGTCGGCCGTATGAGGCGTGCTGATTGGCACAACAGAAAACCACCTTAAAAGTTCTTTGGCGACAGCTGAGACGTATGGCAGCCGCTCCCTATCTTCGAACTGAGGAAGCCGGTTCGGAGTTGTGCCAATTATGTTGTCGATCTCCTCCTGTGCCTTCTTCTGGACCTCTGGAAACAATACCATGGCTAATGCAAAGGCACTCAGAGCTGACGTAGTTGTATCTGCACCTCCGCCATACAGGATCCCTGCCACCCACTTGATAGCTTCTTCCTTGTCGTGGTGCAGCTTTCCATTATTCGATTTGTCACTACTGTATCGTTTAATCAGACTTGACACGAATGAAGAACGATTACCGCCGTTTGCCATTTGCTGTTCAACGAAAGTATAAGGAATATTAACCGTGTCAAGGTTGATCTTCTTCATCTTCTGGGCTGTATTTTTGAACGCTGGTCCTGGAAATCCATTAGGCAGATACTGAAGGGCAGGAATGATATCAACCAGATGTCCCATGGGGGTCATAGCTGTTGAAAAATTCTCCATCATTTTCTCGATCAACTCCACCAAAGGATCAGCTGCATGTGGATTGATCGAATAGCCGTATACGATTTTTAGGATAATAGCGCCCGCCTCACTATCAAATCAGTTATACACTTAGCTTAATTATCCTCTCATTCAAAATGATTAATGATTAGACTTACGTTTTAAAATGCTTAATAAGATTCTCAGGATCATCCAAGATGCGTTGCAAAAGATGGCGCGACTCTACGTCTTGGATTTCATTGAACTGTGCGGCAAGCAATTTCGTACCTGCCTGCTGGTGCATGAGTTTTCGATGCAGCCGAAAGGTTGCATCGTACGATCTGCCAGAGGTGTAATTCTCGAAACCACATAGCTCGTATGCGAAGACCGTCTTTGGCCGACTGGAAGTCTTGAGAGACATCTTGTTCATAACCTCATATGCTGCCTGCCTATCGTGAAATATGACCATTGTCTGACCCAGCACTGTTATAGAGCTTAGAGGGCCGTATAGATCTTTGAATTTGAGCCAATGCTGAAAATCAGGAGTTCCAGCGGGCGGAAGATCCAAGAGGTTACCAATAATTGGTAGAGCCTTTGGACCCGGAGGAAGACTCAGCAAGGCATCTTTCTTTTGCAAGAACTGGCGGTAGATAGTATATCCGATCAAAGCAATAAGGCCAACAATAATTGTACCAAACATGGTGATGGCGGTGATGGCGGCGACGATGTGGATGGAGATGGTGTGGACGATGAAATAGAAGGCTATATATTCTCTGGTGGATAACACGACCTTAAACGGATCAAATAGAGCGAGGCCCCGCAAATCTCAGACATCATGACGTGGTCCTCATGGCGCTGTCGTGGAATATTACGACTGGTTGTAGCTACAAAGTCTCTTCAGAATAAGCTACCCTGAGGATTATGTCGTCCAACTGAAACATAATAGGCTCCTTGAGTAACTGGATCGACATTCGTTCATTGCCATAAGATCATCCATGATTTTGTTTTTCGGATAAGCACTTATCTATACTGCTATGTCGGTGAACAAGACTGAGACAATGGATGCGTCTCTGGTTTCACAATTAGGTTGCATACATCGCGCTGTCCAACCCCGTATGGCTCCCTTGGATGGGGACCATATGGAGTATGAGTGACACAAGTTATAAGACCAAAAACCTTCTACATAAACAGTCGAATCGTTATCACTTCAGAGTAATATCCGAATATTGCTGCCCCAAAAAGTTTCAGTGGCTTGAATTGACCATAGCGTTGTTTATCCTCGAGTTAGACTTCCTAAAGATATATTTTTCGAGAAATCCTGTTCTACAGAATAGCATATGTGTACAACATTAACTGGTGGGTATTCACACCTAGTGAAACATGAATGTATGCAGACAGTAATAAAAGGAGAATATACAGCATGCTATGCTCCGTCTGCAACGCTGCCCTTGTCATCTCCGCTTTTTAACTTTGATTACCATCGTGAGTTATAGGTCTCTAGTATTGTCTAACCTACTCTTTCGCTTTCATACATTATTTCTTTCACCTACTGATATTCCTCTTCCTAAACTACAAAGGAGAATTTTCCGCGAAGTCATACCATCGGGAAATGTTGACAAAATGAGCGTTTTATGATAATAAAAGTTCCGCATTTCTGTCATATGTAAGCTCGATATCAACCCAGAAGAGGTGTCAAGTGAAATACTTACGTTTAAATAGTACTGCATGTCTCGGCTATTCCCGCAGTTCAACATTCCTTACCGCTTTTGCTCATCAGTGTATCACTTTAATATTTATAGCTGGCCGACATCGCATTATTTCATGTGTAACGCCTCTGTAAACGTAGCCTTATGATGACGTCTCATAGGAGAAATCCGAAATACTGGATCGGATTCGCTCTCAGCCGAAGAGGGAATATCAGCGATAGTGGCGTCGGAGCACCGATCGAGTTTTCTAGTATCAGAATTCTAAATGAGAATACGAAACATGCTAAATTTCAGGTACAAGAAAAAGAACCAGAAATGCATTTCAGGCTATTCAGCGATCTCATCCAATATATATTCTCATCGCTCTCTAATAGAAGTTAGTCAAATGGATACACAGTTCTCCTTATGCTTTCACGGACGGATGAAGAGCGTCACATTTCACTGAGATTGTGTGGCAAGTCGTTTGATAGAAAGCTTCCATCAGAATATCAATATTGTGTAAAAGTCGAAGCAAAGATAAAAAGCGTGTAGGAAATATGAAATAGAAGGAACATCATTTTCATGGTGTGGTAATACTAATCAGTCAAATCAGGGCTGCAATCGTCACCTTGGCGCTAAACCGTTGTATGTACAATAATCTATTATAGTCGATAACTCCTTTGTCTATATGCTATTAATTTTCGTTAGGTCAGTTCGAGACGATGTCTCTGTGCTACTTTCAGCCGTATCTTTTGATGTTCCACTTGTTGAATCGCCATATGATTTCTCTTCATATGATCTCTTAGATCGTATCTCGTTATCGTGAACCTTCTCTCGACGGACGGTAATAGCAGTCGTCATCATAACTACATTCCCATTCTCTACCTCCGATGGCGTCGCCTGTGATGAATTCTTTCTGCATCCAGCTCGAGCATACGCATGATACGAGCCGCCGCAAATAGACTTGTTGCTGTTGAAATTCTCCAGGATATCAGAAGCATTGCTATTGTTACGACTACCAGACGATCCACTGGACGATTCACCGTGCCAATGGTCGCGTGGTTCCCTTCCTCCAGCCGTCAGCTCAATGAGGCGATTGAGGACGGTGAATTCGAGTTTCAATTTGACGCTGTACGCGAATGGCTTATACAATATCTGGAAGTTGTAAAGATTTGAGAATTCGAGAGCGAGAATTGTGGTGTCGAGAATGATGACGAGGATATTGACGAGGATAAGATTCTTCAACACGCGACGTATCGACCGTTCTTTTCCAAGGGCGTTTCCTGACCGCAGCAACTTCACTGTCTCGTAAATGTATATGCTAGAAAGCATAGTCTCTTGCAAAAAAAAGACTATGATTTCAATCCTTTCTGTAACCTCATAAGGTTTACTAAATATTTCCGGATTACTCGAGAATGATCCATAGACCAACGGGATAACCATGCCGTGACAGACAACTCCATTGAAGATAATGATCCATAGGATTATCTTTAGTCGTTTTTTGTTTCTCAACACCAAGTGTAGGCGAGACCAAAGCACAAATGATTGACCCGTCACCATGAATACCCATCCCATCAAGCTGAGAGTGCATGAGAAGTATCCCAGCGAGGTGGGCCCCCAAAATTTGATGCAAAATCCTATGCAGGATAAAGCAATTCCCAGTGTCGCGATTAAAAAGGACCAAAAATACAACCCGGCGTATCTCTTGAATGTGCCCCAGATTATACATAGTAGTTCGATGACGTTGTACAGCGCCAACGATATGAAAACGATGAAGATGGTCAAATCGGTCTGGCTGATTCCGTCGCTACCAGAACCGAAAGAGGATCGAGCTCGTATTACAAAAGTCATAATAAATCTGCAGGCTGAGCGCTGCTCGAGCTAAATATGAAAGAATTCATAGAGAGATGCTGGTTATCATGGCTTTGTCGCTGTTACTATCCGTCATGGAATTTGATGTGTAGTTATCCGGAATATCGGGGATGATGACGGTTGATTAACCACAAATACGGTTCCTGGCTGCTTGCTCATTATATTCAAACCTACCCACCCTCATTGAAGCCCAAACCCGCCGTATTGGTATATGAGTGTGGCAACCATCTTTAGCCGGAACTCTATTTCCACACTGGGTCGCCAGGCTGAAGCTGAAGAGCTGTGAGTTTTCGTTACACTTGCGCACGCAGTAGTGCTGCCGGATTGGCAAGTCGACAATACGCCGCAGGTAACTAGCCTCATAACCGACTGGATGGTAGCGAACAGTCTGAAGTTGGCGGCAGTTGGCTACGAGGCGCCGTTCTGTGGAGGCCTGGAACAAGCCACCAATGGCTGAGTCGACAACAGTCACTTCTTGTCTTGGAGGAACGTTACATAATTGCCTTTATCCTCGCTGAAGGATTATCCGAAGCTCATGGTGTAGCGTGGCTGAAGCTAAATGGTCATCAGTGAGCATACAGCTAGTTCTAACTCGCCAGACCTGTCTCTTAGAGCTCTTAGTCTCAAGCCATTCAAACCAGCTACTTGTAGGGCTACCAGCCTCTATGATGGAATTACGAACTGCTGAGTCGGCAATTGACAAGCCTGTAGCTGCTCTTGAATCAAACTCAGAGCCTTTGACCCTAGCAGATAAGATCTTACCGCCCCCGTCCAATCGATCACTTACCGAAGACACAGTTCCCCGGATCGACAACCCGAGCCGTTCGGCTAATGGTAGCTAATCGCAACGATTTAAGGCTTCGCTTAATTATCTTTAAACACCAGTTAAAGGACTTACCAGGAGCCTTGTCTGTTCAGCAGTTTTTCCACTTCCTACTTTGTTCTTCATTCTTCACAACTTAATCAATAAATTCTTCTATGCGCTGTTTTCTTTCCCAGCAGACTATTTCGCCGACCGACTGTGGCATTGGTGAGAAGACCACCACTAGCAACGCCACTGGTGGAGCAAAGCGCGGAGAATTTTGCTGGTGCTGGAGAATTGCCTAGTTGGGAAGCTTTTTGAGCCAGCAGCCATCAGCTAATCGATTTCCTCAGCAAAGCTCTTCCAGCTCTTCATTCGTGACAAGTGGCTCAGCCCCAATATTCCTACTTCGCGGCGGACAGCCACGTCTTACTTTACAACCAGCGCGTTGTCTGATTCCTCGCTCATGTCCGATGAATTCCAAAGTCTCTTGCATGCATTGCACTTGAAGATCCGGCAGCCCTGGGACTTGTGTGGCCAGACATAGCCTTCTTGTGATGAAGAAGGCGGTCGCTATACTTTGTAGGACAGACAGCTGCGCGATATAGTAAGATGTCTAGATGCCAGAAACGCTCATATTGGGGAAGACAAGAAGACAAGCTGGGAGGTAAATCGAACCGTAATCCTGAAATTGGGGATTAGATATGACGGTAGGCCGCCACTTCGCAGGCAATCTATCTTCCCACTCTCGTAGAGATCGCTGCAATCTCTGAAAAGAATCTAGACAAGCCGTCAAAGGCCCCACGTCTATGGGGTTTCGGAGACATGCAGACACCTGTGCACCACTGGATGCTACCCAAGGCAGCAGGCGTTCCCAGAGGGCACTAAATGTCTCCAGCGTCGAAATGTCGACGGGTAAGTTTACTTCAGTTGCGGCAGCAATTTCATTAGGGTGAAGCACAATGCGTTGCACAACTAGTTCGCGCGAACAGCTCGGTTGAGCCATTTCTCGCCGTCATTTGGCTTCGCTTTTGAGAATCGAGTCTTGAGAATTTCGAGTTGACCATGCCGGGGGGCTTCTAGATGTCAAGCCATCTTCACCCATAATAAGCTTCTTTTAAAGGGGCCAGTGTGCCAGCATTTATTTGTATTTTCGAGCTAGCAAAAGCGGAAACCCGGCATACATACGTCATACTTCCAGAGAATATCCACGTGGCAAGGATGGCTGCAGAGGGGGACTCTTTCTCTTGTTGTAGAGAAGAACTAAGGCTTTGCAGGGCCAATCTGTATGCAGTCCTAGCCCTACCGATATACTCATTGCCCCATATGTTTCGCTTTAGCCGGGCTAGCCATCGATATGGCCTCCACCGATCTGTTGAGATATGATGAGTCCGGGTTCATGCCAAGTAGGCGAGGCAGCAACTCCATGAAGCCTGGAAACGACCCATCAGAGGCTACGACGGAATTGTGGAAACAGTAGACCATAGCAACCTGCAGCCAGTCGGTGGACGTAGGATGGAGAGTAGTAGGCGATGCGGAACGAGATGAGGTGTCTTAACGTCCTAGGCGTTTCAGTTCCACTTTCGTAGCGAAAAACAGCTGCTTGATGATAGCGATAGCCGGGACAGACTCTGCGCCCTCGTTGGTAGTGTAAACTATGGGGCTTGCTTTCATCGCACTAAGGCCAATGAGCGTAAATTGTGCGATCCGGCAGTGGTGATGATGATGTGATGGGGGGTTACTTTGGCGTACCTCGACCTTCTTTCTAAGGCAAGCCAGACACCCTTTACTTTTTAACCGACCATCCCAAGGCCCAACCTTAGTTATTGCGCTCACTGATTGCTTGCAAATTAGAGTTACATGTATGAAGCTTTAAGAAACTACATGTATACAAAGCATAGAGTAAGCCCTGGAAGTCAAGTTCACTCTGTCGCCCTTGTATAGGAGTCAAGAGACTCGAAAACTGTCCACTACATTATCAAGTAATATTCATCTTATGACTGGCCTTTGTTCCTCATTGACAAGGGCTCACTCTAATGGCTTCAACCAAACTGTGTCTTTTCAGTCTTGGCATGATACTTTCATGGAGGAGCTGAATGTTAAGCATTGCACGTGATTGCAGGTATCTCCCCAACTAGGCTTAGGGAGGATATGCGACCGTTTTAGATCTGCTGTCATAATTCATGCCAGAATAGACTAGCATGTGAATCCAATATGCGACTCCATCTGATCATGCAGACTTTCAACAAGGCCAATCGTTCATCTCGGTCAGCTTACCGTTAAATTTTCAGGGATAATCTATGAGATGGATGGCTTTTTCCCTGGTTTCTACGCCTCATCTCTTGCGTGTTAGCCCAGCTGAGTCTGGTTGTAATCAAGACGAGAATATCATGGAGGCCTATGAGTTCTTAGATTTCCCTATATAAGAGAGCTTGAGTTTCGATATCTCAACTGCGTCTTCAATCCAAAACTACAAGGGTAAAAGTGCCAAAGGAAAACTATTACTCGGCATGGCGCCTCGGCTTCTCTACGGGATTGCTCTCTTTCAATACTTCATCTCTACTGCTCTACCTTGCCGGCTCCACGGTGTTATTGGCAGGTCATAAACCATGATGCTAACATTGCTCACAATATCGCTGCCCAGTCTCTCAACCAGCATAATCGCACTGCTGGTGGAATGGCTATAACCAATGTCCGCGTCTTTAATGGATTAATCCTTGGTCCCCTCAGCACCGTCATCATCACGTCCAGCGGTCGTTTAGGCACTGCATGTCACCCAAAGGCAGCATGCCCGCCGCTGGAAAATGTCTTTGATGCCGGTGGCATGGCACTAATCCTAGGGTTGATGGACTCACATGCCCACCTAGGTAATATATCAAACCTGGTCTCTATGGCCAGCAACGGTGTCACAACAGCTGCTCAAGCCAACCGCCCAAGCGTGGCGCTCTGTGCTTCGTTGCGTGGCCACGCTGGCCTCACGCAGTTGATCTCGGCGTCCTTTCAGGCCACAGCTCCAGGTAGCACTAACTCGCTGCTGGTGCCGGGCAACAAGAGCTTTCTCCTTGTCCACAACGCCTGCGAGGCGCCTGCGTGGGTAGCACGCGAAGTAGCACGGGGTGCTGACTTTATCAAACTCATTGGCAGCGCTCCTGGTGTTGGACTCACGCAACATGAGCAGACGGCACTGGTGAAGGCGGCACATAAATCAAGCAAGCAGTTGATCCTTCACACTGGCAGCTACGTCGCGTATGACAGGACTTGGTGGCTGGCGTCGACCAGATCTACTACTCGCTGCTTGATATCCCCATTGACGACCGAATTCTGGACACGTGGTATATATGTTTCAAAATACAAACACGTATTCTTCATACTTTAGATGTATATACACTCGCTAATTTAGTCTATCGCGAATTAACAAAAACTGTACACATGGGTTATTCCAAATACTAGTTATTTATAGCGAATATTCTTAAGTGGTGGCACAACTGATTGCTTCAATACGACTTCAAAAAGGGGATAACGCACTGGCTACATGCAGCGATTGAAGGCAAGAGTAGGCAGCTTCACAGTAGGTATTACAAAAAACTTTTTAGAATAAAACCGTTCACTTAAAAAGTTGCAAAAAAAGAACAGCCTCTTAGAGGCCTGGCGGATCTCTCCCGCCGGGAATTGAACCCGGGTCTCAAGCGTGACAAGCTTGCATACTGACCACTATACTACGGAAGATGTACCAGGCGTTGCAGCGCCTGTTGTAGCGGATCACGTAAGCTTCTCGAATTAGTATTGTATATAAGCCTTTAATTGCTGAAGTATGCAGGCTTATATCAATTCTCGCCGATGCCATATCACAAATGGTGTTTAGAGTCGTTATGATATGATCAAAATAGACCCTTAATTCACTGGCTTTCAAGAAAACAATGGGACCTAAAGGAAATACATTCGACAGTTGATATAAATAATAAGGAAACAAGCCAAAGAAAACAAAAGAAAGAGCATAGACATGCTATGGTACCCCGACATCGTCTCACATATCTCCTTCTCCTTTTTAATGCATTCGCTTAATAGCACCATCCTTCACGTTTCCTAACTCTCTCACAGAGGAAGCAATAAATCCAATACCCATCAAGTACTGCACATTCTTCTTAACGGCCGCGTGCCACTGCTTATGCTCAGAGGACTCAGCCGCCAACTCCTTGGCTGATCTTGGCGCACCAAGTGCCCCCAAAAAGTGTTGAACAGGCCAAAGAGGATGTCTGTCTCCTATTTCGTTCATAGCGGCTAGTGCAGACTCTTTCCACTCTTCCCACGATATTGGCTCGCACTTGACGTTCAGTTCCTTGTTGACCAGTTCCCAAAACACTGGTGTTGGCATGCCACCAGTCACATGGATAAATGGGCGAACGGGGTCTTCTTCCAAGACTTGATTTAGTACAGTTGATGCAACGCTACTGACATCCGCAATGTACATCCAATTTTCCGCAGGTTCAACTGGATAGGCGTGGATGGCGGCGGCTCCTGAAACAACACGCCAAATCAAATCATCGACGTTGGCAACTCCGTTATTCTGCGATCCAATAATGCGGCCGGGTTTGACAATCGAAAGCCTATTTTGCTTGGAAGGGAGGCTCTTTAAAGCGTTTTGGATAACGCTTTCGCAGACAAATTTGGTCTGCACGTACCCGTTTAGCTGTTCAAGGCCTGCAGCAACAGCTGTTTGATCGTCTTCAGGATCTGTTTTCAGACCGCCAGATACAAAAACAAATCTAGGATGCGTTGGAGATGCGGCTGTGACATTGAGCAGCTCGACAGTAGAATTGACGTTGGCTGCTCTCAGTTTATCATAATCCGCATTCCAATTGACCACAGCTCCGTTATGAACAATGGCGTCGATGTTGCTATGCGTTTTAGATGTTCCCGACAACCTCTCCCACTGGGAGGCGTCGAGTCCCAGCTGTGATTTTCCCAAATCACCAGCCCAAACTTCCACCTTCTTTGCATCGTTTTTGCGCCACCATTTAGCGGTTTGAGCTGTTGTTCTTACTCGTTCTAATCCATGTTGTGGTGAGTCGCACCGAACAAGTACAATTACTGATTTCACATATATATTGCGCAGCAGCTGTCGCAGAAGTTCTGTTCCCAAGAAGCCTGTGGCACCTGTAAGGAAGACCGTTGATTTATCGGAAAGCTTCACAATTGGACGATTGACCAAGTTCTTCAACTTAGAGGTGGAGATGCTCTTGGTTATCGACTGTATCCTTTCCACCAGGCTCATGTCTGATCCCTGTTCAGAGGTAACGCCTCCGCCGCTTTCAATAAACTTGGTTATGCTGCTGATTGTTGTATGCTTGCTATTCAGAATGGAAAGACCCAGACTAATGCCGTACTCACTGAGAATGGACTTGGCAAGAGTGACGATGCGGATTGAATCGCCGCCCAACTGGTAAAAATTATCGTCCACGCTAATAGACTCTGCAGGCAAATTCAGCACGTATGCCCACTGAGACCGAATCCAGATCTCCATATCATTTGTACAATCACGGAAAATCGTTCGTTGGCCAGATAGGTATTGCGCAAGTTCACCGGTATGAAGTTGAGCAACCGCCTGCAATAGCAGCTTGCGATCAAGCTTGCCAGCACTGTTTTGAGGCATTTGCTCAACTGGTATGATATATGATGGCAGCATGTGTTGGGGCAAAACATGGCTCATATTTGCCCAAAGTTGAGACAACAAGTCTTCCATATCATTATCCTTGACTTGGAATTCGATGTTTTCTTTCGACGCATCGCCATTTGTTTCACTCCTGAAGCTAACAAATGCCCCCAGTGACTCGTTGTCAATAATGTCAACCGCGACATGTTCAATCTTCATCTCCAATTCCTTCACCTGGTATTCAATCTCTCCGACCTCTATACGCTGACCGCGAATCTTAATTTGTGTATCCTTCCTCCCGAGATATTCCAGCGTTCCGTCCCCAATGTACCTCACCAAGTCTCCTGTTTTGTAGAATCTGCGGAACTTCGTATACTCAGTAGGCAACCATTTCACATCTTGTAAGAAGGCATGTTTCGTTTTCTCTTCATCTGCGAAATATCCTCGTGCCAAAGCAGGACCTTGAACCAAAAGCTCTCCCACGCATCCGACTGGCGCAAGTTTTTGATAGTTTTCGGAATCCACAATCCAGCAATGATGAGCAAATCCACGACCTATAGTGGTGACAGAATCGGTCGAAGATGTATAAACGTGTGCAGATGATGAAATGCAAGCCTCGGCAGGGCCATACGCGTTGCGCAGGTCCAAGCATCCATACCATGTCTGTAATATATCTTTTGAAGCAGCTTCACCGCCAAGAATCAGTGTCTTCAGTGAAGGGACCGAGTTGGGCGCCAATGTTTTGACGACCGTTGGCGTCAACAGAGTGATATTTACCTTGGCATCTGTTATAAACTTTGCGGTATGGTGCATTCGTTCTCTCTCAGTGGGCACACAGACAGTGCCGCCTGCAGTCAAAGGGGCGAATATTTCTGTAATGCAAGCATCAAACACGTAATTTGCAAACTGGAACCAACGAGAGTTCTCATTTGTATTGAATGCGTTATGCTCGCCAATTATAGATGTGCAGATGCCCTGGTGCTCGACAATAACACCTTTGGGTAGGCCTGTAGAACCCGATGTGAAAAGCATATAAGCCACATTTGTCGGTTTAGCCGTGTTCATGATTGTCGTGTCTTTGATCTTGGACAAATCTGAGATCAGACTTGAAGATAGTACAATGACATCTTTAGTCATGGTCATACATTCCTTGGCAATAGATGGAGATGCAACTAAGATTTGAGCTCCAATGGCGTTAACCAATGCTTGGCGACGAGCGACGGGATGACTTGGGTCCAGCGGAACAAAGGCACCGCCAGCTTTAAGTATACCGAGCATGGCAACAATGGCCCAACCAGATTTTTCAAGGCATATAGGCACAAATACATCTGGCTTGACACCCTTTTCACGCAAGACAACAGCCAATTGGGAGGAAAGAAGTTCGAGCTTCGCATAGGTCATAGAGACTCCGGTAGAGTAAACGGCCTCATGATTTGGTCGGCGCCGAGCTTGGTTCGAGATAAGGGTGTGAAGGCAGTCATTAATTGGTTCAAGGTCTGCTGAATTCCACCTGATTGCCTGCTGTAGATCCCAAGGACCTGCAACAGAGATTCCGCTCAAAGGCTGTTCGCCCTGAGAAAGTAGCTGTTGAATGACATGGTTGAACTGCTCAGAAAGTGCCACCGCTTGAGATTTAGATACACAAGCTGTGTTATACATAAGGACAATCTCAACTTTGTTATCGAACAGTAGAGCTTGGACTACGAGAGGATAGTTGATAAAGTTTTGAATTCTATCCTCGATTGCTTCATCAGAGCTTTCGTCAACCAAAATTGCATCTGAGTTTTTACTTCCCTCAGTAAAAAATCCAGCGGGTTGGATGACGAGCAAGCTAGAAAAGTTACAAGCGTCCTTGGCATTCTGGCTAAGCGAGGAGATATTTTGGAGACCAAATTGTTCATATGCAACCATGTCAGTGCTCTGTGTTTGGATGCTGCGCAGATATTCCGATACTGCCTGATTCTTGCTAAGCCGAACGCGAACCGGCACTGTCGCTAACATTACTCCAGGCATAGAATCAGCCCCAATGAGAGCTGCATTGCGGCCAGAAACACTGGCGCCAAAGCATACATCATCGGTATCGGAATAACGACCAAGAATAATAGCCCATGCAGCTCTGATAACAGACGCTTTGGTGACCGAAGTTCTAGAATGGTTGGAGAAGTCTATCTTCTTGCTAACATAGCGCGTAACTCCACTAACAGCGGTGGCCTCGCTGGTACTGGCTGGAAATGAAGTACGTTTGGCTTCATGGAGTTGTTCTAGCCAGTATGTGCTGGTGGTATCATGTTGGAGGTCCATAGTATACTTAACAAAACGGGCATATTGTGCTAGAGGCGGAAGCTCATTTTCTCGGTAGATAGCATCCAATGTGCCCATGATGCAGCTCATTGACCAGCCATCAAAAATGCTGTGATGCATGGCGAGGCAGAAATAATGACTACCGTCGTGCTGAACCAAGGCGTATCGGACAAGGCTCGATCCATATCCCATCTTCATTTCAGATATTGTTTGGCAATACGTGGGGAAGTCAACGCCATCTGTGGAATCCCATTCGTGACAATCTTGTAAAATTACTTGGACGGCAGTATTATTGACAAGCGCAATTCTCGTCCGTAAGTTGGTGCAAATTGCCATGGTCTTCTCCCAGGCAACTTTAAATCGGTCTATATGGACATGACCTGGAAGTCTGTAGGTATTTTTCGCCACATAAGATCCAAGCTGTTTGGCAGACAAGGCCATAATGCCTTGTTGTAGCTGGGTACATGGATAAGCGTCTTCAACGTATTTGGTGTCCGTTAAGCCGCACAAATTCGACACTTCTATTAATAATTCATCCACCTTGTTTGTCGGTAAGAGGGCAAATCGCTCAAGATCAACGACCTTACTTAACTCCTGTCCACTAGCTAAGGCAGATAATGCCGTAATCTCAGAATTCGCAAATATGTCAGCCACTGTCAGGCTGATGCCGGCCTTCTGAGCTAGATTTACCAGCTGGATCGCAGTGATAGAATCACCACCAATCTCCAGGAACCTATCATGTCGCCCAATCTCTCCAGCGCTAGTTTTCAGAACAATCTCTGACAGCTCGCACAACTTGCGCTCCATTTCAGTTGCTGGCTCGGCCCTTTGTTGTCTTCTTGGAGAATAGCCGGCGATTTCCTCAGTTGATAAGCTAGCCGCTATATTCAATAGTAGCTTGCGATCGACTTTCAATGAAGCGACGAAAGGCATACGTTTGAGAGGCAAGATCAACCTAGGCATCATATAAGACGGCAGACGAGCCTTCAAATAAGTGCCTACTGACACTAATGATGAGCGTACGGAATCATCAAGTGGCAAGAGAATATCATCTCCAGTGTTTTCGTCTGTAAAGCTAATAAAGGCAGTCAAAGTAGCGCCCGACCTGTGATGAAGAACATCAACAGCAACGTGATCGATGTTCGGAAGCGATCGCTTCAAATGATATTCAATCTCTCCAAGCTCAATTCGTTGACCGCGAAGCTTCACTTGCAAATCTTTTCTCTCGACATATTCTATGAGCCCATCAGGAGTATATCTGACCAAATCTCCTGTGAAATAAAATCTTTGGGGCCCGCCTATAAGTGAAGGCGTCAGGCAGTCAATAGTTTCCGAGAAAGATGCTTTTGTTTTTACAGTGTCCTTGAAATAGCCACTAGACAACACATGGCCTTGGATTACAAGTTCACCAACACATCCAATTGGAGTAAGTCGACGACGATCGTCAGAATCAACGATCCAAGCGGCACTATTAAAGGCTTGCCCTATAATCTTGCCAGAGACGTTGCTTGAAGGTACCTCATGGGCCAATTGTATGACGCAGGTCTCTGTTGGGCCATAGACATTAAAAAGCCGCACAGCGCCACACCATGTCTCGAATATGTCCTTAGTGACAAGCTCACCACCCACCGTTAGTGTTTTTATAGTAGGAACAGAGGATGGGTTAATTGTTCTTGCGAAAGATGGTGTGAGGAACGTGTGATTGCATTTCGCTTTCCCAATGAAGCCAGAGACATCCTGAAGTCTCTCAGAGTTCGAAGGAATGCAAACTGTGCCACCATTTATCAATGGAACAAAAATTTCGTACAACATGGCGTCAAATATGTATCCAGCAAATTGGAAAATTCTTATTGATGAATCTGCGCCAACCACTTGACCTAACCCTTTCATGCTTGTGCTAAGCGCGAAGTGCTGAATAACCACGCCCTTGGGCTTGCCAGTAGATCCAGAAGTGAAGATGATATAAGCAGGATCACTTGTGGACTGCTTAATGGTTGGATGCTCCTTTGTTACCATTTCAGTAGCCTCAAGCACAGAGATAAATGAGGGTGACATTTCCACCGTGTTTTTAGAAAGGCCTTGGCATGATGACATGCATTCTGGAGAAACTATCATTATTTCGGCTTCCGTTTCCTGAACTATAGCCTCTAGGCGAGCGCGTGGGTAAGACGGATCCAACGGAACGAACGCTGCCCCAGACTTGAATATTCCAAGCATGGTAATCACTGCCCATACGGACTTTTCGAAACAGAAAGGAATAAATGTTCCTGGGCCTGCTTTCAGAAGGCGAAGATGATTAGCCAGCAAGGTGGAAAAGCGATCCAGATCGCTGTATGTCATAGATGTTTCAGAAGAAAAGAGTGCTTCTTTCATAGGATTGCGTTGCACTTGGACAGAGAATAAGTCATGGATACACGCATCAATGAGTTCAACGTTTTGCTTATTGTATCCAATAGCTTGTTCAAGGTCCCAAGAGCTTGATAGAGATATTTCTTCTAATGGCGTCTCATCTAGCACGAGTAGTTGTTCCACGACATGTTGAAAGTGGTTAAGGAGAGCGGATAATTGGTGCTGAGCCAGAGTGTTTGTATCATAAACAAGCAGCAAGTCGACCTCATCTCCAAAGAGATAACACTGGACTATCAATGGATAGTTGAAGAAACTCTGCATTATATGTTCTATGTCTTCATCCCCAGCTGCCTCTAGAATAGGGGTGTCATTTTCGTCAGCTACCAGGCCCATTTGCTTTGCTGGCTGCACAATCATCAGACTCGAAAAATTGCAAGCTTCTTTGGTGTACTCGTCGATCTTGGAAATGTTCTGGAGTCCAAATTGTTCATAGGGCACCATCTCGGATGCTTGAGACTGGATATCCTCCAAGAACTGGCTTATGGAATTCTTCCGGTCAAGTTTTACTCTTACTGGAACTGTAGCAGTGACAAGACCTGGGATAGCAGCCAGACCAGAAACCGATGCGTTACGACCAGAAACAACAGAGCCAAAGCAGACATCGTCTGTATCGCTATAGCGCGCCAGTATTATGGACCAAGCGGCTCGTAAAATGGTGGCCTTAGTGATTACCGAATTTGTTGCGCGTGGAATATGAATCCTCTGCTGTAGCACTGCGGTATTTTGAGTGCTATTTGGTGTTACTTGCTGTATAGGAAACATAGCTCGCTTCGCATCCTTCAGTTGGGTTTTCCAATAGTTGACGGAATCATCTTCACTTATTCCGTTAACGTACTTCACAAATTTTGTGTAAGGTAGTAGCTTGGGTATATCTGTTCCTTCATAAGCCGCAGAGAGTGTCTGGAAGATTAATGACAAGCTCCAGCCATCAAAAATAGCATGATGCATATTCAGCATAAAATAGTGCTGGCCATTATCTTCAATGAAAGAATAATTACAGAGTGCTGTTCCATAACCAACTTTTATGTTCTTGGAAGAGGCTTTATATGATCCAAGGGTACCATAGGCAGTTTCCCATGTAGGGTTTGCCCGCAGCTGAATTTGAATCGGAACGTTGTCAACAAGAATAATTTTTGTGCGCAGATTGCTACAGCTAGCAATAGTCTGTTCCCAAGCAGATTTTAATCGCTGGATATCGACACGAGATGGTATCTTAAAGGTTTTCTTTACTAGGTAAGACGCTTGTTGCTTTGCTGCAATTGCCAAAAGGCCTTCTTGAAGTTTTGTGCATGGGAAAGCATCTTCAATAACATCTTGATCTGTGAGACCGTATTCGATGCGACGGCTGGGATCAAGAATTTTTGACTTCATAGAGGAGCTTAGCAGACTATAAGGTTGGATATTGTCATCCAATTCGTCCTCTGCGGTATCAACACTGCCCGCTATTGATGCCAGGTGGCTAAGTTTCGAATTTTCAAAAATTTGATTGATCTGAAGATGGATGCCAGCCTCTCGGGCCAATGAGACAAGTTGAATAGCTCCGATTGAGTCTCCTCCAATACGTAGGAAGCTGTCATTTCGGCCAATTGTATTAATTGGGATGTTTAAAATGGTGGCCCAAAGTTGTTGCAAACGAGCTTCCATGGATGTTTCAGGGCCGCTCTTTGGAGCCCCATCCGCAAGAGCAAACTGACTCCACTGCTGCTGAGAGAAGTTACCAATCATTTTTCGAAGCTTGGTCCTATCTAACTTAGCAGAAGAGATGAGTGGGAGATAGTTGAGAGGGATGAAGAGCGTCGGGATCATATGGCGTGGGAGAACCAGATTCAAAGCTTCTACTAAATCGATGAGCATCTTGCGCAAATCATTGGTAATGGCCATAAGGAGGCCGTCGTCATTTTGATTGAGCATCTGGTGCGGTGTCTTGGTATCGTCCGTAAAACAAATATATACGACTAGATGAGTAGCGGACTCATTTGTGAAGACGTCAACAGAGACTTGACGCGCAGAGCTTAAAACACTCCGAACTTGATGCTCAATCTCACCCAGTTCAACACGTAAGCCTCTGATTTTAACTTGAGAATCCTTCCGACCCACGTAATGAAGATTGCCATCCTGACTAAAGTAGCCCAAGTCTCCAGTCTTGTAAAACCGGTCCCATTCTTTTGTTGTATGATCAGGAGCCCACTCTGGAAGATCAGACAGTATCGCTGCCGATGTTTTCTCGGGATCAGAGAGATATTCGCGGAGTAAAGCGGGTCCTTGAACAGCAATTTCGCCTTGGCAGCCTATTGGTGATATCCGATGAGGGTTATCGGCATCAATTACCCAAACATAGGAGCCAACTGGCCGACCGATGGTCGAAATAAGTTCTGTTGAAGACTTCCATTCATGAATAGAGCTGAAAACACATGTCTCTGCTGGGCCCCAGGCATTAATCAATCGCACCTTGCCAAACCATCTATCCAACACTTCTTGTGGGAACGCTTCACCAACGAGGAGCAAAAGCTTCAATCCAGTAAAATCTTCTGGATTCAATGTGCGTGTAAATGATGGAGTCAAGTATGCCCACGTCACTTCAGCGGAACGAACGAACTCATCTAGAGCTCCATTTAATCGCATATCATCAGAAGGAATACAAACACAAGCACCATGCATGAGAGGGGCCATAATCTCGCCAACGGAGACATCAAATACGAACGACGAGAATTGAAGCATTCTTACATCGCTAGTAAGTTTGAGTCGCTTGCTGATATCTGTTTGACTCGTACAAAGAGCTTTATGCTCCATAACAATACCCTTGGGGGTTCCAGTGCTTCCAGATGTAAATAAAATATAAGCTGCATCTTTTGGAGTCACATTAACGCGTGGTAAGTTGCTAACAGGGGTTTTCTGCAGCGTTTTATCAAGCTCGGGGCCAACTTGAACGACCCGTTTTGTCAACTTCTTGCACAGTTTAGTGTGTGAAACAGAGGATAACGTTAATGTAGAGCGAGTTTGCTTAGCCACTGCCTCCAAACGCTGAATAGGATGTGCTGGATCAAGTGGTGCCCATGCTGCGCCAGCCTTGTTAATCGCAAGAATAGCGACGACATACCATATAGACTTTTCGAAGCAAACATGCACAATATCTCCGACGCTGACGTTGAACTTCTGAAGAAGATGTGAAGCTAATCTGTCAGTTGCTTGATCTAGTCCAGCATAGGTGAGCTGGCCATCCCAGGCATGAATAGCAGGTGCGCTTGGTGATTTTTTAGCTTGTTGCGAGATAAGTGTGTGAACACAGCTATTAATGATTTCGGGTTTACTATTATTCAGCTGCAGTGAAGTTTGGATATCTTGAGAGCTGGTGACCGATATTTCATCAAGCGTTTGTCTTTGTCGCAGGACTAGCTGCTCTACAACGCCTTCAAATTGATGTGTTAGAGCTTCTATCTGAGATTGAGAGATAGCATCTTTGTCATATATCGTCACAAATTCCACATGATCGTGATATATATGCCCTTGGATGACGAGTGGGTAGGTATAGTAGTTCTGCACTAGGGTTTCTTGTGCGTCCAGCCCAGTATCTGCAATGGACATGATGCTAGACATCTCGCTGTCCTCAGTAAAATGCTGCATTGGCTGAATCAGCAGTAAACTAGAAAATTCGCAAGCTACTTTGGCTTCGGGACTTAGTTTGGAAATGCTTTGTAACCCAAACTGCTCGTATGGCATCATTTCGGTAGCTTGGCGTTGAACAAGTTGGAGGAAGTCTAATACTTGTTGGCTGCGATCAATACGAACCCGAACAGGTACAGTAGCAACCGTTGGCCCAGCCAAATTAAGCAATCCATCAACAGACGCTTGACGACCAGATATCGTAGCTCCGAAGCAAACATCATCAGAACTACAGTATTTCGCTAGAACAATCGCCCAAGCTGCGCGCAAAATCGTTGCCTTTGTAATTATCGAGCTGGATAGAGCGGGGAAATTGAGATTCGAAGATGTAGTTCCAGTACGTAAAATCTTAGTACCTGGTCTTGTTGCTGGGAAGGAAGAATGTTTGGCATTTGCAAGCTGCTTGGTCCAGTAAGCGCAAGCCTCAGATTCATTTGTATCTCCGAGGTGCCGGATGAATTTAGAATAAGGCACTGGAATAAAAGGTATGCGCTCTTCGTATGCTTGATAGAATGTCTGCAAAAGAAGTGGGACCGTCCAGCCGTCGTGAATCGCATGATGAATCGTCCACAGGAAATAGTTGTTTCCCCCATCATCTTTTGCGATTGTGAATTGTGTCAATTGCGAATCATAAGACATTCGAAGTGCCGTTGTCCTTTCAACAGCGGCTTTCAAATTGCCTCCCACATCATCCCATAGCTGGTCGTTCTTGACTACTACTTGAACACAATTTCCATCAAAAAGAACGATTCGCGTCCGCAATATGCTGCATATATCAATAGTCTCTTCCCATGCCTTTCTAAACCGGTCGACATCAACTTGATCAGAGAGTCTATAGACATATTTTGCCGTATATGAGCCTGGGAATATCAAGCTTAAAGCCATTAAACCCTCCTGTAATTTTGTGCAGGGATAAGCATCCTCGACAATCTGATTGCCGGATAATTGAAGTTGAGCTGCCAGGGATTCTCCGATTGCCCAATTTTGTGTGGCCTTGTCAACCTGATCGAACGGCGATAGCTCAGAGGCATTGTCTTCCTCGACGTCTACCCCTCTTGCGGTCGCGGCAACAGCCAGCAAACGAGGGTCATCGAAAATATCTTTGGCGTTAAGGGCAATACCGTCGTCACGAGCAGTGTTAACTAAATGAATTGCCGCAATAGAATCGCCACCAAGTGACAAGAAGCTATCGTCGCGACCTATCGACTCCATAGGAATATTGAGAATTTCGGCCCAGATTTTCTGCAATGAGGATTCCATAGGCGTCTCAGGGGCACGCTTTTTAGATCGTACAAGCGAGTATAGTGCAAGAGTGTCTTGAGATAGCTTACTGGTTGCTTGACGAAGCTTTTTGCGATCAAGTTTAGTGGACGTAATAACTGGCATATAGCTGCATGGCACGAAGAGAGTTGGTACCATATATCGTGGAAGTGCGACATTTAGCTCACCAACTGTGGTTGTCAAGCATGTCTGTAATTTTTCGTCAATAGGAAGGAACATTCCATCATCTCCATCATTATTGCCGGTTCTAGTTTCGCTGCCTAAGCAGAAATATGCGACCAAATTCGTTCCTTGCTCAGTTTTGAACACGTCAACCGCAACTTGCTTTGCCTGTGGGAGGGCAATCTGGAGATGATGTTCAATTTCGCTGAGCTCAACGCGAAGGCCTCTGATCTTGATTTGTGTATCTTTACGAGCTGAAAACTCAATGGTGCCATCTGGATTGTAAAAGCCTAGATCCCCCGACTTGTAAAACCGTCTATAGTGTAACAGATTCTGGTGAGGAGCCCAGCTAGGGAGAGACGTCAATATTGTTGCATTTGTTCGTTCTTGGTCAGCAAAATATTCTCGTAATAAAGTCGGGCCTTGAATAATAATTTCGCCAGTAGCGCCGATTGGAGCGAGTTTCGAAGGGTCATCGGCATCAACAATCCAGCATAGACCACCGACAGGTTTGCCAACAGTCAAAGACGACTCATGGATAGAAGTCCATTCGTGAAGGGTACTAAAAACGCATGTCTCAGCAGGCCCCCAGCCGTTGACTAAACGAACTTTGCCGAACCAATTGTTCAGTACGTCTCGCGGAACAGCTTCACCAGCCAGTAGGACGAGTTCTAGGCCGGATACGTCGGCTGGTTTAATAGTGCGAATGAATGATGGGGTGAAGAAAGCCCAATTTATTCCCGTATCGCGAATATATTCAGGCAGCCCGTTCATTCTTGCATGTTCAGAAGGTATGCAAACACAGGCACCTGTAATCAGAGGAGCAATCATTTCGCCGATAGATAGGTCAAAAACGTAGGATGCAAACTGCAATATCTTGACTTCTGCTGTCATTCCCAGTCTCTTTGCAACGGCAGTTTGGCTAGTAGCGACAGCACCATGCTGCATCACAAATCCTTTTGGTGTTCCCGTACTACCTGATGTAAACAGCATATACACAGTATCACGGGGCGATACGTTTGTTTTGGGGCCAACTTTATCCACACCTTTGAAAGTCTTGGCCAATGTCTTATCAAGAGATGCGGTAACTTCAATAATGGTGGGTAAGAGGTCTAGACATATCGCCTTATTACTTGTTGAGGTCAACGCAATCATTGCTTTGGTCTGTGAGACAATTTGGGCAAGCCGCTGCGGAGGATGAGATGGATCAAGAGGCACCCAGGTAGCTCCGGCTTTGTTGATTGCCAGAATTGAGATCATATACCAAGCTGTCTTTTCGAAGCAGACATGAATAAAGTCACCCGTCTTGACGCCATATTCATTGACAAGATAATGTGCCAATCGATTTGCAGACTGGTTATATTCAGCATAAGTAAAGCGGCCATCCCACGCATCGACTGCAAGAGCGCTCGGGCGAACAACACTTTGCTTTTCAATAAGAGTGTGGACACATAGGTCAATAATATCAGGCATTTCAGGATTTAGCTTAGCTGCCCGCTGAACATCCCAACCGGAGGCTACAGATATATCTCCAATAGCCATATCTGTCTGAGATGCTAGCTGCTGAGCAACATGTTCAAAGTGATGCGACAATGCGATGAGTCGTTGTTCCATCAATACTTGGGAGTTGTATATAAGTACAAGTTGAATTTGGTTCTCGTATAAATGGCCCTGGATGACCAAAGGATAGCTGAAGTAGTTTTCAAAGGTTTCTGCGTGTTTACCTTCCTCAGAAGCTACCATGATGCTCTCATTGCCATCTCCAAGTAGCGACTGCATGGGCTGGACGACTAAAAGACTTGAAAAATTGCAAGCATCCTTGGCGTCATTGCTAATCTTTGCAATATTTTGAGTACCAAATTGTTCATATGGAACCATGTCGGTAGCATGGTCTTGAACGTAACGCAAAAATGCCGAAGTAGACTGTTTGGAGTCAATGTGAAGTCGTACTGGCACAGTTGCAATAATTGGCCCAATCATTTCCACAAGGCCATGCACCGCAGCTTGCCTTCCTGAGATGGTTGCGCCAAAGCATACATCATCCGTTTCGCAGTACCGAGCTAGAACAAGGCTCCAAGTCGCCCTTAAAACTGTTGCCATCGTGATACCGGAACTGGCAAGATTAGGTACTTCGATTATCCGATTTAGTATACGTGTGTTACTAGCAGTCGCTAGGTCAGAGTTTGAAATTGGTTTTGTAGGTGGGAATGAGGCGCGTTTGCCTCCTTGTAACTGTGACTCCCAGTACTCAACAGCCGCCTCATGGTTTAGCTCCAAGGTATACTGAATAAATCTATTGTAAGGCTGAGATATAACGTCGCTGTTGCCATGGTAAAAGCTTTGCAGCATGTTTAGAATATTCCTTACAGACCAGCCATCAAAGATAGCATGATGCATTGTCAGGATGAAGTAGGATTTTTGTGAAATCTCTTCTGTAAGAAGAGCAAATTGGCTTAGACGAGAGCCATACTTCATTTGCACGTTTTTGAGGTCAGATAAATATGTTTCCAATGATTGCCCCCTGGTATTATCCCATGGGATATCTTCATTGATGACAATCTGGAAAGACAAGCCACCAAACTGGACAATGCGGGTTCTCAGACTGCTAACGGCCTTAACTGTACGCTCCCAAGCATCTTTTACCCTTGAGATGTCCGTACTGTCAGAAAGGCGATAAATAAATTTGGCGATATACGAACCCGGCTGCTTTATGGCCAGAGCCATTAGACCTTCTTGCATTCTTGAACAGGGATAGGCATCCTCAATTTGCTTGTCACTAGAAATCTTGAGAAGGTTTTTAGTTGAGCTGTTCAAAACGAGGCTCAAGTGTTCTCGTTGTAATAAGCTAAACGGAGGAATGATGGTTTCCTCTATATCTTCCTCCATTAAATAAGCTTTAGAGGCCACTGAGAGCAATTTTGGATCGTCAAAAATGTCACTAACGGTCAGGGAAATGCCTTGATTTCGAGCATGAGACACAAGTCGAATAGCAGCGACAGAATCGCCACCGATTCCTAGGAAATTCGTGTCTCGGCAAATCTCTTCTGGAGAAATATGAAGGACTTCGCTCCACATCTTCTGAAGGCGGCGTTCCATGTCAGTCTGTGGCAATTCTTTGACTCTTTCCCCGTCCTCCAGTGCATACTGATTCAACTCTTGTCGATCAAGCTGCTTGGTCAATCCAAGTATCATCTTTCGATCCAATTTTCCAGAGGTAGCGAGTGGCATTGCACTGCACGGTATGAAAAGTGCTGGCACCATGTACGTCGGCAACACAGAGCTAAGACGCTCGCGAAGAGTATGAAGCAAAACTCTCAAGTCATCCGTGAGAGGCTGGATGAGATCATCAGGAACAGGAGTGCCGGCTGCAATAGTATCATTTTCGAAGCAAACAAATGCAACCAAACTGGTGGAAACATCTGTTTTCAGGACATCCACAGCAACTTGACAAACTCCGTCGAGTTTGGTGTGAATGTGATGTTCAATATCTCCTAGCTCGATACGAAGCCCACGAATTTTGACTTGCATATCTTTGCGGCTGTGGTATTGGATCGAGCCATCTGGATTGTACATGGCTAGATCTCCAGTTTTGTAGCATCGTCTCCAGTACGGCGAATCCTGGTACGGTGCCCATTCCGGAGCTTGCATAATTGATAGAGCAGTCTTTTTCTCATCTGCCAAGTATTCGCGGAGTAAGTTAGGGCCTTGAATGATAACTTCACCCAAGGTGCCGATAGGAGCCAGCTTATTAGGATCATTTGCATCGACGATCCAACAGAATCCGCCAACCGATTTTCCAATTGTCAACTGCGATTCTTCTCTGGATTTCCATTCGTGGATAGCTCCAAAGACGCAGGTCTCCGTAGGGCCCCAGCCATTTAAGAGACGAACTTTTCCATACCACAATTCGAAAACGTCACGTCCCACAGCTTCACCGACCAGCATTAGCATCTGGAGGCAGGGCACACTATCAGGCTGTATTGTTCGAGCGAACGAAGGCGTCAACATAGCCCAGGTCACTTGTGCATCACAGATATACTGAGTCAGACAATTCATCTGAGTATCCCACGACGGAATACATACACAACCACCCGTAAGGAGAGGCGAGAAAATCTCTCCTACCGAAGCATCAAACACATATGAAGCGAATTGCAGCATTCTTACCCCCGGACCATAACCAACATGTTTACTGGCCGTCATTTGAGCGCTAGAGAGAGACAAATGTTCGATTATGACACCTTTTGGAGTACCAGTACTGCCCGAGGTGAAGAGGATATAAGCAATGTGTTGAGGTGTCACCTTAACGTCGAGTTTACTCTCGTATCGACCTTCCTTCATCAGCTGAGTATCCAATTTTGCTGATACTTCGAGCACGTTGTCAACCAATCTGGCGCATCTTGATACGTTCGCTGGTGATGCCAAGGCAAGCGAGGATCCGGTTTGTGCGATAACCTGTTTGTGACGTTGAAGTGGATGAGCAGGATCAAGAGGCGACCATGCTGCTCCGGTTTTGCTGATAGCAAGCGTAGCCACCACAAACCAGGCCGACTTATCGAAGCAAACGTGTATCATGTCTCCGATTTGAACATTAAGAGAGTTGACTAGATGGTTTGCCAATCTATCGGCAGCAGCAATGAGCTCTTTGTAAGTAAACTCAGCATCCCAAGCCGATACGGCAGGCAGATTCGGATACTTCTCCGCAGTTTGGTCAATAAGAGTATGAATACATTCCTCCATAATGTCTGGAGGCTGGCCATTGACGGCAAGTGCGTATTCGAAATCTGAATCTCCAGCAACATTAACGTCCGTAAGTTTTCGGCCATCAGGTGTAACCAGTTGCTGAATAACATTCTCAAATTGGAACGACAGGGCTTTTATCTGAGACTCTGCCAGGAGAGTAGCATCATAAATGAATACAAGCCTTACCGATTCTTCGCCAATGAAGCAGTGAAGAATCAAGGGGTAGGTGAAATAGTTCTGCAGCGTCTCCTCCGCAAATTTCTCGCTGGAGTTCAAAGGCTTAAGGATCGAATCAGGATCATCGCCTCCAGAGGGCTGTACAACCATCAAGCTCGAAAAGTCGCAGGCTTCTTTGATCTGCGGGCTTAACTTGGTGATGTTTTGGAGACCAAATTGCTCATATGCCACCATTTCCGATCCCTGGATTTGAATTCTCTCAAGGAAATTGCTTAATGTTACATCAGAGCTCAATCGAATTCGGACAGGCACGGTTGCAATCGTCACTCCGGGCATAGATTCAAGCCCAGGGATAGAGGCAGTCCTTCCTGATACTGTTGTTCCAAAGCATACGTCGTCGTTATCACAGTATTTCGCAAGAATTATAGCCCAGGCAGCTCTCATAACTGTAGCTTTTGTGATGGTACTGCGCGAAGGGGAGAACTTCATAGTGCTGGTCAAAACACTGGTCCTCTTTTCCTCAGTGGTAGCTTGGCGTTTTGATGCCCGAGGGGGGAACGAAGCTGGCTTCGCATCTCGTAGCTGATTAAGCCAGTACTTATTGGCAGCCTTGACATCCATATCCATAAAATATTTCACAAACTTTCGCATCGAAACCAAGGTCGGAGGCGCTTCGTTTCTCAGTAGCGCAGTAAGTGTATTAATAATGATACCGAGCGTCCATCCATCAAAAATTGAGTGATGAATCGTCCAGAAGAAATACTTTTCACCGTTTTCTGTTTCTAAAATGCTGTAATGTGAAAGCTGCGTTCCATAATCCACCCTCACGTTCTGCGAGCGTGACACATATGATACAGCATCAGTAGCGGAAGCTTCTTCCCACGAGACGTCATGATCCAGCACGACTTGAACGCAAACATCTTCAATTATCAGAATTCTTGTCCGGAGATTGTCACATAAACTAACTGTCTTTTCCCAAGCTGCCTTGAATGTTGCTACATCGAGATGAGCAGGAATCTTATAGGCATTCTTTGCTATGTAAGAGCCAGGTTTGGTCACGGTGAGGGCCATTAGACCTTCCTGAAGTGCACTGCACGGGTAAATATCTCGAATAGCTTGGCCATCCGATAACTTGCACTGTTGTCTAATAGCTTTTGTCATTTTTTCGGTCTTTTCAAAGGGAAGCAAGCTGAATGGCGCCAGCTCAACTTCGCTTTCAACATTTCCAGCAGCTGCAGCTATAGCGGCCAGAGACGACAATTTTGAGTCAGCAAAAATGGCATCTACAGGCAGCTTAATGCCGTGCTGGTTCGCTAAAGAAGAAAGTCGAATCGCTGATAGTGAGTCGCCGCCAATATGGAAGAAAGGGTCGTTTTTACCAATTGTTTCTGCGTCAATCTTCAACACCTGAGCCCACAGGCGTTGCAGCTTGACTTCCATCTCGGTCGTTGGGGCGATGAAATCTCTCTCTGACAAAGAATAAGCCGTAAGTTGCTCTGTTGTCCAATCTTTAATCAATCCTAGGAGCTTTCCTCGATCAAGTTTCAGTGCCGCATTAAAAGGCATCTCACGAAGCGGGATAATCAAGCTAGGAACCATATAGCCTGGCAGCTCTTGTCTCAGCTTGCCAATGAGATCTGTGAGCTGTTCGCGCATTGATGGCTCCAATGGAATAACGGTATTTTCTGGAGGGTAAATATCGTAATCTTTATAGGATATAAATGCAATCAGAGAATCTCCAATGTCCCTTCGAAGGACTTCAGCGGCAGCATAAGCAACTTCCGGCATCAGTCGCTTAATAGTGGCTTCGATCTCACCAAGCTCGATACGATGACCGCGAAGCTTGACTTGCTTGTCTTTACGCCCAAAGTACTCCATCGCGCCTCCGGCTAAGTATCTGACCAAATCGCCGGTCAAGTAAAATCGGGATGGCTCAGATGGAGCGCATCCCATCTCTGACAAAAAGACTTGGCTTGTTTTCTCGGGCTCATTCATATATCCGCGGCCAACAGTATGACCTTGGATGACAAGCTCACCCACACAGCCAATAGGCGCAAGTTTATGGCGATTGCCTGGCTCAATAACCCAGCAAGCGCTATTGTATGGCCGTCCAATCATCGTCGGACTATCACTCAAGATATATTCATGAGCTGTACAGCAGACAGTAATTTCTGTAGGTCCGTACAAGTTCACTAGACGCACATGCTCGCACCATGCATCCAGTGTATCACGAGCAGCAGCCTCACCAACAAGCATCATTGCTTTAAGATCAGGGACATCGCTCGGAGACATGGTCCGGAGAAATGAGGGCGTGAGAAAAGCGATGTTGACTCTCGCCCGTTTAACAAAGTCGGGAATACCTTGCAAGCGCTCTTTCTCTGAGGGAATACAAACGGTGCCGCCAAAGACAAGAGTGCCCAGGATTTCAGCTACACTTATATCAAATGTGAAGGCTGAAAATTGTAGAGACCTGGAGGTATTGCTAAGTTTTGCCGCTTTTCCAAATCCTTGGATACTGGTGCAAACAGCAACATGTTCAATGACAGTACCTTTGGGCTTGCCCGTTGAGCCAGATGTAAACAAGACATAAGCAGCGTTACCAGGCGAGGATCTCTTTGTTGGATTAAAAGTATTTTTTAATGATGTAGAGAGCTTGGTTATTGTTGAACGCGATAGTACGAAGACATTCTCCGTTAAAGTGTTGCAGGTCGCAGATGTCGATGGAGATATTATTATTATGCTAGCCCCTACATCCTCAACAATCATTTTCCTTCGGTTTACTGGATGCGAAGGATCAAGAGGGAGATAGACTCCGCCGGCTTTCATGATTGCCAGCATAGCAACAATCGCCCAGACGGATTTTTCCATGCAAAAAGGAACGACAACTTCCGGGCCTACTCCAAACGATAGGAGATGTGTCGCCAGGGCATCTGATAGGCTGTCGAGCTCAGCATATGTTAAAGAATCTTCTGAAGAGAAAAGTGCTTCCTGGTCTGGTGTCTTCTTAGCTTGAGCAGAGATCAAGTCGTGAACACAACGGTCTACCCGCTCAATAGGAGGATTCCACTCCGCAGCCTGTTTCGCATCCCAAGAGCCAGCAACGGAGATGGCACTTAGCGGCCTATCATTTTGCTCACATAGTTGCTGGATTACATTATCAAGGTGAAGAGATAGTGCCTGAATTCTCCATTCTTGTAAGATGTTTTCATCGTAAATCAGCTCCAACGTCGCGCCTTCGTCATGTAGCTGACACTGCACAATTAGTGGGTAGCTGAAATAATTCTGTAAAGTCTTTGTGAATATCTCACTCCCAGAGGTGACAGGAGTCAGAAGGGATCCACCAGCAGCGTCTACTTGCATCGGTTGCAACGTCAAAAGACTGGTGAAGTTGCAGGCTTGTTTAGCCTCTTCGCTCAACTTCAATATTTCTTGCAAACCAAACTGTTCATACGGAATCATATCATTCGTATGGCTTTGAACCATTTGAAGAAATTGGCTGATTGTCATCTCGCGATCAATCCGCAGCCGAACAGGGACAGTGGCCACTACCAACCCCGGGATGGATTCTAGATCTTGGACGTCAGCATTGCGCCCAGAAGATACTGTGCCAAAACAGATATCGTCAGTGTCGCAATACCGGCCAAGTACAATTGCCCAGGCAGCCCGTAGTATTGATGCTCTTGTGATTGAACGATTCGCTAGTGAAGGAAACCTAGCTGTGTGAGTTAACACACGGGTAGATTTGATATCTGACTGCCGCGTAAGTTCCACGGCAGGGGGGAACGAAGCTTGCTGTGCGCCCTGGAGCTGAGCAACCCAATAATTCACTGCGGCGTCTCGATCCAATCCCATTGTATAATTGACGAAGTCCGCATAAGGTCTGATCGTCGGCAGAGTTGTCTCACAATATAATGCACTCAGAGTACCAAAGATAAGAGGCAAACTCCAGCCATCAAAGACACAATGATGAGCACTGAATACGAAATAGAGGCCACTTTCAGCTTCTTGGATAAGAGCATATCGACATAATCGTGTACCGTGGCCCATCGCTAACATTTGAGGCCGTTGAATATATGTTTCAACGCTCAACCCTTCAGTTGAATCCCATTCATCATCTCCTTTGATAACAGCTTGAATGGTAACGTCGCCAATAGGCACGATTCGTGTTCGCAGATTAGAGCACAGTGAAAGGGTTTTCTCCCAAGCCGCTCGAAACTTGGCAATGTCAATACCGTCTGGCAGTCGATATACCTGTCTGGCGATATAAGATCCAGATTTCGTGATTGAGAGTGCTAGAAGACCCTGTTGAAGCGAAGTGCATGGGAACGCATCTTCAACAATAGCTTTTTTCGGTAGATTGTACTTTAATCGCAGAGTGTTTGTAATATCTGCGCTACTAGGAGAATCTCCCAATAGACTGAACGGCGGTATGTCAGCCGGTTTCTCGCGGTGGGCATCGGTTACAAATGCTTTCGAAGCGACTACCCTCAGTCGCGGATCATCAAAGATATCTTTCACTGTCAGAGACAGACCAGCCTTACGGGCAGCAGCAACCAGATGGATGGCAGTCAGCGAGTCACCACCAATCTGAAGAAAGCTGTCATCACGTCCGATCATGTCTGTTGCGATTTTCAGTCCCTCTGACCAGAGCTTCTGCATGCGAATTTCTATTTCAGTCTCTGGCTTTCGCTTGTCTTTTGCGCCGAGTGTGTATTGAATCAGTTCGTTCTGATTCAACCTTTGGGTGAAATTACGCAGCGACTTCCTATCCAGCTTCAACGATGTGTTCGCCGGCATATAGCGACATGGAATAAACAGAGTGGGAATCATATACGGTGGCAATATAGCATTCAGCTCGCCAACCATTACCACAACTTGCTCCTTTAGTTCCTCTGTGAGCTGCAGGAACATATCCTCGCTCCCCTTTTCCAGCTCGCTGGCAGTACGCCTCTCCTTCGAGAAAGAGAAGTAAGCCACCAATTGAGAACTAGCGTCTTTCTTGATGATATCAACGACAACCAGTGAAACACCATCCAAAGTCGCTCGAATGTGATGCTCGATTTCTCCTAATTCAACGCGGAAACCTTTGATCTTTACCTGCGTATCCTTACGACTAACAAATTGCATAGTGCCATCGGGATTGTAGTGAGCCAGATCGCCTGATTTATAAAATCGATTCCAATATTGAGATTCACGATGGGGTGCCCAATCCGGCAGCTTGGTAACGACTGTCTCGCTTGTCTTTTTCGGATCATTTAGATACTCTCGCGAAATTGTAGGACCTTGAATGACAATTTCGCCGACAACTCCAATAGGCGCCAACTGCTGGGGATTCGAGGGATCAACAATCCAGCAAAAACCTCCAACTGGGCGTCCAATATTGAGGTTAGACTCATCTGCCGACTTGAATTCCTGCATGCTACTGAAAACACAGGTCTCTGCGGGGCCCCAGCCAGTGATCAATCTTATTCCCCGTCTACCAGCCCACGTTTGGAAAACGTCACGTTCAAAAACCTCTCCAGTTATCACTAGCACTTCCAAGTTTGGAATTTCGGAAGGATCAATTGTTCTGGCAAACGACGGCGTAAAAGAGGCCCAATTAACCTTCATATCGTTGATAAATCGGGTTATACCGTCCAAGCGAGAGTTTCCTGAAGGCACGCAGCAACAAGCTCCTGTGATCAACGACTGAACGATCTCCAAAACCGAGAGATCGAAAACGTATGAAGCAAATTGCAACATTCTGGTATTTGGTGTTATGCCGAGCCTTTTTCCAATAGCCTTTTGACTCGTACATAGAGAACCATGTTCCATTACAAAGCCTTTCGGCGTGCCAGTGCTTCCAGAGGTAAACAGTACGTAGGCAGCGTTTCGGGGCGACACATCCACATTCGGGCCGCGCATACTACACTCGTCTAGTCTGTTGTCCAAACCCGGACACACCTGAAGAACCGAACCTACTAGGTTGTTGCATAAGTTTGAGCAAGTTGGCGAAGCCAATGCGAGTTTCGCCTTTGTCTGCGAAACTATTTGCTTCAACCGCTGCTCAGGATGAGAAGGGTCGAGAGGAACCCACGCTGCTCCAGCTTTGTTGATCGCGAGTATTGCAATGAGGTACCAGGCCGATTTCTCAAAACAGACGTGAATTAAGTCCTCTTTCTGGACATGGTACTCGTTCACCAGATGGTGAGCTAGCTTATTTGACGCCCTGCTAAGCTGACGATACGTGAAAGTGCCATCCCATGCGCAAATGGCAACACTGCTAGGTCGCCTCAACGCTTGGTTCTCAACCATTTGGTGGAAGCAGAGGTCCAAAATTTCAGGCACTTCACTATTAAATTTCTTTGCAAGTTCCAAGTCCCATTCTCCAGCCAGAGTAGTTGTAGAGAGAGGCTGATTCAGTGGTCGAAGAAGCTGCTGCACCACTTTGTCAAAGTGGTGGAATAGAGCTTCGACTGTACCCTTATTAATGGAATTGGAATCATATGTAATTCGCAAGTCAACATGACCATCCTCTAAAAAGGTTTCCAAGACAAGAGGGTAGTTGAAATAGTTCTGCATGGAGGCGTCAGACAACTCCTTTTCCGCAGAACTGCCTCTAAGCAGTATCGCGTTTTCGGTTTTAGAATCAGCCGTAGACGATAAAGATCTAGAAGGCTGGATGACAAGCAGACTCGAAAAGTCGCAAGCGTCTCTTGCATCTTCACTGAGCTTTGCAATATTCTGCAATCCGTACTGCTCGAATTCAACCATCTCAGAAGCCTGCGTCTGGATATCTTGCAAGAATTTGCCAATGGATTCGTCACGCATCAGGCGGACGCGAATAGGCGCCGTAGCAATAATAAGTCCAGCCATCTGATTGATTCCCGGAACAGGGGCTTGTCTTCCAGAAACAGTAGTGCCAAAGCAAACATCGTCGGTATCGCAGTACCGGGCCAAAACAATAGCCCAGGTAGCCCGCAATACCGTTGCTTTTGTAATAGACGTTTCAGCCGTATGTGGAAACGGAATCTCCTTTGTCACGACACGACCAGCAATATTAAGTTTCGAATTTAGAGCCGGAGGAAAATTGGCTCGACGAGCGTCCTGCAGCTGTTTCTTCCAAAAAGTGCTAGCAGCGTCTTGGTCAAGGGACTGGGTATACTTGATGAAGCCCGAATATGGCCGCAAAGCACTCGCTTCTTGACCATGGTATAGCAGATACAAAATATCCAGTGTGAGGCGGGCACTCAATCCATCAAAAATCGCGTGATGGATGATCCAGACAAAATAGGATTTCCCATCTGCATTATGAACCAATGCGTATCGACACAGGCGCGTCCCATATGTCATTGTGATTTTTTTAGCCTTGGATGCATAGGAATCCATTGTTTCGCCAGCTGTTTCCTCCCAGACAACATCACCCTCGATGACCGCCTGGATCGTCTGACCATTCACTGGCAGAACTCTAGTGCGCAGGTTATCGCAGCGTTCTACCGTCTTTTCCCATGCCGTTTTAAATCGTGGAATATCAACATGGTTCGGTAGTTCATATATCTGCCTCGTCATGTACGATCCCGGCTGCTTCTCTGCCAGAGCCATGATACCGGCCTGAAGCGCCGTGCAGGGGAACGCATCACGAATGATATAATCATCGGCCAACTCGCACTTGGCTCGAATTTCGTTTAGTATAGTATCGACTTCTGTCTGTGGCAACAGGCCCAAAGGCTCAACGTCGTAAGCCACATGGCTGATCTCATCCAAGGCCGCAATGGCGGCCATTTTCGTGAGGACTGGATTGCTAACTATTGTAGCAGCTGTAAGTCCAATGCCATACTTCTCAGCCAACGCAACAAGCTCAATGGCAATAATCGAATCTCCTCCAAGGCTCAAAAAACTGTCGTTCATGCTGATATCCTGAGGCTCAATATTGAGAAGTCGACTCCAGAGTTCTCGGAGAACAAGCTCTGTTTCTTGGGCAAGGATATCGGTTACGGAATTTTGGTGAGTGCCATCGCGCGCTGCTTCTGCGGCTACACGAGCTCTCTTCTCTTTCGGCGAAAGGTTAGATTCCGTCGATTCCCATGTGTTCAAGAGCCGATAGAGGGCTCTCTCATCCACTTGGCCAGTAGAAGTGGTAGGAAGCTCGTCAAGAACAGTCCATTTTTTAGGAATAGAAAAGGTTCCATTTGCGTCAAAATCTTTCATCTTTCGAAGCGCTTTGCGTGCTCTCTTGATTACGGCAGATGCATCCGCCTGCTCGTGGCCGTCCACTGGCTTAGCCAGAGAAATAGCCACAGTCCACTGCGGCTCATCGTATGGCGAGGCTAGGTTCAAAATCTTTGCCTGCTTGAGAGCTTCGTCTTTCAGAAGTTCTCCTTCCATCTTGTGTCGCATCTCAAGACCTTGGGTGGCCATGATTTCTTATTGTGTGTAAATGGTCGTCGTTTATTGTACTCTTCGCTTAAGCTAATGAAATATACATCGAAGATCTTTGGATAGCTTACAGCTGTAGCCGAGTTATAGTTCGGCTGCGAAGAAGTGAGGAGAAAGAGATCTATTCTACGAAAGACCATTGAAACATGAGTTAGTATATCACAGTCAATACTCCATCCTACAGGAAGGTTAGCATTGCTAGATCATAATTCATATTTGCCAAAGGGATGGCATTCTCCTCCAGAATAGGGCAAGCCGCATAAATAGGAGCAATCAGCGTCTTCCAAGAGAGACATGATTGTGGATATTGTGGCCGCCCGTGTGGTCAGCGTTGCCAGATGTTTCACATTGTGTTGGCCTGGTGTATAGGGGCATTATTAGACGTATCCCTTCCAACGCGGTAAAATAATCTTGATCATGACCTCGTGAAGAATATTCACAACAGCGACTGAGATATTCCTAAATGAATGGAATATGTCTAAATAACAGGCAGCATCATATCAGCTCGCGTATCGATGCTGCTGCTATATCGTGGTTGTTTCCAGGCTCAAGCCCGGTATGACGCGTTTGTGGGTGTGGAATGCATGATGGCCATCGTATACGTCCCTTTTTTCGCTTCACTAGCTTTACGTTCGACAAATCAGGGCGTTGACAACTGCCACATTTAAGGAGTGTGGCTTGGAGTGCTGTCCAAATTAATTATGCAAGGGACTCCTCCTGGGATTCTACATGAGGGAAGCAAGAGGATCTCCGGCTGGCGAAATATATTCGTGAAATCCAGGTATCAGGTGAAATATTGCAAACGTCTGTAATGGAGGATTTGAAACAAAGAGCATGGAACAATATATGTGTTGGCTGGCTCTTTGTCAGGTGGTTCGTATGACGTTGCCGGCTTACTCCTCACGTCAAGTTTTATGCACTCTCCCGCTCAGAATCCAGGCAACTCGGAGAAGAGATTCGCACAGAACTCAAAACATCGTGTTGAGTCTGTCTCAGAACGACATGCACCATGAATATGACTCGTAGATGTATGTTCCGGCAACGGCGCTCAGTTGCAGAAGGCGTATATGACCGTTACATCGTTCAGCCACTCTGACGTTTTGGAGGCGTTACTATATGATAAGTGATATTGAATAGATAAGTGATATTGAATAGACCATAGATTGGGCAGCGTTCAATGGATGACATTGTGTATTTAGTAGCAATTATCTTGCCTTTATCCAGAGTCGACAGCAGCGAAGAAGCTACGCGCAAAGTATAGCCGAAATAGCTTAGTAAGGCAGCGCTCAACGGGGCAATAGGAGCGCCATACCCTAGAAAGAAAGAAGTTTTTAGGTAGAAAAGACAAGCTTGAGCCACAGGGGGGACTCAATAAATGATAGTAGGATTGCATTTGTTATGAGGATAGGTAATGTGTGGGCATGAAGAGACGGCGTAACTTGCTGGCGCTGTTGCCAAGTGACTTTACATACATGTACGTCTAATTTGATGCCCAATACTGCTTGTATAACCTCAATACATGTAAGCATGACTTTACTCCCTCGCTGAAACTGACACTCTTGTTAAACCTCTTCTCTATACATGACATATAGCTCTCTATCAAGTAGCCAAGTAATCCAAATATATTTTTTCATCATCAATTTACCCCAGATTTTTCAGAATCCCGGCCTCACCGGTGGCTGTCTCCGTTCACATGCCTCGCGGCTTAGCACCATTGCATCTCCCACCTAACGCGATGGCTCTCCGCAAAGCCACACATTCTAGTGCCTCTGAGCGCGGGCACACTAGCAGCAGTAGCTTGCGGGAGACTTGCAAGCAAGTTGGGAGCTTGTGCAACTAGACTCTGGCTACGTCCCGACTTTCGTCATCACTCATCATAGTCGGCAGATCGGGTTATCGATCGGATGCGTAGGGCCAGCATATCTTGGAATGCTGGGCTACTGGTGGCTGCTTTTTATCTCCATGCATTGTGGCATCAACAGATAACACGCCAAAAAGAGAGGGAAAAAGAAAAAGAAGCAGATAGATATTGTTTCATGCTCTATGCCATAAGATAAAGAGCGAAGTTGCAGGACAGTAAGACGCGTTGTCACGCCGCGAGTGGCTAACGAGGCTCAATCACAAGACAAAGTAACAGTCCAAGTGTGCTAGTTTGGAGCACATGGCCACGCATTGGACTCGTGGCCTTTGAAGAAACGGCCGATAACGAAAAAGACGCAGCAAATAATAGCTAGGTCGAGGCTCTATTGAAAGCTGTCCTCATCATGCCGCAGCATTTAAAACTGCACCTGCGCAGACCTCAAACAAGTGACGGCATCCACTTATTTTTTTCTCTTCTGACCCGGTTTGCTGCCACGACCGAAGCCAATAGAAAGCCGATAAAGCAAGGCTCCAGCTCCAGCTCCTCTAAGCCACCAGCTAGCCAAACAAACCACTGCGTCTGCTTCTTCCCACCACCGTTTCTTCCTCCTCCCTATCTTCTCCATCTCAGCTTGCTTCCTTTGTCTCTATATTATTCAGCACTTTCGGCCTCGCAGCAGCCTCTGCCACGAATCGCTTCTCAGCCAATACCAGAATTTGTCTTTTCCCAAGCTACCCCTCATCGCCTTGCCCGCTAGCTCTTTGCCGAGCTCCCGCACCATCTTGAAGCTTCACTGTCATCTTCGCCTTCTGCCCAACGTCACGACCCCTCAGCTGGCGCGCTTTTCGCTGCTCGACAGCAGTTGATACTACACAATGGCTCCTCCGCCGCCAAACTCGAATAGCACGCTCCAGGAGCGCTTTTTGGCCCTGGCCCAGACTCTGCAATGTGCGTAGCTGTCGAATCCTGATAATTTTTCCCGGTTCATTTTGCATGTGAATTACTTGCTAACTTCCTTTCTCTGCCATTCAGTCGCTTGGTTTGTTGGGTATGATCTCCCATTACCCTTTGAAATAGCAATTCTTCGGCTCCGACCTGTTCCGTTCCGTCCTGCCCTTGAGCTCGTCTTGCCCCATCAATGCTGTTTCGCCGAAGCAACCCGAGAGACAAACACCACCGGCGTGGAATAGGGGCAGGATTTTCGGAGGCCGGGAGCCATGGGCAGACAAATCGAGTATCGACAAGACAAGCGGCTGACGCTCTATTTATTGCAGGCACCTGACTCTCATCCTCACTACCTCTCGATATGCGCTGTCATGGCTGTTCATGAACTACTATAGCGGCATGGCCCAGTTCTCCTACCGAACGTCGTTTGCCGCTGCCGCTCTTACGTATGGAATCGTCGTCTACAAGACGCAGCGAGCCCGCGCAAAGACCGGAACCAGGGCACCCAATGGCATTTTTGGGCTGCTTGCCGATGAGAACGTTCAATATCTAGGTAAGCACAAGATTCATATGGACACGTCGCGTGATGTGCCTTCGGGCAGCTTTCACGATTCCATTTCTGACAATGTTCTATAGTCCTCGCCCTCGTCTGGCTTTTCTTCCCCCAGTACCCCCTCGCTCTACTCCCTTATGCGGTGTACTCCATCTTCCACGTTGCCACCTACACACGCGCCAACTTGATTCCCGTCTTCATGCCCCCGCCCGCCGCCGACGGCGCTTCCCGACCCAAGGTCAGCAACCCCTTGGCCGACAGGATCGGAAACTTCGTCAAGGAATACTACGACTTCTCTATGACCGTTGTCGCCTACCTTGAGATCAGCCTATGGGTTCGTGTTTTCCTCTCGGCCATCCTTTTCCAGCGTAGGTCGTGGATCTTGCTTGGCCTGTACACTACCTTCCTCCGAGCTCGCTATGGCCAGAGCAGCCATGTCCAGACTTCTTTTGCTCACGTCGTCGCACGTGCCGACCACTTTGTTGGCGCCCAGGGAACCCCACCTCAGCTCAAGCAAGGCTGGGATATTGTCAAGAAGATTGCCATCCAGTTCCACGACATGACCGAGCTGAACAAGTACATTGGTGGTGGCCCTGCTAAGAAGACTTCATAAATGCCAACATCTCGTAAACATGCGACCGGCAGCGGATTATGGCGACTGAGTGATGCGCTTTAGGTGTGTTTTACTCGGGATTTTCCAGTTGATGGAAAGTTGTATTTGGCTACCCGGCCGCTGTATCCAACGAATGGCGAACTGGCGAAACTGGCAATCTATCTCCGGCAACTGCTTGTACTACTACGTCAAAGGCTTGCCGGTGGCTGGCTTGAATCTTAATGGGAAGCTCCGAATTTGCCCTTGACCGACTTGAGTCGAGAACATCGAATCTTTTTTTATGATGGCTAGAATAGGGTCAGGATAGAGGATGAGATTGACCAGCTGAGAGCAGCAGTTGGAGAATGGTGCAGAGAAATGCTTCTCCTTGGTATCCCCGCTATATGAGACGGGTTATATCGTTATGGAAGAAGAGCTTGTAGTTTTGCGCGCAATGGGATTATTCGGGTGGCTGTTGATAGTGTTGAGGAACTTCTCTCTCAATAAGATGTGTACGGTATTGTCATTACTACTACGTGTTTGGATCCCTCAAAGCTACAACACTGAGGGAGAAAAAAAAGAATATATAATAAGATAAATAACACGCCCTTGATCTTGAATATACTTTATGCGAATAAAATCATCTCTTTGTGCACTTCTTTTTTTTTTTTTTTTTTTTTTTTTTTTTTTTTTTTCTGTTTTCCAACAGTGACACCTGTTGTGAAAACATGTAGCTTCTACGCAAGCGTGATTTTGATGTCATGGATAAACTTGATGTCATCCATTCTGGTGACGCCACTAAGTTGGCACTAGTCCACTAGAGCTGGGTGAAGCACGCGCGCGGCTGAGGGGCAGCAACACAACGAATGCTATCGTGGGGCAATCTGACAATGACGTCGCCTAAGCAGCCCACTGAAGCTTCTGTAACGGCACTGGAGTCCACTGAAGCAGTGACCCCTAGGGCGCCACAATTGCCCTGAACGTTGCTCCACTATCAAACAGTGTGCTGAATCAATGATCATGTCCTGATCAGCAGCGTGTCATCGATTCAGCTGCCTAGAACAAAGATTCTGTCCAGCCTTGCATCAGCATCAGCGCCGAGCACCTCAATTTGGCCCAACCCGGTTCTTTTCTCTCTTATACCTTCTCTGACTAAGGGCGAATCTCTGAACCCGCTTACAGAGGCTGCGGCTTCGGACTCTTTTGGAGAGAGAGTCGCGTTTCTCTCTTTTCGCTGTCGAGCTCCTCAATTCGCCCCAATTCCCCAACTTGAGGCATAATGGCTTCATTTCTGCGGCAGCTTATTGCGAGCCCGCGGACGTGGCACCCGGAGGCTGGTCTGGACCTTTGCTACGTGACGGACTTTATCATTGCAACGTGAGTAGAAGCTCCATCCAGAATGATGTGATGCATAGCACAGGTGACATTCTGACCTTGGCCTTGCGCCTATATCCAGATCTGGCCCTTCGCAGACCTATCCCCAACTAGCCTACCGAACCCCTCTCGACCAGCTCGTTGCTTACCTCGACTCAAAACATGGTGAAAATTGGGCGATCTGGGAATTCCGTGCTGAAGGGACAGGATACCCAGATGAAGCCGTCTACAATCGAATATATCACTATCCATGGCCCGACCATCACCCCCCGCCATTCAGGTTGATACCAATGATAATGGCGAGCATGAGAAATTGGCTTCACGGGGAAGATGCGCCGGGCGGAAAGTCTGCTGGGAAGGATAAAAGCGAGAGTGCGCAGCCATTATCGTCCAACCCGCCAAATGGAAGCAGCACAAAGGATTCTACCACAGAGCCAACCAAGACAGAGAGGAATAAGAACAGAGTTGTGGTGGTTCACTGCAAGGCGGGTAAAGGGCGGAGCGGGACGGCGAGCTGTAGCTACCTCATCGCAGAGGAGGGCTGGAAGGCAGAGGATGCGCTCACGCAGTTCACCCAGCGCCGCATGAGGCCTCAGTTTGGGGCTGGCGTGTCGATTCCTTCGCAGCTACGATGGGTCAACTACGTCGATCGCTGGACACAGGGTGGGAAGAAATACACTGATCGTCCAATCGAAATTGTTGAAATTCATGTATGGGGGCTCCGAAATGGTGTCAAAATGGAGGTCGAATGCTTCCTTGACGAAGGCAAGAAGATTGAGACGGTGCACACCTTCTCAAAACAAGAGAGGGTGGTGGTTGAAGCAGGTGCACCTGAAGGCGGTGGCCTGACTGAGATGATGTGGGATTTGGCGGGGTACTCGAGTCCAAAAGAAAAGGACAAGGCTCATGATATGGGAGAGTCAGAAGGTTCATCAAATGGCGAATCCAGGAAGAAGCAATCTATTGACTCTCCATCCTCGCCGCGACCCTCTGATTCGTCGATGGAGCAGCTTCTACGAAGGAAAAGCGCCAAGCTGATCGAAAAAGTATCACCGCCAGGATCACACTCTAAGATTGACAAGTTTCGAGCCCTGATCAATTCTAATGAACCAGCCACTTCTCCGACCATATCTTCTCCATCAGAGGTCCGCACAGAGCCTCCCGACGAAGCAGAGCCTGGCGGCAAAGCCGTCATTATGAAGCCGAAAACTCCCATCCGCATTTCCAATAGCGACGTCAACATTTCCGTTGAGCGGCGAAACAGGACGCACAAATCAATGGGCCTGACAATGGTTACGGCCGTCGCCCATGTGTGGTTCAATGTATTTTTCGAGGGAAATGGCCCGGAGCAGGAGGGCAAAGCAGACCAAAATGGTGTGTTTGAAATAGAGTGGGAGGCTATGGACGGTATCAGAGGATCCAGCAGAAAAGGAACGAGAGCGTTTGATCGTATGTCGGTCGTATGGCGAGTTGCAGATAGCGGTGAGGCCAAGGCAGAAGAAGAGGTTATCGAGCCAAAGGAGGGCGAGCCGGTGCCACAAACCAAGGCCGCAGATTGGAAAGGTACCGATAATGCAAAGCCTCCGAATGCCGAAAAGGATCTTGGATTGCGGGTGCAAAGTCCTCTTAGCGCAGATGTGAGCAGGGCCAGCAGCATCAGGAGTGCTGAGGGGACAGTGGATGAGAATCAAGGCCAAGGCCAAGGTTCGAAAGCTGATGAATCGATGGAAGGTCTAAAACGCAGTGGGCCATCGGGCGAAGATTTGGATGAAGAAAGTAAGAAGGCCTAAAACACAATGGAGATTTGGAAAGAAGAGCAAAGGATCATGACAAGAATACTTGGCTTTGGCGAGGACTGCATAAGTATGACGGAGAAGACACGATATGTGGTTTATTAGAGACACATTATTTATTATAGCTATTTTGATACCAGCGCTAAATGGAGTTATTTTTCTAAAGTCAGTTGACGTCTAGAATAATACATTTGGTTTGAAACGCTCGTGAGAGGCTGGATGAAAGACAGAGTAGAAGTCTGCTCTCCGCATCATCTTATACCCTCCGTAATTAACAATAAATCGAATTGATGTCACATGTCCACTAAAAAAGCGAAAATAGAATAAAAACGGAGTTTTGCTTTTTCTTTTCCTGGGATATCGAATATGGCAAAGGGCAAACACCCCTTTAGAAATATGAATGTTGTAATTGCGCCTTTTCCTTTTTTTCAAATTGAATGGTATAACGTAATAAATCGGATGGGAGTAAAAGTCTTTTTGATATAGGGTTGTCGCATTTTGAGCCCTGGTTTTGCTATTCGCCAAGAGCTTTGGCAGGTATTGTGCGTAACTTAGCACGGAGAAATATGTTTTGAGACTTTGAAGGTGGTTTGTATCGTTTATATATGAAGATACGTGTAGTTGACAGCCCAAGAGTTATATTTTGCTCAACTGTTTTCTTTATAGCCACGTATTGACGTCCTCGCTTTCGATAATGAAAGTGAACATCCCTTACTCGGAATCGTACCGAATAGTAGCATAACATCTCAGTAGAACGCTGATAAGCAGTGCGATCCCTTGTCTACCAATAATGAAAGACTTTTAGGGTTTGTCTCGTATCCTAAGCAGACTGAAGTTGTCTGCATCTTCAAGATAAGCTGAAGTAAAACGTATTCGTAAGTAACAGGCGTCTATATCATCCACGCATGAGGCTCGTCAAAGCACTCATCCCACTTCGTCTTCCCCGAAGCCCAGAATTTCCGTATCGTCGCCAGCGCGATTCTGGTACACCCTCCCGTATAGGGATCCCGCACGCTATTCAGCCAGTACATCTCCACCAGCATCCGTTTTTCCACAGATTCGGTGGCCACGGCAGCGCCGGCCACTATCACCGGCCAGAGTATATGGTCGAGAAGCGGCATGAATTCAGATGAGGTGTCGAGAAGGTGCAAAAGATGCTCTCGGTGGGTTTTCTCAAGCTCTGCGCATGGTGTGTGTGAGGAGCATTCGGACGTGCAAGGCAGCGTCATGGAGCCGAAAACGGCCACTGCGGATTTGAAAAGCAACGAGACGAGGTGGAGATCTTTGGCTTTCCTGGGGTCCATGGAATCAGTCATGATTTGGATGGGATATGCGTCGATTCTTTCTAGTATGTCGCAGAGACTGGGCTTGGAATCGCCACCGGAGACTGCGGCTTCTAGTCGGAGGCGGTTGATGAGAAACATCTCTTTGAATAAGGGCGCAGGGCAATAGAACAGTGGGCTGCTGCCAAGCTCGTATATGGTCATGACATCGTCGACGTCAAAGTTGCAGGCATCAACCATTAGCTCATTGCTCGGGCTAGTGGTGTTGAAAACAGTGACGCCGCTGGCAGAAGAGAAGAAGAATGGTTAGTTTCCAATCGCTGGTATTAGAGGAACATTAGTTGGGAAATGATCTTACATGACAAAGCTTTGCAGCAGCAACGGGGTTGTAGAAGAGTTCATCAGCTTCTTCAGGCCGCCGCAGAGTTTAATCAATAGGAGATAGGCTTCGGCATGTACGCGCCATGATTTTGAATTGAAAAGCAAGATCTAGCAGGCGTCATGTAAGCAATCGTGTATATCGTCTCCAATATATGCCCCGCAACACCAGGAAAAATAAACGGCTTGAGGCAGGCGATTAGAGAAACTTACATCTGCACTCATCAAGTGCGCCATGCTAGAGAATATGCTGAGAATATTCGGGAAGCTCTGCTGGATGTCATCATTGAGGGCGCTTATAGATGTATTAATGTGAAGATAGAATTTCCCCCACAAGGGAGCCGTGGGCCCAGTAGTTGCGGGTTCCAGGTCGAGGTTGTTCTTTAGCGTCACATACATGATGTGATAGCCCACCGCAATAGCAAGAAAGCAGTGCCGGTTTGCAACTGAGAGAGACTGGAGAGCATCGCCATTTAGCTCGACTACCCAAGAGGGATTCTGTATAATCTGCCGTGCGCGCAACCTTGGCAGCAGCTGGTTGTTGTCTGAAGAGTGAACCTGTTAGACATGAGGAACCAATTGAAAGGTGCCTTGGCCGAGTTTGCACACATCACATGCGAAAAGCTGTAGCCTAAAGGCCTGGACAAGGTGGAGATGGATAGTGGAGATGGCAACAAGGGAGATTCAAACTTACACATCTTTATGGCGTCGATATAGTCCCAATCCTGCGGTCTTAGGTCGGGAGGAATGGCCGTTACATGGATCTGCGTAGCGCCATCCGCAGGGCTGTTTCCAGATCGATTCCTGCAGGCAACAAGTTGATGTCTCGAATATCCTGTGCTTTGTGAAGAGCCTCTATCCTCATCTTGTTCGCCATTTCTGCTAATGAATGCCTTGTTGGCGACTACTATTGCATTTGAAGTCGAATCCGGAGGCGAGTCACCACTACTGCAGCCAGAGGATGATGCCCCAGAGGGAGTGCCAGCATCGCTGCCTCGATCGCTTCTAGCTGCCGCCTTCTTCCTTATCCGGGACCGCGGCGGCGGCGTGCTCGCTATCGACTTTGGCGATGGAGTTATCGCGCTCGAGGAGCTCGGGGTGCTGCGCCGCCTCGAGTCTCGAGCCGCAGCCGTCGCATTCGGCCGGGCCGCCGGCTTGCCCTTCTGAATCCGCGAGACCATGCCGGTGCGCAGCCACGTGAGCGGCCGGTTGTTGGTGAAGCCGGGACAGACCATGCCGGCGGAGCTGCAGTTGCCGCATATCGGGGTCTTGCCATCGCATGGCGAGTTGCGGCGCAGACACTCCCAGCACTGCTGCGCTTTGGAGGAGATCGTCATCTTCGCCGGCGGCGGCAGTTCATGCTGCGGCGCGGGAGGCGGGATTAAGCGAGCAAAGGGTCCCGGGATGGCGGGCTCGAGCACGGCCGGCGTGTCCCTGGTTTCAACCGGTGACGGGCGTTGATCCCAGCTCTATGGTCATGGGGAGGTTAAGAAGATGGTCGAGGGGCGTGGCGCTTGCTTGACTCAAGGTGCTAGGCTTAGAGTTCTCTGCTGGCCGCTGCCTCGTTTCTGGGGGGTCCTTGTATTGATTATATGTTGAAGTAGTAATCAGCTATTATTATGGAGCACCCACGGCCAGAGTGGTATTGGATAATGTCACTACAAGGGGGCAGAGAAGGTTGAGTGAGTGAAACAAGAGCCGCAAGCGCTGACGCTCTGACGGTAAATCTTGTACAGCAGCAAAACGACGAGAAGCAGAATAGAACATCACAAGGCTAAATGGAAATAAGAAACGGGGACAGGCAGCAGCATTTGAAAACATCCGATAGGCAGTAACAGAAGCAGGTCATCGGAATTATCTGGGCCAAGAGACGTGATTTTATGATGATATCAGGTTCACTAGCCCTGGAAAATCCATCAATCAGGTCACGCCGCACCCTTTGTGTCTTTTGTGCGCACTCAGTTGACAAAAGGCCCCCAAAGTAGCACCGAGAGTAACAGCCGGGTATGAGACCGAGCATGAGTTGGAAACCACAATGAGGTCTAGACACAATATCTCTCAGAACCTCCATTCTCGCCTGTATGGCCAATGATGAGGATGCAATGCTATATGTAGGTAGTCTCCTTTCACCCAGGCGCGCAGGCTGTGTGCATGTTTAGCAGCTGCAAAGCTTACACCAGATACGGCTGTATGAGTTGCCGAGCCACATTTTGTACTCTAGGCAGCGGTTCCCATGCCTTTGGTGCGGATGCATGTACTTGCCTGATATGTAGCGAGTGTGTATATTCATATATACAGAGTACAAGTATGAGCAGTATTCACACCAAACCACCACGAGTCTGGATTTCCATGTAAGCGCTCCGACAACCTGCAGCAGGCAGTGAGACCGAGCTCCAATCACAGCCCCTCATTTGCCAGTAAAGACCCCTCCCTCGGTACTGCATCCAAACCTCCTTCAGATACACCCGCATTGATTTTAGCGCCAATATCACAGCCGGGAGCCCACGGCAGCGCTAAGGCGGATCGACGTCCCGCGAGTTATCGTCTTTAGGGGCCTGTTTTGGGCTTCAAGTGGCCTCCATACTACCCTTGTATAATCGGACGGCGGCTATGCAAGATGCCACAGTCCGGGGTTCAATGACGTTGGCTGCCACAACCAAAGAGATGGCGATCTATTAGACGATGGATTTTTATGCGGATGGTTCCTTGGCCTCGAGTCCTAGAGTCCTAAAAACTGTCCTAGAAGAGGATGGTTTCACAGCTCTCAACCATCTACAATTCTTGTTTTGAATCCTGCCTTCTTTGTAAGACTAAAAAATAGCTAGTGATGACATTGCATTGTCAGGAACAGATCAAACACGAACGAACACAATCTAGAAGGCGCAATTTAGCGTAGAAAAATCAAGGCATTCAAGGGAAAGCTGCAGCTGTTATTGTCTTATTAGGTTAAGAGGGCATTGCTGAAAACTTGGCTAGTCTAGAATCCTTCGCAACTAATACGATAAACACGAGGAGAAATGTCAGAAGAGAAAAAGTAAAGGAACAAAGCTAAGCCAAATACAATGGTGCCATTTCCCTGGGCCATCTATTCATCTGCAAGTGATCCTATTTGAAAGAACGTAGAGAAAGCCCATAAATGCACGTGCTCCGAAGCCATCAAGCTGAGTAACTGCTGAATTACCAACAGCAACAAAGCCGATCACAGCGCCTCATCGTCATATTCAAGGACTCAAACCTCCGTGGACTTAAAGATGTGGCGACTCTTCAACCCATGTGCCACCAGCGCCAAAAGCTGACAAAAACACGGCACGGAACTAAGCCTGCCGTCCGTCTACCCTAGATCATCTTGGCAGGTTTTGTTGGCTTTGCACTTTTGTTCGGAATCATGCCTCAGCTGCCGTCATTATTTGCTTTTACATAATCACCTTCTGTCAGGTTTGTCCTCTACTCTCTCACCTAGGTGAGATCAGTATCATCTATGAGAGGGTCATTTTACGTTTACAAGGGCGGATCATGTCCCGGCTGACGTGCCTTGGATGTTCAATGGACATAAAGCTGTCATTGGCGAGACTAACGCCATAATGAGTTAAACCGGATATTTGGTAATTGGTTCAGCGTGTTGGGCGGGTTGGGAGGGGGTCAGATGGCGTCCATCGAGAGCTTAAATTGCTGGCCGATGGCCATCTGACGGCGGATTTTAGGCCGACCGAAAACCTTCGTCGCTGAAAGACCCTGAAGAGTATTTTGATTGTTCCTGTAGACCTAAACCAGTTTGCTGGGCTCTGATCGACCCGAGGAGATAGAAGTCGGGCCTGCCGGAAATTTGGCTTGTTCCGAGGCTTCCGCACCAAGCAGCGGCCGGGATATATATAGCACAGCTCGACGATAGAGGCCAAGTGTAAGCCCAAGTCATTGTCGTCACAGGTGGCTGTCACGGATAAGCTCGCGGGAGAAAATAGGGTCTCAGAATATCATGGGCCTGTGTTGTAATCGGAGATCGGGCTTAGCATTAGTGCATGCTCAGTAATTCTATAGCCGCGTGATGATATAAGAGACATCAGACCTCCCTGGTATGGTCCGCCCGCCTGCCGGCGGCTTCGTAACATGAAGACAACAGAGCCCGAGTTGTAAGCAGCAACACATCGTTAAATCATCATCGATCACGACCAACGTCTGTTCCCAGGCACAGACACGTTTTTTCCCTGTTTCTGCTTCGGCATTCCCACACCGGCTGCTAACCAACCGCCCCCCTTTTTTTGTCTTATTACATATTCCGGTGCCCAACTGCTTAGATTCTGCCAGATTCTGTTCAGGGCGGCATCCTATCGGCCTCCGAAGTTGCCGTCAGCGACGCTGTTAGATCTGCCTGCCCAGCTCGGCTTCCCCACACACCCATTTATTAATCACCAACCGACCAGTCAAACCAATTCGGAGTTGGCTGCTCGCTGCTCGAATACTTGATTAAAACGCGACTTCAGCTACTAAGCGTGCATTTTTTTCTTTTTCCTTCGGTATACTCCGTCAGCCCCCCTTTTAACCGCTTTTGCTGGGTGCGGGCTTTCATCTTGTTCGCTGAACCGAAGACCCTCCTTCGGGACGCTTATTTCGTATATTTTTTTTCCCCTTTCGACTGCCGAGCCGAAATCGCTTTTAATTTGCTTTATATACTCATATATTATACCTCAAGTTACACGCCGTATTGCAACCCACTCTGGTCCATACGTACCTGATTTCTACGACAAGATTGCGTTGTGAAGAGAATCGCAAAGAACATCATGACGGCCGACTTCGAAGGCTCCGCGCCGGCTGGCCGGGTTATGTCCTCAAGCTCAACCAACCCGGGGATCTTTCCTAACGGCCACTTGGGCCACCTGAACGCAACCCAGGAGGAGGCTCTCGAGCGCTTCAAGGTGGTGCTGGCCGAGAAGGGCCTGTGGAAAGCTGGCCCCCCGCCCTCGCACGACGACCAGACTCTGCTGCGGTATCTGCGAGCAAGACGGTGGATCGTGGATGATGCTTTGATTCAGTTCAAGGATACCGAAGAGTGGCGGGCGGCGAACAACATTGATACCCTGTACCAGACCATTGAGCTCGAGGCGTACGAGCAAAGCCGTCGCCTGGTAAGTTTGCTTTATTTCCTGCCACTTGCAAGACTGGGACGCTGACTTATATACGACAGTATCCGCAATGGACCGGCCGCCGTGACCGTCGCGGCATTCCTCTTTACGTCTTCGAAATCCGCCAACTCGACTCCAAAACAATCGCCAACTATGAGAAGCAGGGCGCAAACAGCACATTTTCACAGGCCAAGACCGATGGCAAGACTCCTCCAGGCCTGCTGCGACTCTTCGCCCTCTACGAAAATCTCACCCGCTTCAACCAGCCTTTTTGCACGCAGCTGCTGGACCGCGAGCACGCCGATGTGCCCGTGACCATGAGCACCAACATCGTGGACATCTCTGGTGTTGGACTGAAACAATTTTGGAACCTAAAGGGCCACATGCAGGCCGCGTCACAGCTGGCCACCGCCCACTACCCAGAGACACTGGATAGGATCTTCATTATCGGAGCGCCCATCTTTTTCAGCACCGTCTGGGGCTGGGTTAAACGCTGGTTTGATCCCATCACCGTGTCCAAGATCTTCGTGCTCGCTCCCCACGAGGTCAAGCCCACGCTGGAAGCATTCATTGACCCAAAAAACATCCCGAAGAAATACGGCGGTGAGCTCGACTACACATTTGGCCAGCTGGGCATTCCCGACCCTGCATGGGATGGTGTCATTCGCTGGGAGAAGGGATACAGCTCGTTCCCTAGCGGACCGCTACTCTGGGAGGAAGTACCTGAAGAGGATCGACTGGCTTGTGTTCGACTGGGTGCCGAGAATGGCAAGGCAAAGCGAGAAATCATCTGCTCGCTCCCCAGAGCGTGGAAGCAAATTGAAAAGACGGCAGAAGATTCAACTCAAACAGAAAGCGTAGCGAACACAGCGACAGATACCACCGCTACGACGACCGACGACGTGTCTGAGGGAACTCAGACTACTGAAGCTACTCTCGACGGAAATACCGATGAAACAACACAGACGGACGGTGCCGCCGAAGCCATCGAGAAGCTGAACATTAACAATGAAAAGACCAACGGCACTACGACAGCAGAAGTGACCAACCTGGCCACTGCCACTGCTACCGCCGCAGCATAAAGTGAGACCAAAAGCACCTAATAATACATACAAAGGCAAATGCATTGAATATGAGCACCCATGCTTTCATCATCTGGTTTTTGAATAGCGCTATTACATATTGCATATACAGAATGCCTCTTCATATGCGCCTCCCGCATCTTTTTGACTTTGTATATTGCGAAAAGATAGAGGGAGACAGACTATTTGTGCGGTTTTGATATTGTTGGAATTTTTTAACTTTTATCATCCTCGTCTTTTGAGAGGAGAAGAGGAGGAAATCTTCGAAACTTTGGATAAGACGAGGATACGAAAGTGAGGAGTATTGATGTTAACTGGATTGGGAATATATCACTGGACTTGGAATATACCAAATATCTACGGAGAAAGGTTGCTTTATTTTCTTATACAGGTGTGGATAATTTTGATAGGGCTTGGTTTGGGGAATGGATTCATTATGCTTAAATGATGACTATTTGATTGCTCGATTGTTTCCTCTATTCTAATTGTCTCCCAAATCTCCGTCTCCTAACGTAGCTGGGTATCCATATATATGGGTGTATGTGTATATGTATTCTTTCTCCTGCTCTATTAAGCCCTGCTCCTTCTGCTTCTCCATAGCTCGACTCCCTCCCCGATCTCTTCCCATGTAACTCCATCTATGACTAGCTTCATCGTCAAGCCCAGCTGTTCCGTCTCTCGATTTCTTGACTCGTCATCGAAAAACAGCATATCCTCGAATCGAATCCCCGTTCGCTTCTGCAAGGCCTCGAAATGCTTTATTTTACTCCCGGTGTATATCTCCAACCCTCCGTCAAACACATCAATCGAAACCTTCTTCTTTGTGAACGCCGACGACTTTCTACTGCTGCTGCCACCTTCCTCCTCTTGGAAGGAAGCTGTCGGTGGGGTATGCATTCCCTTGAGCAGCTCGCGAGCCAGATTCGGGGCGCTCGTCCGCGACGCCACACCCAGCTTTATTTTATTCGGGCCGTTGAGATACGGCAGCACGGATAATATCTCGGGTACCTCCTCGTAAAATGCGAAATCCTCGCCTGTGCGGTCTGTAGCGCCGGTATGCGTGGCATTGATCTTTAGCGGCGGAGTGACATGTGTGTCGACCCAGAACGGCCAGAGCGTGTAGTCCAGGTCAAAGACGATGAGTCGCGGGAAGGGTAGCGAAGGATCGCATAGCGAGTCGGGTAGATTGGCGCGCGGAAAGGGAGAAGGAGTTGCAGACAGGGGAGTTGATGATAGGCCTGAGGGCGTAGAGCTGAAGGTTGGAGTTACGGGAGTGCCAGCGGTGGAAGAGGCGAGGGAGAGGGTGGAGGAAGAGGTTGGAAACGACAATTTTCGAGGCATGGCGATGGTTATGGCGGTTGTGAAAGACACTTGTATATACAGAGAGAAGAGAGGGGGAAAGCAAGTTTGAAAGAGTTGGAGGGGCTGCGAAATCTCCAAGTTGCAATACTGCGATCGCGGACTCAGACGCTAGGCCGCTTATTAGTGGGGGGAAGATCGGTGGCGGCGAGTCAGACAAGTTAAGCGAGGCGAATTTCTAGATCGAATCAGTCCTTTAAACTAGAGGGTACAAGCAAAGGCAGAGAGAGATAAATATATATAGTGCACGTAATTGAAAACTGAAATATCCAAGCCTACTAGTAATACTTAGATGGAAGCAATAAGAGGAAATCTACCGAATTACTTCGCCATCTTCCTAAGACGCCAAATATTCATTCTTATTGGTGAAGATGATGGGGAAAGCAACAAAATTTTGCCTGCTGTCTGGCTTCTAAAAGGCCGAGTTGCTGAGCGCTCCATCAACGCCGCAACCTTCTCGCCAACCCTTCCTGATGCCACCATCCTCTGTTGCATCATCGACAGCGGAGAAATAAATGCCATCAATGACTAACTACATGAACTGCAATGTCAGTGTGGCTATTTTATAGCTTGCTTTTATCACTATAGCTGCCGGCGATGGCTGTTCATTAAATGATATTTTGTCTAAATCAAATTAATATTTATGCTCTTCTAATTAAAAACGAATATCTATATAAAGCTGATGACTAGACTGTATATGAGAGGTAAAATCTATTCAAATTAACGCCCTTATCTAAGCATATGAGGTCATTTTGGGGATTTAGAGTTGAATCTTTAGAATGCCATTTCTCCGTGTAGCCATGATGTCGTAGGCTTTCGGAGCCCCATCCTCATTATTGATCACACCTCTCGACCTCCAGCAGTCCATAGACTTTTGAAAGCGCCCTCCTCCCGCTTTAACAACTCTAGAGGGTTGCCAGACTCAATAACACTGCCCTTATCCATCACAATTACACGATCAAAATCCATTATAGCATCCAGCCGATGAGATATCGCGATTGTGGTGTATCGAGGAAATTCCTCCCTGATAAGTCTTTGTATCGTGCGCTCGGTATCCTTATCCACTGACGACCCGACCTCGTCCAGGAGCAGCATGCCACCGATGTCACCTCCCTTCTCAAATGTGCTGCTCAAATACCCATCTGATCCTCCGATTTCAGTACGAGCAGCATTACTGCGTATACGTCGTCTTAGTATGGCACGGGCGAAGCCAAACAGCTGTCTCTGGCCATGCGAGAGCATACTGGTAGATAAACTGCCGTTCAAGCCACCATTATCTTCTACAGTCTGCCAAAGGCCCACTGATTGAAGCACTTCCTTGCAATCACTATCAGTTCCTATATCGGATGGGTCGAGGTTTGTTTTGAAAGAGTTTCCGTCCGGAAAGAAGATGGAATCCTGGGGTACTGCAATAACACGCTGCCGTAAAATTGAGCGGCTGACTCGGTTCAGTGGTATATCGTCAATGGTAATGCCATCTGCGCATGCTGGAAGAGGATCCAGAAGACGAAGTAAAAGCAGCAATAGAGAAGATTTGCCACTAATTGTTTGATCAGTAACTTGAAACATAGAAATACAAATGAGCAGGGGACTCACCTTCCACTGCGACCGCAAATGGCAACTTTCTCGCCAGGTGCAATATTTATACTAAGATTCTTCAGGACAAGACCAGTAGTGTCTGAGTTCGAGCCGGAGTCCTCCAATGCTAGCGGTTGATTCGGTTCATTGCTATTAGAGTATGTTAACATCAAGGGACAGAAATCAATCATAACGGGGTTTGCAAAAATAGCAGGCATATTATGACATACTTGTAAGAAGCCGACACGGTTTTGATATTCAGGGATCCCTTTAATGGCCATAGTGGTGGCAGCGCCGCATCCTCTTCAGGACCACTCTCTGGTAACACTGTCTCTTGAAAAGACTTTAGCCGGCTCACAGCTCCGATTGATATCTCCAAAAGAGTATAAAAGAGGATCAATGATGACAAATAATCTCCAATAGTCATCAGGCTGACCATCGAAGCTCCAGCCAATCCAGCACCCGTGATTGCCTTGACCTGAGTGACAAGAACTACGACCAATGTGGCTAACACCGTGACAAGTGATGAAAGACCAAAGGCCAGACAGTGCTGGATCATGGCAAGGAAATAGGCCGGACGTTGTGAGTTGTCCAAGAGGCCTAAATTGAAATCAAGGCTTTGTTGGGCCCAGCCAAAAGCGCGAAGCGTTGCTACTCCGGTCACCGTGTCTGTAAATTGCGTACTGGAGATGCGAGTTAGCATAGCTGATATAAGGTGATGTAATGGAAGGGTAAGGGAAATAGGAATGTAACATGATGTTGACTTACTATAGTGGACTTTTTGTTTCAAGATCTAGCAAACGAAGCTGCCGAGAAGTTGGTAGGTATAATTTTTGGACCAGCCACAAGATAATAGCAATGAACGGATAGCTGATAGCGATATAAGGCGAGGCCGTAGCCACAACAACGGCCATGCCAATAGAAATGCTTAGCTCTGCCGTGACATTGAGGAGGGCCTGGGGGAGCTCCACATCTACAAGCGAAATATCCTGAGAGAACAGATTTGTGACAATGCCAGCGTCTACGGTGGTGAAAAATCGTAATGGAGCACCGATAACAGTACGTAGCGTCTCATGGTGCAAAGTAGTGCCAGACTGCGCAGTCATGGAGACGAAGAGAATGGCACATATCACGCCTATGCAGCATAGGCATAGGATATTGAATACAGCATAGATGCCAATCCAGTAGGCCTGAGAGTGAGCTCTATGGACAGACGCCACATCAGCAGACCAATAGTTTAGCCAGATCTGCGGATAGTTGGAGAAGAAGCCGAGGGCTGCGCCAACTATTACAAATGCTAGTAAAGTTATTGGCCTCATGCTTCCTGCATATTTTTTATACACAGACCAATCTCTGGCTTTTCGACTATGCTCATCTGCTGCACTCCACATTGCCGGCGGTGGTGTGCCAGCTGTGGCGGTAGCGGTAGCGGCAGGGGTCTCTTCTCCTTTCTCTGTAGTGGATACAATAGATGAAGAGTCTGAAGGCAGACTTTCAGATGACTTCTTGTTATCTTGGACTTCTAGACTTTGAATGTAGCCGCCAAGGGAAGCAAGATCGTCGAAAGTGCCCTGTTCAACAATCAGGCCATCCTGGCTCAGGGCGATAATGTGATCCGCAGACGGCAAATGACGCACAGCATGGGTACACAAGACCGCTGTGGCATTACGGCGTCGAATAAGGCCATTGGTGCTGAAGATTCGTTGAAATACCTGCTCCTCAGTGTCTGCATCCAACCCGCTGAGCGTATCATCGAAAAAGAACAGCTTGAAATCCGAATATAATGCGCGTGCCATTGATACTCTCTGCCTTTGCCCACCACTGAGACTGACACCGTTGCTTCCAACCTTGGTAAGGTCGCCCTGTGGGAGTAGAGCAAGATCCGGAAGAAGCATCGTCGCTTCGAGAACTTCGTTGTACCTCTGTTGATCGAACGAAGAATATCCGAGGATGTTTTCTTTTACGCTGGCGTTGGTTAAAAAGGTAGTTTGATCGCAATAGCCGATACGACGAGCTGTGGGATCTATCAATACTCGACCATCATGGACAGGCGTCTCTCCCAACATAGCTTTGAGAAGAGTCGATTTGCCACAAGCAGTAGGTCCAACCACGATGGTGAGAGAATTGGCAGGAATGGTGAAAGAAAGTTTTGATAGAGTAGGCTTATCCTTCTCCCAGCCGAAATTGCCATCGAAAATTTGTATTAACGGGCCCTTCTTTTCGCTTGAACTATTGTTTAACTCGTCCTTTTTCTCATCTTTAAACTGAGTCAGACTAGCATCTTCACGAAAATCTTCGCAGCATTCTTCCTCTAGGAAAGTCTGAATACGCGTAAGACAGGTGAAAGAAGCCGCCAGAAACGGTATATATTGGAAAAGCTGAGACAACGGCTCTGTAAGAAGAACAAGGAAAGACAGTGACGTGAATACTCGGGTGGTGTCGAGATCTCGTGCTGTCACAGCAAACGTGAAAAGCGGGCCGAGCATGGTTGGAGAAAAGCCAACGATCACAAACAGGACAATAATGATTCTCCAATTGCCGCCAATACCGACCTCAACCTCTCGGAGACGTTGGATAATTGTTTCAGCTGATTCCGCCAAGCCAGAAATCTTTAAGGCTTTCATATTCCCAACAACATGGGAAAGAGCGCTGACCCTTTCTTGAATCTTTTCCATCCAAAGGTTTTGCCTGGGGCCGCTCAAATGACTCGCGACGCCCACAATAACAACACAAACGAAAACAACAACGATGGGCGCGACAAAAGCAACGCCGAGCTCCCTATATAACAACCATAGAGCAACTCCAGTTTCGATGGAGTTTGCCCAGAGTTCATGTATAGACTGGAGGCCTGGTCTGGTACGCTCGATATCCGTGCTCATCAGCGTAAGCACAGAAGAGTCACCGACCACTGAGAGCTTAGATCGTAGAGTCTGCTCATAGATGGAACTGGCCAAAGCTCCGCGAACCATCCAAATAGTCCTCTCTCGTGTATAATAGTAAATAGCCGTTGAAACAGCAATGCCTGCGTAAACAAGAAATGTCGCCCCTATCAAACCATAGCCATAGTTGACTGGCCTTTCGTCTGCTGGTATCAGTAGGTATGATAATAATGCGTCGATGAGGAAGGGCTGGCAGAACTTGAAAGCGGACAGGGCGAGTCTTGGCCCGACTGGAAGTAAAAAAGATCCTGAAAGAGACTTGACAAGAGCTTTAGCAAGTCTATGATTATCTTTATGGTTGGGAGAGTTCTTTCTTGCAGCTTGGAGCTTCTTTCGTAGAGTATCACTAGTAATACGCGAATCAAGAGGGAATAGATCGTCCACTGTCATCACTTTCTCGCGACCAATCGAGAATAGTTTCCAGGTCCAACTGTATACTGCTAATCCAAAGAATCCAGTCATTTCTTCTGGGCTGTGGGATGCAGGATCCCATTGGATCCATCTCGTTTTGATTAGAGATTCGGCCAGGAATGAGACAGCTTTCACGCCCACCGCGGCTGTGAAAACGGCGGCGAAGGCATTTTCGCGGTCCGTTTCAGCCAATAGCCAGAACGAACGAGTTCGTGGAATATCAAAGAGGAGTGAAAGTATCAAGTAGCTGCTAAGCAGCGTTGACGGGCGTGGTGAGCGAACATGTTCAAAAAATGACAGAGGTAGAGCCAACGCGATGGCAACTACCTCTAATGTAGCGGATGATATGAAAAGAGCAGCCTGCTCGCCGCGCCAGACGATGCTTAAAATAAATGATGAGAAGCGGAATGCAGCGTAAATGGCAAGCAACACCTAGCATCAATCAGCATCAATATTCCAGCCTGGTAATTTCCCTTCCATCTCAGGAGCACATATATCAATGAGTGCGTACTTACAACTTTAGTATATTGGAAAAATTGACCCTTCACGACGACAGGTTGTTTGGATAACCAGAGGCCACGGGCAATCGCGAGAACGATAAAAATTGCAGCAGGAAGAATTGAGAGGAATATTGCCTCAAATCTTAGAGTAAAATCAAAGTCTCTATGGCTGCAGCCATGGACAGCAGGCCCAAATGTGGCATCGTTTGGGCAAGTAGAATAATCCATCACCCTCAAAGAGTGTGAGAAGATCTTTTACCAGTGGAAAGCCAGGGAAACAAGCGTGCCAGAAGCCATCTCAAGATAAGGTAGAAATGGAGAAAAAGAACCTTGTGAGTGTGCGGGTACAGTAGCATACATTGCGCACCTATCACATGAATCTGCTAAGGCTTCATAGATGCATAACTCGATATGGTCTGGTTCATGATGCTAGCTGCTGCTTGGCAGGACAAGCATCATCGCATATGAGAGGAGGGTATGGAGTCAAACGCGGATAAGCCGCAATTGGAGTGGCTGAGTGGCCATTTTCTCGAAAGGCGCTCCGTTCTTTCTTGCATGTAATCCCATATTACTACCCCTACTGCTAGGAATACTAGGTGCTGCCATGGCCATAGCCTGAAATATACGACCACATCTGACAAAGAGCAAGGGTGTGAGCCAGGGCAAGGGGCTTTTGTTCAGACTGCGCACATATTGCCTATTGTATGGGTAAGCTGCAGCGAATTATGGACTAGAGTAGGTACACGTATGATCCATGGATGTTAAATTCTGGCTAGCGGCTAATTGCGGGGGTTCGTTTCCGCCACTGATGGTATTTAATAGAGTGGTGCATGGTATTTGCACAAGGAAGAGTGAATAATCGTTCAACAATTTGGTATCATTTTAATAAGCACTAATGTCAAATAGGCTAGTATTATACGACTCAATATAGTCGTATTATTGGCATAAGCAAGATTCGATAATCGCAAAACATTTTAATCAGTACTAGGTTTAAATAGGCTAGTATAATACGACTCTGTTAATAACTGTCTTACAGACGAAATTGGCTGGTGGTCTGTGGCGAAGTTGTGCCAAGTCTGAACGAGAAGGCGTATGTTGTATATTCGTTTATGTTGAGATGGGCGGAATTCAATAGGCAATGTTGAGATGGGCGGAATTCAATAGGTAAAGTTGAGATGGACGAAATTCAATAGGTAAAGTTGAGATGGACGAAATTCAATAGGTAATATCGCCGATATAGAAAAGGATGCCTAAAGCTCTCATGTAGTACGGGAGTTTATGTAAAATCTTGATGCCCGCTTCAAGCGTTCATGGTGATGAGCAAAGCTGCTGCGCCGTTCGAAGCCGCCCGTCTGATCGATGTCAGCCAGTTTGATCAAGGTCAACAGGATCATTCACAGCCGCCAAGCTTGGCCGCAGTCGCCTTGTTTGTTCGAGGTCAACAGGATCGTTCGTAGTCACCTAATTTGATCGCAGTCAGCCGGCTTGGCCGAAGTCAGCAATATCGTTTGAAGTCACGCAGTTTGATCGAGGCCACGTAGTTTGATTGAGGCCGCGTAGTTTGATCGAGGCCACGTATAGTTTGATCGAGGCCACGTAGTTTGGTCGAGGCCACGCAGTTTGGTCGAGGCCGCCCCAGGCAAGCAGGCAGGGAGGCAGGCAGGCTATATGTAGTTGCTTTTACTTCCAGCGCTTTATTTTCCCCCACCTTGAGCAGCCACTTACTTTCGTTATGAACTTATATCATATAACGGCTTAGTAATGGAGCTTTCTCCTATACCAGGTTTCTTCCAAGTATTATATGGTGATAAGTTATCTTCATTAAAAAGTGACATTAAGGAGCAGTACGTAGCTTGGGTGAAGTATTATAAGATGACTAAATGACATTGAGAAACATCAAAAAGCAATAAGAAAATACCATAAAATAGTTTTTTTCTACGTCGTGAAAGTGGTCAGCTATCTGCCATAGCTAATTACCAGTCGAATCTTTTTTAAGCTATATCATCTTAGCGTTGGCGTTTTTGTCCTATTGATAAGAGCAAAGCAGGAAGCAAGCATCTCTTCTCGGTTGGCACCTTTGCAAATCTGCTTCGCAGCTTTGCTCAATTAGGATTGATTGGAACTTTTACAGCACAATACCGTTCTTGTTGTAAACTGTTAGCTAATGCTGCCGGCTTCGCATAATCGTATCCGTCTCCAATTTTTCTGCTCTAACAGCGTTAAGGCCGAGCTAATAGTTCCTATCTCAGCAACCAGATAGCTTACCTGCAGACAACCTGCTCAAACTAGAAATAATCATGACCGCTTCGAGAGATTGTAAAAAAATAGTGGTGTACCCCACAAGCATTCGGAACGTTTACTGTCCGATTTCGTAGCGAATAATATGCCAAAAGAGAAAAGATCAACAGTGGTTTCAAGCCCCAGATAAACCCGTATTTAAACGGTAACACTGAGAGAGAACTATAGGTATATGCTGAAAAGACTGTTAGATAAATTAAAATGACACTTTCGCCGTCATAGTGCTTTACAGGTGTTTATAACCCAATTCCGCCAACAGTATACGAATTACCCTGGGCTTAAATCAAGATGTCCGATGTAGTCGACCAATGCGAGCTATCTAATTCCTCACCACGAGAGAGGACACCGCGGACCGACTACTGTCTAGCGTGAGGAGGGGGAGCCATATTTAGTATGTGGATAAAAAAAAGCACCACCGTACATCACAAGCTAATAATCATTGTAGACCGGCGGTGTTTTCTTTCAACCGCATGTTTCCGCAGATAGTTTGGGGACTAAGAGATAGTATAACTGGAAAATACGTATATCCTTCAGACTAATCAGATAAATTGGTATTGGTAAGAGTTTTCATTATGTATAAATGATCTAAATATTATATAGATAGTGAATGGCCCAGGAAAATTTACTATTTTAAACCGCTGGTTTCTACTATTCTTACGAGAGCTGCTTGTTATGATAATTGTCCCTTTCGGTTAAATGTGCTCAGAGACAATAATCCGACCCGATGGAATTACATCCGAAAAACAAATTCTTGATGTCGAAGAAAATGCTGCTCTTTGAACATTCGAAATTGGATCGTTCTGGAAACTGCGTGGTTGAATGCCAAATTCTATCACCAGAGAACCATTTTGTGGGAATTTCAACATCCAGTCTACTTTATGCAGCTTGGGCTTTGGTCATTGGTAACATAGCCAATTCGAACCAGGTTACTTTTGAAGTTGCTCCTTATCCGAAAACTGCATCTTCTACAATTAATGGGACGCCGACTTTGAGCCTCAACAATGGGCCAACGCTTGATATCGAAGCTGGCAGTTCTATGTACGTTGCCTATTCGAACAACCAGCTTGTTGGCGAATACCTGGAATCTGTACAGTCAAACGCATCGGAATTACTTTTAGCTTCCGAAACGCAGAGAGATTCTATAACATCCTTAGAACTCAATAAGCTCAAGACTCTTTTGGATGTCCAATCTCAGGGCTCGACGCTTCTGCAGCGCGATGAGTATGGAAGCAACGAAGGCGCTTATGCCATTGTTCTCCAGATTCGAGCTGATGCAACCAAGCTGAATCTACGTACCGTTTATGACTCGAGGCAAATCGAGTCAGAAATGGTAGAGAATATGCTTGTATGTTTCGAGTCTATTGTCAAGCAACTTGACCATGCGGATGCCGAGCAAGAACTGTGCCTAGCCGTTGATATAGCACCCATTGAAGGAGCAGAGAGTGCTAGTCGAAGTCAACTAAGCAGCCGAGCACAAAATTTTGAAAAGATCGCTGGAGAACCAAACGGCATTTTTGCTGATCAGAATTTGTCGGGAGGCGGTCCTAGTAACGATACGGCAGCTTACTGGCAGGCGATTTTCGAAGATGACAACTTCACCACGTTTCCCGCACTGCCGCCTTCCGTACATAAGCCACTCGCTCAAGACGTTGCATCTCATACCTTTGTATGGCCGAACAATCGCTTTTCTAGTGTAACCCCATCAAGCGTCCTTAGAGCAGCTTGGGGTTTGGTCTGTAGCGACGTTGCAAATTCGAAAGATATCGTCTTTGGCGTCACGAAATCGAGTAGCGATGCCCAAACTAATGCAGTCCCTGAAATAATACGCCCGAGGCCTGATATCTTACCCCTGCGAGTCAAATTAGCCGGCAATCCGCGCATCTTTGAGTACGTTCAGTCGGTTCACCGGCACGGAGAGTCGACGCTATTTAGTCAAGTCGGCCTGGATGACATCGTTAAAATGGGTCCTAGCTGTCAGCAAGCGTGTCTTTTCCAAACACTTCTTGCCATTCACTCTCAAGATGAAAACATCTCCAATGAGGTTGCCAGCCTATACAGCTTAGTGCTTGAGATTACTCTTGGTGCAGACAGCGTTGAAATCAAGGCTAGTTTTGACAATAGGGTTATCGAAGCAGACCTCGTTTTGACGTTACTCCACCGTCTTGAGTTTATAACTCAGCAATTTGTTAGCGCAGTTGATGATGCTCGGCTGGGTGATATCCGCGGGGCTACATCAACAGAATTAGATCAGATATGGAGTTGGAATAGCACAATTCCAGAAACTATTGAGCGCTGCGTCCATGAATTGATTGAGCAGCGAGCGCTGTCCCAGCCGAACTCGCCCGCAGTGAGCGCGTGGGATGGGGATTTGACGTATGGGGAGCTAGATGAGCTTGCTTCACAGTTATGTCACCATCTAATCGTTGACGCTGAGGTGATGCCCCAGACTATTATACCTCTTTGCTTCGAGAAATCGGTATGGACTACCGTAGCGATGCTGGGCGTCTTAAAAGCGGGTGCAGGATTTGTACTACTTGAACCATCTCTTCCCTTTGAGCGTCTTCATACGATTATCTCACAAGTAGACGCTGCTTTGGTTCTCTCTTCCGCATTGAACTCAGCCTTAGCTTCGCGCCTTGTATCTGATACAATTGTTGTTGACAAAAATTTCTTCGAGAAGACTAGTCTGTCACCAGGCGCCAAGCTTCACTGCTCCTCTTCATCGATACTGTATGTTGTTTTCACATCAGGAAGCACTGGTGTTCCAAAGGGTGTCATGATATCACACCAAAACTTTGTCTCAGCTTTGCATCATCAAACAGAAACTCTGGGCTTTGACAAAAACACACGAGCTTATGATTTTACATCTTATAGCTTTGATATTTACATTAGTAATGCACTTATGACACTATCTTCAGGAGGCTGTCTATGTGTCCCAAGTGATACGGATCGCCAAAACCGACTCTCTGACAGCATCATATCCTCTAATTCGACTGTTGCTCATTTAGGGCCTTCTGTTGCACGGCTTCTGGAAGAGCCTGTTCGTTTGGACAGTTCCCTCAATACCATTATATTGGCTGGTGAAGCTGTTCGCGTTGACGATGCTAAGCCATGGTGGAATAAGGTGAAGATAATTAATGCATACGGACCAAGCGAATGCACCCCAATCAGTACTATCAACCATAAGTCATCAAGCCCAGAAGAAGTGGCTTCTATCGGTCGAGGCGTCGGCCTAGTAACGTGGATTGTCGATGCTGATGACCACAACCGCCTCTTACCGCCCGGATGCATTGGTGAACTTCTTCTTGAAGGCCCTCTTGTGGGACTTGGGTATCTTAAGAATTCTGTAGCCACGGCTGCAGCATTTATAGAAGATCCTCCATGGCTGCTTGGTGGCACTGTAAGCCACACGGGACGTCGTGGCCGGTTATATAAAACTGGGGATCTAGTAAAGTATAATAATGTCACAGGAGAGCTATTATTCATTGGTCGAAAAGACATACAGGTGAAAATTCACGGACAACGTGTTGAGCTGGGTGAAGTGGAAAGCCGACTGCAAGAGGCTATGCCTGAAGTGAAGCAAGTTATTTCCGAAGTTATTTCACCAGACACGAATAATTCGGCTGCTTTGCTTGCTGCATTTATCACACCTGATTACTCTCCGGCGACTAATTTGAGTACAGAGGCTGAGATCCTCGCCATTACCCCTGTGCCTCCTGGTGTTACAGGTTACCTGGCACGACACTTGCCAAGCTACATGATCCCAACTGTATTATTTTCAGTTAACAAAATGCCGATGACGACTACAGGAAAGATAGATCGTCGTAAACTCAGGGCACTTGGAGAGTCCTTTTCTGTTCAGCAGCTGGCCGAGATACGCACAGTTTCTGGCAGGCCGAAGCGCCAACCCAGCACTGACTTAGAAAAGCTGATACAAGATATCTGGGCTCAAGTTCTTGGCCTTCCACTAGCATCTATTGGGATGGAAGATCGCTTTGTACAGCTAGGAGGCGATTCTATTGCCGCTATGAAAGTCGTGGCGATGGCCTACAAAGCAGGTGTTTGGCTTACAGTAGCTGAGATCCTCAAATATGCTACGCTAAGTGATGTAGCGCAGAAAGTCAAACATCTGGATGGAGTATCATCTCTTGCCACTCCAATTCCGTTTTCGCTTCTGGGAGCTGGCTTCGAGGACCTCTATATATTATCTTCCCAGCTGGAGCTGGACTCCTCTGTTATAGAAGATGCCTACCCGTGTACGACTCTACAAGCAGGTCTTATTTCTTTGACATCAAAACAGCCGGGCGAGTACATCATGCAGAGTGTTCAGAATCTTCCTCTAGATTTCTCTGTCGATTCTTTCCGCAGCGCTTGGGAGAGCGTGGCACAAAGCCTCCCTATCCTTCGAACTCGCCTTGTGCAATATGAACTCCGAGTTCTGCAGGTTGTTCTACGAGAAGATATTGAATGGAGTGAAGATATTGATTTAAACACGTATCTCCGTACCGATAAAGAGCGGCCTATGAGATTAGGGGATAGACTCACGCGTTATGCGCTCATCAGAGATGAACAGGGTGTTTATAAGCATTTCGTGTGGACTATTCATCATGCCCTCTACGACGGTTGGTCGCTGCCTCTAATCTATAAGGCAGTTTCTCAGGCATATGGCAACAAAACCTTCATTACTGAGCGGCAACCTCAGTTTAGCGCGTTCATCCGTTATCTCGAAGACCAAGACGAGACGACATCGGTTCAATATTGGCAAAATGCGTTGGGAGATGGTAAATTCTCCATATTCCCAATCTTACCTTCTTCTGTGAGATCTCCCATAGCAGATAATGTGATGATGCATCACATACCTTGGCATAGAAGTGCAACAGCAGCCAAAAATACCACAGTATCAAATCTCATCCGTGCCGCCTGGGCTTTCGTTTCTAGCGAAATGGCGCATTCACAAGATGTTGTATTTGGTGCTACTGTATCTGGTCGAAGTGCCCCGGTTTGCGGCATTGATGAAATAGTTGGTCCAACTATTGCCACAGTCCCGATACGTGTGGCGCTCAATAAAGATATGGCTATTGCAGACTATCTAGACGGTGTGCAGAACCAAGCTAATGAAATGATCCCATTCGAACAAACAGGCCTTCAGAGAATCTCAAAGATGGGCTCTGGTGCCCAGCACGCCTGCTCATTTCAGACCTTGCTGGTTCTCCAGCCTGAATCAGTGGCGAATGATGAATTGTTAGACTGGTGGCGTGATGTTCATCAGCAAGCTCGTATCGATACATATGCTCTTTTGCTTGAGATGGGTCTTGGAACAGATAGTATAAAAATTACCGCAAGATACGATCTAAGGGTGCTCGAATCTTGGGTTATTCATGGTCTGCTGCGGCGCTTAGAAAATGTTATGCACCAACTGGCTCGAAACGATCCGAAACAAAGTCTGTCTTCGATCAGCGCCATGACAGACCAAGAGCTGGATAAAATTTGGCGCCAAAATTTTGTCGTTCCAACCACTGTCAAGCGCCGTGTGGACGATATTGTACATGAACGTGCTCTCGCCCAGCCGAATTCGCCCGCTATATGCGCCTGGGATGGCGAGTTGTCGTTTGCTCAGCTAGATCAACTGGCGGCGCGCGTGGCACACCGTCTCGTGTCGATGGGCGTTGGACCAGATACGGTTGTGCCTCTCTGTTTTGAAAAGTCAATGTGGGCTACCGTGGCCATGCTCGGTGTGCTCAAATCTGGTGGATGTTTCATGATGCTTGAGCCCTCTTTTCCTGTGGAACGTCTCAATGATATCATCCAGCAGGTGGACGCCAACCTAATTCTCTCATCTCAAATTCAGCAAACTCTAAGTCTGCGGCTTACTTCTGAGGTGATGGTCATTGATAAAGAGCTACAGAAAGAAGCAGTTATCTACAATGTCCATGACTTGAACGCAGTACGTTCTGCATCCTCTGCCATGTATATGGTGTTCACTTCGGGTAGTACAGGCACACCAAAGGGTGTTGTGGTGACCCATCAGAGCTTTGCCTCTGCTCTCCATTACCAGACAGATACCCTCAATCTTAATTCAGAGTCACGAGTCTTCGATTTCCCATCCTACGCGTTTGATGCTGCTATCCTTAATACCCTTTTTACACTTTCCGCAGGTGGCTGCCTATGTACGCCAAGCGAAGATGATCGCAAGAGCCGATTATCAGAAAGTATCGTTCTTCTTCGAGCTAATACTGCCTTTTTCACTCCCTCTGTGGCCAAGCTCATTTCACCGGCAGATGTACCAGAGTTGCGTTCCATCTTTCTCGGCGGTGAGGCGTTGCGAGTCGAAGACGCCAATAGATGGTGGGGCAAAGCGAGAATTGTCAACGGATATGGTCCGAGTGAATGCACGCCCTTTAGCCTTGTGAATAGTCAAGCGTCTAGTCCTACAGAAGCCACTAGAATTGGAGTAGGGAGAGGTGTGATAACCTGGATAGTAGATCCGGATGACCACAATCGTCTCGTCCCTCCTGGGTGCGTTGGAGAGCTTCTACTTGAGGGTCCTCTTGTAGGCCCGGGTTATATCAACGATGCACTGAGAAATAATGCATCATTCATCGAGAACCCATCATGGCTGGTGCGAGGTGCGCCTAATTGGGTCGGCCGATTAGGCCGGCTCTATAAAACGGGAGATCTCGTCGTATATGAAGAGGATGGAAGTTTATCCTTTATAGGACGAAAAGATGTCCAGGTGAAGATTCGTGGTCAGCGCGTTGAACTAGAGGAAATAGAGTACTGGCTCAAAAAGATGATGCCAAGGGCAAAAAATATTATTGTTGAAATCATTACACTTGAAGGCAAAGATACAACTCCAGAGCTAGCAGCCTTCTTGCAAATCGACGATACTAAAGTGGAATCATTGGTCAGTCCTGGAACGTTGACTATCCGTATTTTTGGTGATGGAATTGGGCTTGCTGAGTCCCTTGCGGAGCACCTACCGAGCTATATGGTTCCCAATCTGTTCTTCACTATGAGTAGCCTGCCGATGACCACAACTGGTAAAGTTGATCGTCGTCAGCTTCGTACTGCTGCTGCTGCCTTTTCGTCGTCAGAGCTCGCAGACATGCGAACAAATCAGCAGGGGCCAAAGAGAGCCCCAACTACGCAGTTAGAAACTCAAATGCAGGCAATCTGGGCCCGTGTACTCAACCTCAGTCCTGCCATGATTGGGCTTGATGATAGCTTCTTACAACTTGGAGGCGATTCTATTACGGCTATGCAGATCTCTTCCATGTCCCGCTCCTCTTCTATCCAGATAAGCACAGCAGATATTCTTCAGAAGAAAACTATATCCGCAATTCTCAAATCCAATATGGTAGCCAGTGAAGTGAATACCGTTTTAGAGGATACAAACCCTCGTCTTGGGTGGCAAGCTGGTCAATCACTGCCGCTTAGTCCCATACAGAGACTATACCTCAATTTGCAACCAGATATATTGGATTGCTGTTTTGACCAGACTTTCTTTTTCTACATGAAACAAAAGATCAATGGGCATTCTCTCAACCGAGCTCTTGACTCTATTGTTCGGCGACACGCAGCATTACGTAGCCGCTTCCGGCACGGCCAAGATGGACAGTGGCAGCATTACATATCTACTGATATTGAAGGGTCCTTCTCTTCTACAGTTTTTCATCAGCGGGAAACAAAAACAGCCAATATTATTGCCCGCTGCCGAGAAAAATTGAATATAGAAAAGGGACCTCTTGTTGTTGCTTCTCTATTCAATGATGATCAACAACAGTCGCTTTTTCTTTCAATTCATCATCTTGTGGTTGATCTTGTGTCTTGGAGAGTAATTCTTCAGGAATTTGAAGAATTCATCTCTCAAGGATTTATAAATACGCATCTATCTCTTGATTTCCCTTCATGGGTTGAATTACAAGCCCAGCATGCTGCCACTAATCTCATCCCCTTACATTCGGTCCCTTTTACTCCACAACCACCCCTTCTTAATTACTGGGGAATGGACAACAACAGTTCAAATACGTATAAGGATACAGCCGAACTCTCATTTGCGCTCGATGGAAGAGTTACGTCACTACTGATGGGCCGCTGCAATGATGCTTTCAAGACGCGCCCCGTGGAGCTGCTGCTTGGGGGCCTCATATATGCCTTCAGTCAAGTTTTTCATGATCGATCCCTTCCAGTATTCTTCTCTGAAGGGCATGGAAGAGAGCCGTGGGATGATTCAATTGACATCTCTACTACAGTTGGCTGGTTCACCACTCTATTTCCCGTACAGTTGACGAATAGTACAGATAGTCTTGATCTGATTGACGCTATTCGAGAATCGAAGGATGCCATGCGGGCTCTACCAAGCAATGGCTGGTCATACTTTACGTCGCATTTTGCAAATGAGCAGGCAGCGGCTGAAAATGCCCGCAAATTTCCCATTGAGATTCTGTTCAATTTTGCAGGTCAATACCAGCAACTAGAACGTGAGGATGCGCTTTTCAACCGTCTCGACTTACCCAGTGGAAGCACACCTCTTTCGTATCATAATACGCGGCGATTTTCCCTAATTGAAGTTGGCATTGAGGTAGACAAGGGCCGCATTACAGCATCTTTGGTATATCCCAAGGCGATTCAACGACAAAATGACATTATACGATGGATTGACGAATACCAAAACGTACTTGAGTCAATAGCGGAGAGTTTTCCACAAATGCCATCCCGTTGGACACTCAGCGATTTTCCTCAAACGTTTCCATCCTATGCCAGTCTTGATGACTTGCAAGATAACTATTTGCTCCATAATTTTGGAATCAAGCCTGATGACGTTGAGGACATTATATCCTGTTCGCCTATTCAAGAGGGAATATTAGCATCCCAAAGCAAGGATTCTGCCGTCTACCACCCATGGTCACTGCTTGAAGTCAATGCGAGCCCAAGAGAAAAGCGACTTGATATAGAGCGGCTCCAGCGCGCATGGAAGGCAGTAGTAAGACGGCATGGACTCTTGCGAGCTAATTTCATCGATGCCAATCTGTCTGGTACTAATAGATTGCTGCAAGTGATTCTTCGAAATCCAACTCCAAATATGACAATTCTAAAAAACCGTCAAAATATTGTTGAAGCTGCTCTAGACCGGAATGTTAAGGCCCCTTACGATCCACACGGACTGCAGCATCACTTGACAATCTGTCCATTGAGCGAAACGCGTGCATATATCCGATTGGATGCGAATCATACTATCTTAGACGGCTTCTCTCAGAGCATGCTATGGAATGACCTACGGGTGGCTTATCACAATGATTTTGCTTCATTTCCCTCAGCGGGTCTTTATAGACATTTTATCGAACACTTGAACCAGGATTCATTTGATGCAGGAGTCGACTTCTGGGCTAATCATTTGGCCGCCATAGAACCCTGTTTCTTCCCTACTAGCCCAGTGGAAAAGTTCCAAAAAGGAGACACCTGGCATGCAGATGTGTTAGAGATAGATACCAACGCACTCCGCATATTCTGTTCAAGATGGGAGGTTACACCGGCAATCATCTTTCAGGTTGCGTGGGCATTGGTCCTGAGCAAATATGCTAGAATGACTACGCCTTGTTTTGGTATCCTTTATTCAGGCCGGGATATCCCCGTTAAGCACGCCGATCAAATCTTTGGACCACTAATTGCTATGGTGCCGAGCCGTATTACCCTTGATCCGTCGCAAAACGTAGCCCAAATCCTGCGTCAGGTCCAAAATGATTATTTGAATAGCCTCCCATATCAGCATACACCCCTCATAGCAATTCATAAGAGTCTGGGGCTCGATAGCTCCGCACTTTTCAACACCGGAATATCTTTCCAGAGAATCGATGGCGTCGATACTGATTCTGCGGATAATGCTATTAGTGTCCATTCGGTGGATTGGAATGACCCAACAGAGGTATGCGATGTAAACTCTACCATCCTTTTGAAGATGATACTAACAGTTGTGGTAGTACGATATTACGATTAGCGGGTCTGATGACGGCCGCCAAATCCAGCTCCGAGTGAATCTTCGGCCAGGATGCTTTGCACCCGATTTCGCAGCACGGTTAGCCGCTAGTTTCGGTACGGCTATCTCTCAAATCATAGATAACCCTTCAAAATTGGTACATCAGCTTGATGTAACGAGCCCTGGAGACCTTCACCAAATATGGGAATGGAACGCTACCGTACCAACCTCCGTTGAAAGATGCGCTCATGAGCTGGTTGAGGAGCGCGCACAGGCTCAGCCTGATGCCCCGGCGGTGTGTGCCTGGGATGGTGATCTGACTTATGCCCAGTTAATGGCGTTGTCTGATCAACTTGCTGGTCGTCTGGTCGAGCTGGGCGTCGGCCCCGGCGTCCTCGTGCCGCTATGTTTCGAGAAGTCGATGTGGGCCAGTGTCGCCATCTTTGGAGTCCTTAAAGCTGGTGGAGCATTTGTGATGCTTGACCAGTCTCTTCCAAATCAGAGGCTGCTATCTGCGGTGCGCCAAGTTGAAGCATCTCTTATACTCTCTTCCCATGCTCAGCATTACCTATCTGCTCAATTTGTATCCACGGTGGTTGTCGTTGGTCCAGATGTCTCGTCATGGCCTAGCTTTAATACTTTGCCAATCATCAAAAGAGCTGTTCCAGCATCTATTGCATACGTTGTTTTCACATCCGGCACTACAGGCACACCCAAAGGTGTCGTTGTAACACATCGGAATCTGTCCTCGGCCCTCCATTATCAGGTTGGCCTTCGGGGGTTGAACTCACGATCAAGAGTCTACGATTTTGCTTCTTATGCATTTGATGCATCAATCAGTAATCTTTTTACTACTTTAGTCGCGGGTGGCTGCTTATGTGTGCCCAGCGAAGAAGAACGCAGGAATAACTTAGCCGGGAGCATTCAGTCCTTAAACGCTAATGTGGCAGACCTCACTCCTTCTGTGGCCCGTCTCCTGTCGCCTGAACAGGTTCCAAGCTTAGATGTATTGGTATTGGCCGGAGAAACTGTTCACCTACGCGACATAGAGTCTTGGTGGAACAAAGTGCAAATCATGCACGCATATGGTCCCAGCGAATGCACAACGCTTAGCACTATTAACTATAACGCGACCAGTCCAGCACAGACACTTCGTATAGGAAAGGGAGCTGGTCTCTTGACATGGGTTGTCGACCCGGAAAATCACAATTGCCTGCTGCCACTTGGATGCACAGGAGAGCTGTTACTTGAAGGTCCTCTGGTAGGGCCTGGATATCTTAACGATTCCGAGAAGACTAGCCAGGCATTCGTTAATAATCCAGACTGGTTGATGCATGATAAAGCATCTAATATGGCGAGAAAAAGGGCTCGATTTTATAAAACAGGCGATCTTGTGCGGTATAATGAAGATGGCAGCTTGACATTTATTAGCCGAAACGACGACCAAATTAAGATCCGCGGGCAACGCGTTGAGCTTGGTGAAGTAAGCCATCGAGTACAAGAGATCTTGCCTGACGTGAAGCGTGCTGTTGCAGAATTCATCACACTGCGCGGCTCCAGCTCAAGCCAACAACTCGCTGTATTTCTAGAAGTTGGACATCATGATGATATAGCCCAAGTACCCCCCATGGCTTCAGTGCTTCCTATCACCCCTGAAGTGGAAACTAAGCTCGCTGAATATCTTCCCACCTATATGATTCCAGCGATATTCTTCTCTATGGAGAGCCTACCATCAACACCTACGGGTAAGATTGATCGCAGGCGCCTGCATGAACTCGGAGCATCATTTTCCGCTGAGGAGATAGCCAAGGCACAAACAACTATACGAGGACCAAAACGAAAACCGGAGTCTGGTGCTGAAAGAATATTGCAGAAACTCTTGGCGCAAGTACTAAACATAGATCCTTTAATGATTGGCATGGATGATAGCTTCTTCCAGCTCGGAGGCGACTCTATCACGGCGATGCAATTTTCATCTGCTGCCCGTGCTTTATCTCTAAATATTGGGACGACAGATGTGCTGCGTAAAAAGACCGTATCCGCCTTAGCCAAAAGACTTGAGACAAATAAAAGACTCGTTTCAAATTCGCAGTCACTGCTGGCTCAAAACCATCTAGAATCTAATATCGAGTCTCCTCTGCCCCTCTCACCAATGCAGAGATTATACGTTCTTCTACAACCCGATCTGACAAAGTGTTTCGACCAATATTTCTTCCTTCGCATTCGTCATGCTGTCAGCAAATTTGACCTACAAAATGCTCTTTCAATTCTCATACGTCGACATGCAATCCTTCGGGCTCGTTTTCGACAAGATCGTGACGGAAGATGGCAGCAATATATATCCCCTGATATCTCCAATTCCTTTTCTCTTACAACCACAATGTACTCCTCGGACAAGAATATTTCTGATACGGTTGTCAGTTGTCGAGACAGCCTCGATACGGAACAAGGTCCTCTCGTAGCTGCGGCTCTTTTCTCTGGCGATGGGCTTCAAACAAAACTTTTTATAACTATCCACCACCTTGTGGTCGACTTGGTCTCTTGGCGTGTGCTTCTCAACGAGCTGGAACAGATTCTCTCCATCGGAGCTGTAACCAGCTTACCATCACTAGACTTCTCTTCATGGGTTACCCTGCAGGAACGTTATGCCACTACTCATATTTCAACTTCTCCGCAGAATGTTCCATTTACAAACTCACAATCCAATGACTTCTGGGGCATGCAAAATATGACAAATTTATATGGGGACACAACAGAACATTCTTTTACTCTTGATGAATCTATTAGCTCTTTATATCTTGGGAAAAGCAACGACGCGTTCACAACACGCCCTAATGAGTTATTGTTAGCTATGCTCATCTATTCTTTCACTGCGTCGTTCCCAAATCGTTCTGCCCCTACAATTTTTGTGGAAGGCCATGGACGTGAAGTCTGGGATAACACAGTTGATATCTCCAACACTGTTGGCTGGTTTACCACTCTATTCCCTATTCAGATACACGATACAGGCCGTGATCTCCTGAATATCATCAAACAAGCTAAAGACTGCATGCGCTCCATGCCTCATAATGGCTGGTCGTATTTTATATCTCATTTTTCGGATGAAGAAAATTCTCGAAAAAATGTTACCAAGTTTCCAGTAGAAATTACATTCAACTACTCGGGTCTATACCAACAGCTAGAGCGTCCCGATGCTATGTTTGAGCAAGAACGTTTGCCTGATGGTAGCGACCCTACTTCTCACCTTCAAGTACATCGATTCTCACTTATCGAGACCAATATTCAAGTTATAAACGGATGCATTTCCTTTTCTATTGTGTATAACAAAAGTATGAAGCATCGGGATGCTATCGAGACTTGGATCGCAGAATACGAGGCTGTATTGTTGCGCAAGGCTGAAGCGCTAGCCAACACACTCCATAGCTGGACCCTAAGCGATTTTCCGCTGGCATTCACATCATACGATCATATTGACCAATTCCAAAAAGTCTGGCTAGATCGACTTCAAATCACCTCTGCCGATATTGACGATATATTCCCATGTTCACCTGTACAAGAGGGCATGTTGCTGGCGCGGAGTAGGGACCATACTCTATATCGGCCCTGGTCTTTGATCGAGATCAGTGTTGATGGCCAAAAGACTTCCCTTGGTATCGACCGTCTTATACAGGCGTGGAAAGTTGTTGTTCGAAGGCATTCACTGTTACGGGCTGTCTTTATCGATCGCTTCCCAGGTAGCGATAGGGTAATGCAGGTTATCTTAAAAGATCCCAAACTCTCAATATCAGTGTGGGATTCAAGCTACGAAAAGCTCATCCAAAATCAGCTTGATGAACATAACAAAACTTATGGAGAATATCAACCAAGGCATTGGCTCACTATTTGTATAGTGGATTCAACTCGAGCGTATCTTCGTTTCGAAGCAGATCATGTCATTATAGACGGCTTCTCGCGCAAGTTGCTTTGGGACGACTTCCGCACGGCATATAAAGTTTCTTCAGCAAGTCTTTCAATTGAGAGTGGTTCGTACAAAGATTTTATACAGTATCTAGAGGGCCAATCCTTGGATTCCGGGCTACAATTTTGGAGCCAGCGGCTGGCCAACGTGGAACCATGCATTTTCCCTGGCTCTGACTTTGCGGCCCATAATAGCCCTGCCACCGTTACTGATGTGCGTGGTATTGATAGCTCTGCTATTAGAAGTTTCTGTAAACGTTGGGAAACAACAGCAGCATCCCTCATTCAGACCGCGTGGGCGCTGGTTTTAAGCAAGTTTTCTAGGAGTGCAACTCCATGCTTTGGAATTCTAAGTTCTGGTCGGGATATATCTGTCCCTGATGTGGACTATATTGTTGGCCCTATAATCACTGTTGTACCTTGCCGTATAGTACTTGAAGCATCAAGTAGCGTTATTGAAGTGGTCCGTCAAGTGCAGGATGATTATTTGACCAGCTTACCGTATCAACATACCCCATTGGCCGCCATTAATCGAGCTCTTGGCTGTAGCTCTTCAAACCTATTCAACAGTATTGTTTCTCTTCAAAGGAACAAAGAAGAAGTTGATATTGGACGAGATGATTTGAGTATTCGAGATATTGATGGCGTTGATCCGACAGAGGTGCGAAAATTGATATAGATCCTTTGTTCTTTTTTTAAGCGACAAATACTGACTTTATATAGTACGACATAATCATTCATGCTTTTGATGGTCCTGAAATTGCTATTCAACTTAGCTTTGGACAAAATTTCCTATCCTCAACAGAGGCTGTACGCTTGGTGGACTGCCTCAGTGCCGTAATCGGTGAGATTGTCAATCGACCACCTGCTCGGTTAGGAGACCTCGAAGTGCTTGATACCGCTAGTCTCGAGCAAATATGGCTGTGGAACGCTGATGTACCCTCTACTATTGAAAGATGTGTCCATGAGCTAATATTAGATCATGTACGATTTCGGCCTGACGCTATGGCCGTGAGCGCTTGGGATGGAAGCCTGACATACGGGGAACTGGATCAACTTTCTACAATCGTTGCCAGGCGTCTCAGTTCCTTCTATGTGGAAGCTAATACCATAATTCCCGTTTGCTTTGAAAAATCAGTTTGGACTACGGTAGCCGTACTTGGAATCCTAAAAGCTGGAGGAGCTTTTGTGCTGCTCGATCCAGCTCTCCCTGAACAACGCCTCAAGAGAATTGTCCGACAAGTTGAAGCCAGGGTTATCTTATCATCAGTTATAAACCAGCCCTTGTCTTTACGCTTAGCAGATAATGTGCTCGTTATTAATGGAGATCTGACCGACGAATCGCATTCAATGCAAGCTTGGAGAACTCCTGACTTGGATTCTTCTTCTCTTATGTATGTTGTGTTTACGTCTGGTAGTACTGGTGTACCGAAGGGCGTTATGATAACGCATAAAAACTTTGCCTCAGCGCTACATCATCAGTCAAAAATCTTAGGCTTCACTTCCGATACTCGATCTTTTGATTTCACATCTTATAGCTTTGATGTCCATATCAGCAACGTTATGATGACGCTGGCTGCAGGAGGATGCCTATGCGTGCCAAGCGACTCTGATCGACGAGACAACTTGGCTACTAGTATTTCATCGAGTCGATCTACAATTGCTCATTTAACGCCTTCTATTGCTCGTCTACAAGATCCTGATTGCCTAGGGGATCTCCAAACCATCATATTAGCGGGTGAAGCTGTACATAGTGGCGATATTAAACCATGGTGGAATCAAGTCAAGATGGTAAATGCTTACGGTCCAAGCGAGTGTACACCTTTAAGTACTATTAACTATGCTGCATCTACTATAGAGAAAGCAGTGGGAATTGGACGAGGAGTTGGTCTTGTCACATGGATTGTGGATGTAAATGATGGGCGTCTTTTGCCTCCCGGGTGTGTCGGTGAGCTACTTCTAGAGGGACCTCTCGTAGGTCTTGGGTATCTTAACAACGATGATGCCACCGAAGCAGCTTTTATTAAAGATCCACCTTGGCTTGTTCATGGGACTCCAAATCATCCTGGGCGGCATGGAATAGTATACAAGACTGGAGATCTTGTGAAGTATCAAGATGATGGAAGCCTAATGTTTATGGGTCGAATGGACGATCAGGTCAAGATTCGAGGGCAGCGAGTAGAGTTAGGAGAGGTCGAATACCATCTCAAGGAAATCATCCCAGACGCAGAACAAGTTGTGGCTGAGGTCATTATGTCAGGAGAAGGGGAGAATCGTAACCCCTTGCTTGTTGCTTTTATCGTTACGCAGAAAGCATCTTCAAAGAAGCACGCAATCAAGCGCCCAAACATCTACGATGGAACCCTCTACCTTTTTGACGCGACTACGGCTATAACGGAGCATTTGACACAGCATTTGCCGGCTTATATGATACCTTCCTTATTATTCTCTATGGACGAGCTGCCTATGACAACAACTGGCAAAGCTGATCGTCGCAAGCTTCGTTCTATCGGCATATCTTTGTCAACACAACAAATAGCTGAGTTGATACATATCGCTTCAAGCGACTCTAAGCGCCAGCCGACAACTGGCATAGAGAAAGAGTTGCAGATGATCTGGGCTCGCATTCTCAATATTCAAGAACGTTTGATAGGGCTGGATGATAGCTTTCTGCAACTTGGAGGCGATTCTATTACGGCCATGCAAGTTTCTTCCGCAGCACGCGCCAGCGCCATCGATATCAGTACTGCTGAAGTTCTTCGAAAGAAGACAATTGGACTTCTTGTGGAAGGATTAAAGAAAAGAGACCTTGTTACTATGCCACCCGCGTCAGCCGAAGCTCAATATATCGACTCATATAACGGCTCATCTCAATTGAGCCCTATACAGAAGCTCTATATGCGCTTACAATCTGACTTGACAGCCTCTTTCGATCAGCATTTCTTCCTCCGACTACGTAATGCTATTGCTGCCGATGAACTAAAGAATGCACTGGAGAGTCTTATCCGGCGCCACCCCATACTTCGAGCCCGCTTCCGGATGGAAGATGATGGAACCTGGCAGCAGTACGTTACTTCAGATATCTCTGAGTCATTCTTTTTCTTTGATGCCAATTCGTCTATCTATGATGCATCTGAGATTATTATTCAATGTCGCGAGAGATTGGACATCTATAACGGACCACTGGTTGCTGCGGCACTACTTACCTACGAGGGGCATCCATCATTGTTCATCGCTATACACCACCTTGTGGTCGACTTGGTCTCTTGGCGTGTGCTATTGCAAGAGTTGGAAAATATTCTAATGTCAAGAGGAATAACTAAAGCTACAACTTCTATAGACTTTTTCCGGTGGATTGACCTCCAAGATCAATATGTCACTACCAATCCATCGCCCTCTTTGCCAGTCCACATGTCAATACCAACACCTCAAGCTGGTTATTGGGGGATACAAGACAGAAATAATGTGTACAGGGATACAGATTGCTGCTCATTTGTCCTTGATGAGGCTACCACGTCTCTCCTACTTGAAAGTGATTGCAATAGTGTGCTGCGCACTCGCCCTGTCGAGCTATTTCTGGCAGCATTTATCTACTCCTTTGGGAAAACCTTTGACGAACGAGATATCCCTCCAATTTTCATGGAAGGCCATGGAAGGGAGTCGTGGAATGATGGTATTGATATCTCTTCTACTATTGGTTGGTTTACCACCATGTTTCCGGTGCAAGCACCTGCACAAGCAGATTTCGACTTGATAGAGATGGTTCGGCGAACAAAAGATGCAATGCGCTCCGTACCACAAAATGGATGGACTTATTTTACATCCCTCTTTGCGAAAAAGGATTTCGAAAAAGAAACTATTAATACGTTTCCTATTGAAGTTTTATTTAATTATATGGGGTCATACCAGCAATTAGAACGAGATGACGCCCTGTTCCAAGAGATTGCTATGCCCGCCAATAGCGAGCCAAACTCTAGCAACGATATACAGCGCTTTTCGCTTATTGAAGCAAACCTTAAGATTGACAGGGGCTCATTAGTAGCTTTCATAACCTATCACACAGGAATGCAGCACCAGGAGAGGATTGTGAAATGGGCTGATGAGTATCGCAGAACGCTGGTGGCGTTAGCGGAAACTCTTGCTCAAGCAAAATCTAAATTGAGCTTGAGTGATTTGTCTTTGAACTTTGATTCGTATGATAGCCTTGACAATTTTCAAGCCAGCTGGCTCTCTCGAATTGGGATCCAAGCGCAAGATGTCGAAGATATTTTTCGTTGTTCGCCAATCCAAGAGGGAATATTGATGGCACAGGGCAAAGATAATACATTATACCACCCATGGTCGTTGATTAAGGTCAGCTCTAGCACAAAAAACAAGAGTGTGAGCTTAAACCTCTTGGTAAAAGCGTGGCGAGAGGTAATACGGCGGCATTCGCTCCTTAGGGCTGTCTTTGTGGATCAATATTTGCTTGGCGGAGGCACGATGCAGGTTATCTTGAAAGATCCTGAACCAACCATCTCTATCTTAGGACCAGAAGACAAAAATCTTATCTGTATTAGGTCAGAGAGAAGTAATCCGTTGTATCAAAAGTATGGATTGCGACATCATCTTTCTATCTGTATGATGGACTCAAAGCACGCCTATCTGAAGCTTGAGATGGATCATGCAATTATGGATGGTTATTCACGCGATTTACTATGGGATGACTTTTGCTCAGCGTATGAGCGCCATAGTAGGATGAGTGAGACTGGAAGCTATCGAGATTTCGTACAACATTTGGACGTACTGCCTTCTGATACTGGTGTCCAATTCTGGGGCCTTCATTTGGCCGGCGTAGAGCCTTGCTTCTTCCCAGCTACTCTTCCAATTGATGATTCTACAGTTGATAAACCTGAATTACACGCCCATGTTCTCGGAATCGATACCGTTGCAATTCGAGAATTCTGCAAGCAGTGGGAAATAACAGCAGCCACTGTTGTCCAGGCTGCATGGGCGCTAGTCTTGAGTAGATTTGCTGCTACAGAAATTCCGTGCTTCGGCAACCTCAGTTTAGGGCGAGATGTTCCTATAGAGCACACCGATCGAATCTTTGGGCCCATGATTGCCATGATCCCTTGTCGTGTTGTCTTAGATAGATCGCGGACGGTGCTTGACATCCTACAAAATATCCAAAGTGACTATCTAGCAAGTTTGCCTCATCAGCATGTCCAATTGGGAGCTATCCATCGAGCTCTTGGACTGGGTACTGCTGCTCTTTTTAATACCGTTGTATCCTTTCAGCGAGCTGGGAAGATGGACAAGCAGAATATCGGAGGTCTCTCTCTTAGCTATATTGATGGACACGATCCTACCGAAGTAAGTAATTTTCGCTTCCTCTTGCCTGTGATAATGCAATTTGTGCTAACATCTTTCTTAGTACGATGTGATGATTCATGCCCTTGATGGCGATACTCTCCAAATCGAGTTGAGTTTTCGCCCTGGATTCCTCCATGAATCTGATGCCCAGCGCCTAGCTAGCTGCATGAGCATTGCCATTCGAAATATTATCAAGGATCATCAAGCCTTAGCCATGAATATTTCGCTGCTTGATGACAGTGAGCTGGAACGTATCTGGAGATGGAATAGTACGGTGCCAATTACTATTACGCAACTCGTTCATGAAAAATTCGATCTACAAGTCCAATCTCATCCTACAGCTACTGCAGTGTGCGCTTGGGATGGTGAATTTACCTACGAAGAGTTGAACCGACTATCTTCCCTCCTGGCCGTGCAGCTAAGAGATGCTGGAGTGATCACCGGTGTGGTTGTACCATTGTACTTTGAGAAAACCAAATGGACATCGGTGGCAATGCTTGGAGTACTCAAGTCGGGCGCTGCGTTTGCTCTGCTAGATTCTTCTCTTCCGGAGCAACGACTGAAAACTATATGCGATGAACTTGGCTCCAGCATTATGCTATCGTCCATCTACTGCATGCCTTCAAGTCGGCGGCTGTCAGATCTCGTCATACCTGTTGGAGACTACTTAAGTAGTAACTCTGAGGTGATCAACTCTTTAGAGAGAGATTTTCAGCCCTCTTCAAGTCTCATGTATGTGGTTTTCACCTCTGGAAGTACAGGAAAGCCAAAAGGCATCGAAGTTACCCATGAAAACTTCTGTTCTGCTTTTTATCATCAGATCCCACTCTTTGATTTAACAGAAGACTCTAGAATTCTGGATTTTGCATCCCACTCTTTTGATGTGACTATACATAACGTCTTCGCAGCCATTTTAACAGGCGGATGCGTTTGTGTTCCACATGATGACCAACGCAAAAGTAATCTTGCGGGCGCCATTCAGTCTTTTAGTGCTACATTTGTAAACCTCACACCATCAGTGCTGAGACTTCTGGATCCTATGACGGTTCCCAGTTTGCAAACTGTAGTATCGTTAGGCGAGGCACTTACAGCAAAAGATGCATTTCGATGGCACGAACGATGCCGTTTGGTAAATACTTACGGACCAAGCGAGTGCACAACTCTTAGCACAGCTAATTGCGACTCAACAAGCATACAGGATGCTATTCGAATAGGCAAAGGCGCTGGTATAGTGACATGGGTAGTGGATTCTCAGAATCATGACTATCTCCTCCCGCCTGGTTGCGTCGGAGAGCTCCTACTCGAAGGCCCCCTTCTTGCTCGTGGTTATCTATCAGACGCTGAAAAGACTGCCCAGTCATTTATCGACACTCCGGCGTGGTTACTCCACGGTGGCCCAGGTTATGCTGGACGTCGCGGCCGGCTCTATAAGACAGGCGACTTAGTTCGGTATGATGAAGATGGCTGCCTTGTATTCGTCAGTAGGAAAGACACGCAGGTTAAGATTCGTGGCCAGCGTGTGGAACTTGGCGAAATTGAATACTACGTCCAACAGATCGGGTCGGAGATTACTCAGGTGGCTGCTGAAGTAATTACCCTTAATGGTGGAATGAGCCCAATACTTGTGGCATTCCTTCAAATCGAGAAAGATGCCGCAAAAAATACAAATCTGGACAATTCCACCGCTCAAATGCATTCTATTAGTGCCGAGGCCAATGACCACCTGAACAAGAGTCTGCCTCAGCATATGGTTCCCCAGCTCTTCTTCCGCCTACAGAAACTACCTATGACTCCCACTGGCAAAACAGATAGAAGAGAGCTGCGTAGTATTGGTGAGCTATTCTCCACGCAGCAGTTTGCTGACTTCAAGATGTCGCTACAGGGAGAAAAGCGACCACCGGAGACACATATTGAGCTGCAAATACAATCCTTATGGGCTGATATCCTTGGACTTGATCCAACTTTTATTGGATTGGACGATAGCTTCTTTCAGCTTGGGGGAGATTCCATTGCGGCCATGAAGCTTGTCAGCTCGGCGCACAAAATTGGTATTGAGCTGGCTGTAGCTGATATCTGGCAACATTCTAGACTTGTTCATCTAGCAAATCAGGCTCGAATAATCACTGATGAAGCTTTGACTGTTGAGGATATTGCTCATCCATTTGCCCTAATGAAAACAGACACAGACGTTAACTCGCTTATTAGAGAGCTGTCTACGCAGACAAAGTTGGATGCTTCTAGGATTAGAGATGTATATCCGTGTACACCACTACAGGCGGGTATTGTTTCATTGTCATTCAAAAATCCTGGAGATTATGTCATGCGCTTAGTCTTGGAATTCTCTCCGGACGTATCCATTACATCATTTTGTAATGCATGGGAGACCGTGATTCGCTCTAATCCAATTTTACGTACTCGAATTGGACAAATTGGCGCCAGTCTGGTACAAATTGTTCTAGATGAAGGCATAGATTGGACAGAAGCTACCGATTTGGATAAGTACCTCGAAGCAGATCGTAAGCGATCCATGGACATAGGAGAGCCGATGGCACGCTACGCTCTGGTCGAAGAGGCTGACCAAAATACTCCGCGTTGGTTTGTATGGACACTTCATCATGCGTTATATGATGGGTGGTCGCTACCACTCATTATTGATGCTGTCAGGCACGTATATTTGGGGAACACAATAATACCAACCACGCCATTCATATCCTTCATCCAATATCTAGAAACACAAGATGAACATGCTACAAATGATTACTGGCAACGTTCCCTGGAGGGCTATGAAGGTCTCCCCTTCCCTCCAATTCCACCTTCTATCGATGAACCGGTTCCAGACAAAGAGTTAGTACATATTATCACATGGAAGCGCAAGAAATCGGCAAATATAACAACAGCAAACTTAATCCAAGCTGCTTGGGCATATGTTGTTGGAGGAATCACCAGTTCAAATGATATTGTTTTTGGAGTAACAGTATCTGGAAGGACTGCCCCAGTAACCGGTATCGACAATATGGTAGGGCCGACTATTGCCACAATCCCTATGCGCATCAAGGTATCGAAAGGCCAAACCATATCGGAGTATCTTACCATGGTCCAGCTGCAGGGAAGCGAAATGATTCCTTTTGAGCACGCAGGATTGCAAAAAATCGCCACAGTATGCCCCGAAGGACAGCGGGCATGCGCCTTCCAGACGCTACTTGTCTTACACCCTAAGCAACCCGGCCCTGGTTCAACTGATATCCTAGGACAATGGCATCACGGCGGGCAACGTGAGTGGATTAACACTTATGCTCTTCTGCTGGAAGTTGAAATAGATACACCTCAAATCAAGGTCACTGCTCGCTATGATTCAAGAGTAATATCATCTTGGATTGTTCAAAAGTTACTACGCCGCCTAGAGATAGCAATGCATCAACTTGGCGACGAGGATAATGCTCATAGCTTCCTTGATGTTAATTCAGTCGTACAACAAGACATAGAAGAAATTTGGAAGTGGAACAGCATAGTCCCAAATTCTATAGAGCGTTTTGTCCATGATCCTATCATTGATTTCGCTGAGATGCATCCAGATGCTCCCGCAATATGCGCGTGGGATGGCGATCTGACATACGGCCAACTGGACGTCTTCTCTGCGCGACTCGCAGCCAACCTTACTAAATATGGTCTATATCCTGGTTCTATTGTTCCTCTATGTTTTGAAAAGTCAATGTGGATGACCGTGTCTCTTCTTGGAGTGCTAAGGGCGGGCTTTGGATTCGTTATGCTGGATCCATCTCTTCCAGTGAAACGCCTCTCATCTATTGTTCATGATGTGGGAGCAACGCTGGCTCTGTCTTCTCCCTTGCAGCAAGGATTGACTCGCAGCCTAGTACCTGGTATCCTAGTCGTTGAATCAACCATATTTGAGGGGATCAGTGAGCCTATCAATCGTCCCACTCCGATCTTATCTCCCTCAGCCATTATGTATGCGATATATACATCGGGAAGCACAGGCACTCCCAAGGGAGTGGCGATATCTCACTTGAACTTCTCCTCGGCGCTGCACTATCAGATGAAAAGCCTTCGCATCTCATCGCAATCTCGCGTATACGATTTCTCTTCTTATGCCTTTGATGCGTCTATTATAAATGTTTTTTTCACCCTAACTGCAGGGGGCTGTTTGTGTGTACCAAATGACCAAGCTCGGAAAGACAACCTTCCTCTGAGTATATCAGAACTACGTGCCAATACTGTTTGTCTAACTCCATCAGTCGCCCGTATACTTCTACCTGAAGATATACCAACAATCCATACCCTTCTTCTTGGCGGAGAGGCTGTTCGCGATCAAGATTTACGACGCTGGTGGGGCTACGTCGATGTCGTTAATCTGTATGGACCAAGCGAGTGTACACCAATCAGCACCACTAACAGTGTTACCGCTACTGAAGAACAATTGGTTCACATAGGGAGAGGTGCTGGAGTTGTAACTTGGGTTGTTGACCCTGATGATGCAAATCATCTGCTTCCGCTAGGCCATGTTGGAGAGCTACTACTCGAGGGCCCTTTGATTGGCCCTGGTTACCTAAATGACCCAGCTAAAACAAGTGAAATATTTATCAAAGATCCTTCATGGCTATTACAGGGCACTCTACATTATCCAGGGAGACACGGGCGACTATATAAGACGGGCGATTTGGTTCAGTATAATGAGGATGGCAGCCTGGCTTTCGTCGGTAGAAAGGACACGCAAGTCAAAATTCGAGGCCAGCGCGTCAATCTCAGCGAAGTAGAGTATTGCATACGAGAGGTTATTCCAGATGTCAGCCATGTTGTTGCTGAAGTCATTACTTCGAAAGAAGAAAACTCGCCTCAGACGCTGGTAGCCTTTGTCCAGTTTAACGGCATGCCCACTCCAAAGAATGGTCCTCTTGAAGACCAAAATGTTAGGATATATACTCTTAATGCTGATGCTGAGACTAAAATTGTTAGTCGCTTACCAAGTTATATGATACCTACAGCGATATTCTCTGTGATAGAGATGCCCACGACGATCAGTGGTAAGACAGATCGCCGTGCATTGCGCCAGATCGGTGGTTCATTCTCTCTACAACAATTAGCAGATATGAGGACAAATGCAAAAGGATCCAAGCGGCAGCCTACAACCCAAGCAGAGATGCAGATGCAGACAATATGGGCTAGTATACTGAATATAGAGCCAAGCTCAATAGGCCTAGATGATAGCTTTTTCCATCTAGGCGGCGACTCAATCTCTATTATGAGAGTTGTTAGTGCCACTCGAAAGCTTGGTATGACAGTTTCGGCATCGTCCATCTTTCGCCAGCCTCACCTGATAGATGTTTCGGCTAGTATGGAGGCTATTGCTGACTCTATCACTCCTTCTGAAAATATTACTCCTTTCAGCCTTCTAAGCGCTGATGTTGATGTACCTGTCCTTATTGCCAATCTTGGGAACCAATGGAATCTGGACGAAGCCATGATCGAGGATATATACCCTTGTACACCGCTTCAAGAGGGTATTTTATCTTTGTCAACCAAGCGGCCGGGTGACTATACGCTCCAAGCTATTCTAGAGATATCTCCGGAGATCTCCATCCCGGCTTTCAAGAATGCGTGGGAGACAGTGATTCAATCATCTACAATTTTGCGAACAAGAATAATCCAACATGATGTCGGTCTCCTTCAAATTGTCCTCAATGAGCCGGTTGAATGGATTGAAGCAACTAGACTCAATGATTATCTCAAAGACGATGAGAGACGTTTTATGGCTCTTGGGCAGCAGCTGACACGCTATGCTCTAATCTATAACACTCAAAGTACCTGTCGATGGTTTGTGTGGACTATTCACCATACGTTATACGATGGGTGGTCTTTACCTCTTCTAATCAATAGTGTCGAAGATGTTTACCGGGGAGAGTCAATAGAAGCTCAGGCACCTTTCAAATCTTTTATCAACTATCTCACACAAAAGAGCAAGGCTGAGGCCGAAGAGTACTGGAGACTATCTTTAGAGAACTGCCATTCGATTATATATCCAGAAGTTCCGCCGTCTACGCAAGAACCATCGGCGGATGCCATAACCACTCATCGAATCCCATGGGATAAGAACATAGCAAGTGACATAACTATGTCTAATCTGGTGCGCGCTGCCTGGGCATTGGTAGCTGGTGGAGCAGCCAATTCGACAGATGTCGTGTTCGGCGTCACAGTGTCCGGAAGGAATGCGCCTCTTGAAGGAGTCGAGAAGATGGCGGGCCCAACTATTGCAACGGTTCCTGTGCAAATAAATTTATCTGGGCATCAAAATGTCTCGGCATACCTTGAATCAGTACAACGGCAAGCTGCCGAAATGATTCCCTTTGAGCAATTTGGGCTGCAGCGAATCTCTAAAATCTGCCCTGGATCAAGACATGCTTGCACGTTTCAGACTCTGTTAGTTGTCCAGCCTGCAGATGCCAGCTCTAGAGATAGTCCTCTAGGTAGTTGGATTGATGTTGGCCAACGAGCAAAGATCAATACGTATGCTCTTCTGTTAGAGATACAGCTTGGTGCCGATAGTATTACAGCCATAGCGCGGTACGATACAAGATTGATTGAGAGATGGATTGTTGAGAGATTGTTAAGACGTTTGGATCTTGTTATGCATGATCTAGTCAGTAGCGATAGCTCGCGCCCCTTATCTACCGTCCAGATTATCACTGAGGATGAACTGGATTCTATATGGCAATGGAACAGCATAGTTCCGACACCAGCAAATAAAAGCTTCCTCGATTTGTTAGAAGAGAAAGTCAGAATACAGCCTCAAGCACCAGCTATATGTGCCAGTGATGGGAATCTCACGTATGGAGAACTTGATAGCCTTGCTAGCCGGCTGGCAAACAGACTCATTGACGAGGGCGTGGGTCCGAACGTGCTAGTGCCTCTATGCTTCGAGAAGTCTATGTGGGCAGTAGTCGCTGTCATAGGAGTCATAAAGGCGCGCGGAGGATTTGTATTTTTATCGCCTTCGCTTCCGGAATTTCGTCTGAAGGATATCGTTGAGCAGCTGTCGTCTTCAATGATGCTTACTTCGCTTGCATGCGAGACTTTGGGACTTCGCTTTGCACGTAATGTGATTCCGGTTCATCAACAACTCTTCAATGACAACCATGAACCATCCCTTATGCACTCACAATTACCGGACCCTTCGTCAACCATGTATATTGTCTTCACATCTGGAAGTACGGGAACACCAAAAGGCGTAATGGTCACTTATGGCAATGCCGCCTCTGCCCTACAATACCAAATTGAGATACTCGGGCTTTCCAACCAATCCAGATTGTTTGACTTTGCGTCATACAGTTTTGATATCTCGATCAGTAACATAATCATGACTCTTTCAGCAGGCGGCTGCCTATGCATACCTAGTGAAGAAGAACGATTACAAACTTTAGCTTCGAGCATAACCCGCATGCGCGCCACAGTTGTTGCCCTCACAACATCTGTCTCAAGAATGTTATCTCCGGAAGATGTGCCAACTCTGCAGTCCATTATATTTGCTGGCGAAACTTTTGATGCTACCGATGCTGAACGTTGGTGGGGCCATCTTAATGTTGTAAACGCATATGGCCCGAGTGAATGCACGCCATACAGCACCATAAATTTTGAACCTTCAACATATAAAGAGTCTACTCGCATAGGAAAAGGAGCTGGCGTTGTTACTTGGGTGGTCGATCCTGAAGATGACACATGTCTAGTACCTCTAGGACACGTAGGTGAACTGCTTCTTGAAGGACCTCTCGTTGGAAAAGGCTATCTAAACGATGAGGAGAAGACAGCGGCTTCTTTCATTAAAGATCCTTCTTGGCTAAAGCTAGGGACCGTTAATCACCCTGGAAGAAGTGGCATTGTCTATAAAACGGGTGATTTAGTACGATACTCTGAAGATGGAAATTTGTCTTTCGTCGGAAGAAAGGACGCTCAAGTTAAAATCCGAGGCCAGCGTGTTGAGCTTAACGAAGTCGAACATTGGGTGCAGCTGAAAATACCAGAGGCTAGCCGAGCAACTGCTGAGGTCATTAGACCTGAGAATCATCCAGATCCAGTTCTCGCCATCTTCCTGCATGGCTACGGCGAGTCTCTCACCAATGATGCGGATGGGAGAATCGTGGCACAGCCTCTGTTCATTAGTTTCAATATCGAAGACGAGCTTTCAAAAGTTTTGCCGGGTTATATGATCCCTTCAATATTTTTTAGCGTGAGCCAGATGCCTATGATGCCTTCTGGGAAAGTAGATCGCAAACGGTTACGAGCGCTTGGTGAATCATTCACTATCGGCGAATTGAATGAAGCGCGCAAGTCTCGTATAGGGCAACGGCGACTGCCATCCACAAGCATAGAGCAGCATATACAGATGCTCTGGGCACGTATCCTGGGAACACCTGCTGTTACGATAGGACTCGATGACCACTTCTTCCGGCTTGGCGGCGATTCAATTGCTGCGATGCGACTTGTGAGCGAGGCTCAAAAAACCAGCATGGAACTTACAGTCGCAGATATTTTTCGATATCCTACTTTGGAGCAAATGGCACATCATGCTTCCTTGTTGGTGAATGGCCTATCTCACGATATCCTAGCGTTTTCTTTACTTGAACCTGGGTTTGATCCTACCTCCCTTCTATCTGATATAGGACCATCTACCATCGAAGATGCTTATCCATGCACTCCGATACAAGAAGGTCTCTTATCTCTATCGTCAAAGCGTAAAGGAGACTACGTCATGCGAATGGTCCTCGAGCTATCTCCAGATATTTCTTTATCATCGTTCTGTACGGCGTGGGAAATTATAGTCCAATCTCTAGCTATCTTGCGTACCCGAATTATTCATCACAATGATAGCCTTCTACAAGTTGTTTTGCACGAAAAAATCCACTGGATACTCGCGACCGGTCTCGATGATTATCTGGATGCCGATAGTCAACATGGCATGAGTCTTGGCGAGCCTCTTACCCGATACGCACTTGTTAAAGATAGCCAAGGAACATGCAAATGGTTTGTTTGGACAGCCCACCATGCACTTTATGACGGCTGGTCACTCCCTCTGCTTGTCGATATGGTAAACCAAGTATACTCAAGCCAATCACTGAAATTGCATAATTCGATCTCATTCAAAGCCTTTGTTAAGTATGTCCAGGAACTAGATGAAGAGGATATGCAACGATATTGGCAAAATGAACTTAAAGGCTGTGATTCAACCATCTTCCCAATCCTTCCTTCATCTGTGCAGGAGCCTGTGGCGGATAGATCTTTAAGCCATTCGATTTCTTTGTCTGATGCACAATGCATAGCCTCTGGGATTACCACATCAAATCTTGTACGTGCCGCATGGGCTCTAGTCATGGGAGCCTCTGCCTGCTCCAACGATGTCATATTCGGTATCACTGTATCAGGTCGCAGCGCTCCTATCAGAGGCATAGATGGAATAATTGGTCCAACTATCGCCACAGTGCCTATCCGCGTAAAGCTGATACACTCTCAGCCAATCGCTCAGTATCTCTCAGTTATTCAGCGCCAGGCTACCGACATGATTCCATTCGAACAAACTGGCTTGCAGCGCATTAGCAAAATCAGCATAGACTGCCAACAAGCATGCCAATTTCAGACCCTATTGATTATCCAGCCTGACAATGGCAGCGGCTCCGATGACCATGTAATTGGTCAATGGCAAAATGTACGCCAGCAAGGTCAAATGAGCAATTATGCCCTTATCATAGAGGTTGGACTGAGACGAGATGGAATCCTGGTTACTGCACGATATGATCCAGGTGTCATAGAACCATGGGCGGCCCAGGACCTTCTGGAACGGCTCAATCTTGTTCTCCATGACATTGCCACTGGTGATCAAGCGCGGCCTCTACAGGAAATTGAGCTTATTACAAGACGCGAGCTGAACGAGATATGGCAGCGAAATAGCACTGTGCCAACTTCTATTGACCGTTTCTACAACGAGATTTTTGACAAACAGGTAAAGGCTAGGCCTGGCGCGAACGCCATCTCTGCTTGGGACGGACAATTAACATATCTCGAACTTGACAAGCTTTCTACGCTGCTGGCAAGCCACCTCCTGAGTCTAGGGGTTGTGGATGGAATGCTTGTGCCTCTTTGTTTTGAGAAGTCTATGTGGACACCAGTGGCTATGCTCGCCGTCATCAAAGCCGGTGGAGGGTTTGTAATGCTGGATCCTACACTACCAGAGAAACGACTACAGACCATGGTAAACAATATCGGTACCAACATACTTTTATCTTCTGCGAGTCAAATAGCTGTAAGCCAGCGTCTCTCTACCGCTGTGGTCGAAGTAGGGGAAAATATATCCAAGATGCTAAGCTCACCATCTACCCTTCACTTACCGCCGCTACAATCACCTTCAAGTCCTTTATACGGTGTTTTTACATCTGGAAGCACAGGTACACCTAAAGGAATCGTTGTCTCTCATTCCAACATGTCTTCCGCTTTACATTACCAGCTGGAGCTTCTGGGCTTCAATCATGAGTCAAGAGTGTTGGATTTCGCTTCCTATTCATTTGATGTCGCCGTACACAACACGCTTGCAACTCTTGCAGCGGGTGGCTGCTTGTGCATCCCATCGGACGAGGATCGGAAAGGGAATATCGACGGCGTTATACGAGCAATGGGCGTTACGGTAGTAAATCTTACGCCAACTGTATCGAGGTTGATTGATCCAACCACTATACCTGGATTGAAAACATTAATATCTTTAGGCGAAGCCCTCACAGCTAAAGACGCAGCTCGTTGGTGGGGAAGATGTCGACTTATCAACACGTATGGTCCGGCTGAATGCACCCCCATTAGCACCATTTCGCACCATGCATTGGTTTTAGAAGATGCTATCAGCATTGGAGAGGGCATTGGATTAGTTTCTTGGATTGTTGATCCCGAAGATCATAATCGTCTTGTTCCTTTCGGGTGTATTGGAGAGCTTTTACTGGAAGGTCCACTTATTGGCCAAGGCTATCTAAATGATCCAGAGAAGACAGCTGCGTCTTTCATCCATGATCCAACTTGGCTGCTCCAGGGGGCACCGGACCGGTCAGGCCGACACGGGCGACTATACAAGACTGGTGATCTCGTACGGTATAAAAAAGATGGTAGTTTGGATTTTATTGGGAGGAAAGATGTACAGGTGAAGATTCGAGGGCAGCGCGTTGACCTTGGGGAAGTAGAACATTGGGTGCGTGAGGCATTGCCTGATGCCGTTCAAGTGGTGGCTGAAGTCGCCGTGCCGCATGGAGAAGGTTCGCGACCTATTCTGATAATATTTATTGTACCCGGGGAAGATATGCGACAAAAAATCGATCCAAAGCCTTCTTCTCACTTTGACGAAGTTGCTGTGGTGCCTTTTGACTTTGATGTGCAAAGCAAACTCGCTCAGCATCTGCCCAGTTATATGCTTCCTGAAGCGCTGGTAGTCGTGAGCAAACTTCCCCTAACTGCTACTGGGAAGACAGATCGAAAGCAGCTACGCCTTATTGCCGGCAAATTCTCTACTCAGGAGCTACTTGGCGTACGGATGTCGAAGTCGGAAAGTCTGGAAAACGAGAAATCGAAACCTTCAACGCCTATGGAGAGAGAGATGCAGGGCATTTGGACTACGGTTCTTGGTCTTCAGAATTCCGCAATTGGTCTCGATGACAGCTTTTTTAAACTCGGAGGAGACTCGATTGGAGCGATGAAGCTTGTGGGAGCTCTACGCAAGAGAGGCGCACAACTGATGATAGCGGACGTCTTCCGCCATCCAACATTACGAGCGATGGCACAATTAGAAACAATTGCTCAAGTTGAAGACGAAAATATCTTGGAAGAAGATATAATCGACCCTATTACAAAGTCTGCGCTGCTTTCGGAACTTGATTCTCTCAATATTCAACTAACGTCCTCCATGGTTGCCGATATTATGCCGCTCACACAATTTCAGGAAGACTGCATTGAAGGTGGCAGGAAAAATCCACGGGAATTTTGCAATTACTTTTTCCTTGATATCGATGCGAGTGTAAGCATTGCAAGCATAAAGCAGAGCTCTACTGCCGTTTTGAAGAAATTCGCCATCCTACGTGCCTCTTATTTGCCCCTCCTCGGGCGATTATGGCAAATAACGCCGCATCATCTCGATCTGCCTCTTGACGTACGTCAAATTCAGGACAATCTAGAAGACTTCTGTCAGAAACTCATATTGAATGATATTGAGCACATCGAAACATCTTGTGCTCCGTTTGCAATCTTTCTGGTGAGACAAGAGACTGGACAGGGCCGCCTTATTGTCCGCTTGTCGCACGCCCAATACGATGGCATCTCCCTGCCTACTATATTCCGCGCCTTGCTTGATGATTCAGACACCGAATTTTCCCAGGACTCTGTCAGCTTCTCGGCGTTTATGTCTTATACGCATCGTCACAGACTCAAATCCATGGTATATTGGAGAAAACTTCTCAAGGGATCGACAATTACAGCAGTCCTGCCAAAGGTCTCTCCGTCTATAGTTTCTGATTTCTCAGCCGAAGCTATTGCGTTGGAATCATATATTGCCTTACCACAGCTTCCTGAAAACATTACACCAGCCACTGTCATGACGTCTGCGTGGGCTATTGTCCTATCCAAGCTTACAGGAGAGACAGACGTGGTGTATGGACGACTAGTTGCCGGAAGGAACTCACTCATTGAAGGAGTTGAAAACATCCTTGGTCCCTGTGTCAATATCGTTCCCGTTCGTGTCAAGCTGTCATCCGCACAGACCACTAGCGAGCTACTAGCAACTGTTCAAGAGCAGTTTATTGCACTCGGAGAAGCTGATTCACTAGGCCTTCGAGATATTCGCGAGAACTGTACAGGTTGGCCTGTGGATTCTGGCTTCGATACCGCGATTCAGCATCAGAACATTGATGAAAATCCCAGTTTTCAGCTTAGAACAATGACAACTCAGGTCCGCTCTTTCGACAACCCACACGTCGTGCCGAGATCATTATATCTGCTGACGCGCCCGCGAAATGGCGGTGTCTATGTTGAGTTGCAAGGCAATACTCACATCATTTCAAGAGAAACTTTATCGATGCTCCTTGAAGAGTTTAGCCAAATAGTTCAACATATGGTCTATTTTCCCAATGCTGACCTTGCATCATTGATCAAGAGTAATGCACTGAATTTACCCTAAATCCAATGTATAAATTGGCTAATCACTACCTCTTCTGACATGGTAGAGGGTCGTTCGCGCCTTTATTTATATCTCCACATGCCCCTAAGATCTTTACAAAGATAGAATACTTTTTGATGCCAACTTTGAAGATCAATGCGTTGGTGTAGAAGAGGTCGATTTCTTGTCTAAGCAGTGTTAGACGGGTACTTTTCTTTCTCGAATGCGGACTGTTAGAAAAAATAGATAGTTTATTAATTGTACCACGTTTTTAATTTGATATCTCCCTATTCAATACCCTATTCTGTTTCCGAATACCTAAACGGTGTAATAGCCAAGACCACACGATTTTCCAGGCGCCTTGGTAACAGTAGCGTCCACATGTCCGAATTGAACAGCATTGCCATTAGTGAGATTGTTCAAGGCATCTAAGCCAATATTGAAACCGCCATTATAAGCAGCATCTACTGCTAAGATGTGGATACTCCTGCCACCATATTCCAGCTTGTAGCAGGCACCACACAGCGGAGAGTTCCAGGTAGTACCTTGAACGCCACCGATGTACGGGAAGCCAGCGACTTCACCCTGGGTTTTCCAGCCATATTTTGTTATGAGCCCGTTAGGGCCATCAGAGCAAGATACATCTTCTAGAGTGCGTGAGCCATCGTCATAGCCGGTATCGTAGGAGACTAAGTGCGCTGTTAGGACTCTGAATTGAACTTATGGTGAGTAGACTGTACCATAAGTGGCACTGATAGCCGCGACAAGCGTAGCAGTGGTAAAGATATTGGAGAGCTGCATGTTAGCGAAGTTAATATCCCAAATATATATATATATATATGTAAGATTTCCAACCTCGCGTACTGAAATGTTGAGGAAGGTGTTTCTAATGGTAGTATTGATGATGGGAAGGGCAGTTCCCCTGCTGAGATTGAGAGAAAGCATGCCAACATTTATAGTATTGTCTCATCTCAGAATTATCATTACAGCCCTGCATCCTACAAGCATCTGACACATTGATACTAATACGGGCATGCGAAAAGCATCAATACGAAAGGGAGAGACAGCTATTTTAGCCTGCCTTCGTGGTTGCGTATTACTGGCCACTGCGTATCGATCTGCTGGAGCATTTCCGATCCGAATCTGCTTCCCTCCACCAGGCATCCTGAAATAGTGCTACCGCAGCCGACACTACCTTTGAGGGCCGGTCTTAGGGCCGGCTATAAATGCGACTATTATTCCCATATCATGAGGGTTACTCTGAACTACAAACGTTACTACGCGTATATCAAGACCAAGAAGAAGAAAACAAGACGAAAAATGTAGCGAACCGTGAATTCCATAAATCCATCATGCCCTATATGCGTGCAAATTACAGAGCTCAGCAGCAATGATGCAAAATACTTAACGGCTTGATGCAGCCAAACCATTGAGAAAAAAGCATTTCTCGTGAAAAGCGGTGAATATACCTAGTCAATACATATTAGCCTCGTAAAAACTCCTTACATAACATCGTGGATTTATGTTCATTTGTCCGAAGGACCCTTGAAGCCGTCAGTGACATCATAACACAGAATCATGTGAGGCAATGTAAGACAGCAGCTACTACTATGGCCATGGATGGGGCGGCTTTTGCTACGGTACGGCTGCAAATACTGCTCGTATTCTGATTTCAACTGAGACATGCTATTAGTTAGGTAGTACTATCAATTTGTCAGCACGAGAAAGACAAGTTTGTCCCATGCGCTCATAAGCTGTGGTCAGACTTCCATTTATCTATAGTCATCTCAGTATAACCATGGTCTGCGCATACGGGTAATCAATGGTAGCTTCATCGACCTTCACGATGGCCAGATTTTAGAACTCGGCTCCTGCGTAAAGCCGGTGGCAAGTCGGATGGCTTAGATCTTCGCTCAAATAAATGACAGCGAACCATTTTCTACCAGTGCATTAAAAATACAAGCAAAAGAGAATAGTTAAAGTCTTGAAGTATTCTTGCAGCTCTTGATCCCAATTCGATCGTCTGCCATCCGCAAACTCGCAATATTCCTTACATGTAGGCTGCGTAAGGCACTAGACCTCTTTGCCCTGCATAGACTAGCTATCTGTTACTGAATCTGTATTATTTGCTCTTGCGCAGCGCTTTCAAACCATTTCAAAAAGCAGATTTTCTTGTACCCTTGGTTTTGTCTTAGACTATTACCAAATAATAGCCCGATTCTCTCCCAATTGTCCTGATTTTCTACCTTTTGCACCACAAGAAAAATCCCCCACTCTTTTCCTGTCCTCTTTAGATGCCCCGCCATCATTTTTATAATCTTCAGATCTCCATTATTGCAAATATTGGTCTCAGCGTTTGGCGCATCTGGACTGAAAGACCAGCCGGAGATTGCCGATTCTCCGAGAGCAACGTCTCTGATGCTGTTAAAGTTAAGAGTGAAGAGTTTCTCAGGAGACGGGTTCGGTTCATCATTAGTATGAACTCTGATTGTGGCACTCACAGATGGTCCTTGCAGCGTGACAAGGCTCTTGCCGAGACGCCCAAGATGTAGAGGACCTTCAGATACGCAGTCTATATGTAGAACTTTAGAGAAGATATTGACAGTATCGTCTGTCAAGGGTCGCTGGCACCAAGTGACATCGATTCCTCCAGTAACGGATGCCCACGACCATGACGGAATATTTCTCAGCTCTTTTGGTCGGCGACTAAACTCATCCATAGACCAGCAGCTGTCAATGATAAAAGTGGCCTCCCACAGCCCGGCAAGATACCTCGTGTTGAATAGTTCAGCAAACTGGGATACAATACCAGCCATTGCTGGCAAGCGATCGCTCAGGTAGGTCAATTCTAGATCCATCATGCTCATGATGTTGTCGTACCAAAGCTCCCGCTGCTTAGTCACGCTTCCACTCTTGATATTGTTGCGCATAATGCTCCTACTTGAGTTTGTGCGGAAGAGATCCCAATGTGTGTTCTCATATTTTGATTCACACTGACAGAGGGTCTGAGATCGGCAATCCCAAACAATTTCTTTAGCGCAGAAATGGACATACCGGCGGGACAGTGTTTGTTCTTGGTATACCCAACCGCGAGTCATTAAGGGAAATTCCGGTATGAGTACTGAATCTGGCTGCACTTCATACGGATGTGAGGTTCCTGTCTCGGCGATCAGGTGATAGGGTTGTCCATGATGTTCACCTTGGATCTCTAATGGTTCATCGTATTCAGGCAGTTTAAGGAAGAATCCGATGCCTCCATCTATTGAAGCTGTTGCTGCTAGGGTAATGTAACAGTTGGAATAATACTCCGCCATCTTGGCTGCTTCGCTTTCCCAATCATTCGCAGAATCTTGAATGATGCATAGAGAGTCGATCCAAATATACTCGATGCCAATTGTACGACTGAATTCGATAGCATCTTGGAATGTCTTAGACAAAGAGTCCCATGGGATTTCATCTTTAAGTCTTTCAATATTGTCAGACACCGTTCTCAAGATTTGAGTTTTTCCCCAGCAGTGGCTAAGACACGCATAGCGACTCTCTGTGAGCGGCTGAGGTTCAACAAGGCGAACTTTGAAAGCTCCTGTCACGTCTGGCACAATTTGAACAACTCTCTTTGGGAGTATTGGCGGAAGCGACACACGGCAATCTTCGTGGTCCCTCTCACAATCGTTTATCCAGCTCAAGATTTGTTCCGCGAGATGATTCTTATCCTTTGAGATACCTGACCACGGTTTAAAAAGAGGCCAAGGACACGGCTCTCCTATATGCATTTATCAGTCTTTTAATTTATCAACCGCAATATCGTGTTAAATAACTACCTGGCTTTGCATAAATGTTCACCTTTCGAGATATCGTATGACTCATGTCTGCCACACCTTCAGTAGGCCAGATACCCAAAGACAGGCTTTCGCTTGACAACTTCGCATCAGCCGCGAAACTCAGGGTATAAACTCTTGAATTCTCAACAGCTTGTGGGTGGCAGTGTTTACACGCCTCCGTGATGAGGCCGCATGTAGAACATTGCTTCGCCGATTGAACGAGTTCCTGTAGGCAGTAGGTATAAAACCCCTCTGCGTCGCATTTCTCACGGATAACGATCTCATTTAAGTCGAAACAAATTCTGCATGGGGTGGATGGCGGATTGCTCATAGTGGAATTGAGTTCATGTGGCTAAACTGATAATGCGTGTAGGCAGGTATCCGTAGCATTTGCCTCGCCTTCTTGCACAGAGGTGGATATGTTCGTTCCAGCTTCAAGTTAAAGAGTTGTAGCTGCACTGTGCTAAAAATTTCGGACTGAGGGGCCGATAAATATGAAATATGCAGATCCTCCATAACTTCAAATACAGGTTAGCTACAGGTACTCGGCGGGTTGACTAGTCAACCCGCCGAGTATAACCTGGAGCAGACATCTTGAAACTGCTGCTGTAAGTGTACCCGTTGCTAGCGGATTGCTGACGTAGAACTGTGGCGCAAACTTGAAGCACCCCTGACACGCTTATTAAGGCTGCCTAGATCGTAGCCTCCTTTTCTTGTCAAAATATCGAAGCTGAACAGAGATGGGCAATTGAACACTCTGCGATGGGAGCTTTAAACCCGTTAAACCAATTTTAATTGCCTAGTTTCAACTGTTCAATCACTCAAAATTAACGCAAGTGTTGAAAGTGAGCCACTCGATGCCTCAGTCTTCAGAGCCCCCAAGTCAACGAATGCGAAATATAGGAGGTCACGGCAAGCGCCATTGTTGGGAGTGTCGTCGACGATGCTTAGTATGTGACTCTGAGGAACCTGGATGCAAGCGATGTCATACATCTGGCATACCATGTCCAGGGTATGGCAATGTGAAGCCTACCAGACTGAAGTGGATCACGCCTGGCAGAGTTGTATCTCGAGAACAGAAACAAAGAAAAACTTTACGACGACAAAATCAAGACAATCACGAGGAAATAACGGAAGAGATGATAAGGCATATAATCTCAGTTGAAAATTATATGCATATAACGCTTCCACACCTCGAGATGAATGACGAAGCTCAAGTCATTGTACAAGCCCTCGAATACTGTAAGTTTTCACTTATTCTGACAATGGGAGGCAATTTGCTGATATCTGTTGGATAGTCAATTCTTGCATATATAAAGACTTAGCCCCAATCCACGATTTTGGCCAAAATCCTTATCTTTACCAGATTTCTGCCAAGCATCTCCAAGCTGCACGTCTAAGCCCTGATTATCTGAAGTATGGCATGCTTTGCATGATTATGAGCCACCGAATCAACCAAACAAGCAATGTACTTCAGCTTAAACCACTAGTGGAGAAATTCTATTTCTATTGGGGCCTCGCTGTCCGATCTCTGAATGACTACCTCAACATGGAAGAAAAGCGTGCTGGTAATACAATCATCGCTGGAATATTAACACTTCTCCTTGCAGATGTTAGTCACTTCTACCCCAGTATACGTCAAGGCTATTCGCAGTGCTTACGTGACAACCTCTTGAACAGATCCACCAGGGAAGATCGCTTGATTGGCGATGCCATTTAGGCGCAATATATAAATTGATTACGCTACGAGGCGGATTCTATGTACTCTATAAATCAATGAGCATGAAACCGTTGATGCTTTGTTTCTGGTTGTATGCTACTCGATTTAATCCATTATTTATCGTTATTATGAACTGACACTATATAGTATTGCAGTGATTGGGGACACTACATGTCCGGCTTCAGACCTCTTTCTGCCAAATTTACATATTGAGGCTCTGAGTTTCCTACTTGAAAAATACAGTATTATGGCATCTCAAATTCATCTATGCCCAATACAGCTGTTCCCTGAAATCTTCAGAATCAATCACCTGCGTATGCAAGGTGCACGGCCTGACATTTTTGACACCAAAGCTCTCCAGGAAGTGGGCTATGAAATACTGGAGCGCATCAATTCCTTTTCACCTCAGAAACTGGCTGAATCTAAACACTCATGCCAAGAAGACTGGACACTAGTAGGCAGAGCGTATCAGGCGGCTGTTGCGTTATACTGCGTCCTATCGCTCCAGAGCTTAACGGTTCTTCCCCAGTCTTCAGCACTACGAAGACAATGTGCTGAGTACGGAGCAGTCTTGCAAATACTTTTACAAGAGGCGCTCGCCAGCAAAAGGCTTAAAAGGTTTATGGTTTGGCCTCTGGTTGTACTTGGGGTAGAAGCGGTTCATGGTGGTGAAGCAATGCGCACCTTTGTTGCTAGCCAGCTGTCGGAACTTAGCTATGATGCTGGCACCTATGTACCACTCACGGCGAAACGAGCTCTTGAACACTTTTGGAGCTCTGGGGATACTCGTTGGGATGTTTGTTTTGGGAGGCCGTACATCTTCACGCTGCAGATTGCTGTGGATACAAGCCGCCTAATGCCGCTTTACGAGTGATCCTCCAGCCATCTATAAAAGTAACGATAATATATTAATAATATATCCATCAAAGCAAATCAAAACCTAATTAAATAATTAAACCACTTGTGGTATGCATAGAATTTACTTGACTCTTACCCCTTTGCCGTGCGTTCTTATCGTCGCCTTCTTCAGCACTTGAAACTCTCGTCAACGTCAATACGCGGCCAGAGTGGGACTGGGGAGCACCGCCGGAAACTAAAAGTCTTGGCATTTCTTTTCTCCTATTTGGGTAAAGCGCCAGGTGCATCAGGAACAGCTGGATGCTCTTGAGCGAGCCTCTCTTTTGCAAGCTCTGGCAAGTTGATAAAAGCCCCAAAGTCGCCGTACTTTGTTTCTTTTACTCATTACTTTTCTCACCTTCAGTTCTTTATTTCGTTAATGGGCACACTTTTTTATCTTTCCATTCTTACTTCTTAACGCCTACAATAGGTATTAAGCTGTCAACAGATATAATCGCCGATTTATCTTATTTCACTGTCATATACCATTCGACTTCTCTTCTCTTTATTTCCTTTTTACAATGGCAGAAGGAGATCCAGGTAAGAACACCAAATTATGAATCTTATAGTGCGAATGTCCAATTAATAACTTGTAGTTGCATATAGTCTCTACATCTACGCCCCCAATAAAGGAGCTCCAATCTTCTTCACCATAGCTTTCGCCATTTCTGCAATCTTTCATATCTGGCAATGCTTGTAAATATATTCTAACTCCATATAAGATTAAATGTTAGGGAATATTAGCTAACTTTAACCTTTAGTCATTACAGGGCATTCAGATTGGTCGGCCTACACTCTGTGTGCGCTGTATTATTCGCTGCAGGCTTTGCTTGTCGAGAATATGCGTCGTACCACTATATTTACAATAAAAATGCAAATGGCTCTCTGATTGTTTTTATTCTGAGTCAGGTCTTTATATATGCATGCCCGTAAGTTAAAATATGTATATCAAGCATCGTTAGAGTCTAATGTCTAATGCACGTGTAACTTCTGCAGGCCGCTGCTTGAGCTTTCGAACTACCATGTCCTCGGCCGCGTATTTTATTACGTTCCTCATTGCGCGCCGCTTCCTGCTTCCAGCGTTCTTCGTGTGTTTGGAGGCCTTATGGCTATTGCCGAAGCTTTGAATGGTGTAGGAGCCTCTCTATCCGCTAATCCATCGGCATCACCTAGTACACAAACGCTTGGAAGCCACCTGATAATGGCTGTCCTTGTCATTCAAGTCGGCGTCATCACTATTTTTGTCTGTCTGACTGCTACTTTCCATATAAGGTGTACAAAAGCTTCGGTACAATCCAAAGCCGTCAATACTCTATTAGCTACGCTATACATGAGTATGACGTTAATCTTCATAAGATGTATCTATCGCCTGGTAGAACATACCGGCAATACGAAGGTAGATATTACTAATATTGAGGCTCTTAGACAACTGAATCCTCTTTTGCGCTACGAAGTCTACTTCTATATCTTCGAAGCCACCCTGATGCTTCTCAACTCACTACTATGGAATCTATGGAATCCAGGTCGCCTGTTGCCGAAGAATCCCAACATCTACTTGGCACAAGATGGAACTGAGGCAATGGTGGAAGTGGTACCGGACAGCCGATCACGTTTGAAGATGGCTATAAATGTGCTGTCTTTTGGGATTTTATTTCGCAAAAAAGAGACTCTGGTGAGATTTGAAGAGTTGACTCAGTATTCGAGAGATGGTGGAAATGAGCAAGCTGGGACACACATGCTTAAGTAATTGGGCTGAGAGCATAATTTATGAGACGCATTAAACGCTGCGCGATACTGGCTGAGTAAAGGGGATTGTACTAGGGAAGAATTAGTCGTTTAGATTTTCTTATTAAAAATACATAGACTTTCTTTTGTTCTTCTAAATATCTATTATTCTTTAATATCATTGTATAGTCTTCTATAGATGTCTTAAGTGACCTCAGTGGGGTTTCTACCACCATCGCCTATCTGATAACTCCGCTCTTCCTTTAGCATCGTTGCAAAGTAGACGAGGTCTTAGTCATTTCGACAGTAGCTTCATTGTATGTCGTTTGAAGGTTTCTTTAAAACCATGCCGAGTGAATGAGGAGCCGTTTCAACAAATCCATTCTTCTGGTATAATTTTCTTCCAGGCCCGTCTGCCATAAGTGTGATATAAGGAGTTCCGTCCTTGGGAGCTTTCGTTGAAATTTCCCACAACAGCCTCTTCAGAATCTGTTCCCCCAAGCCCTTTCGTTGGTGCTGTGGATGAATTGCCATGTCCGCTATGTGAAAGTACCATCCACCATCGCCAATGATACGGCCCATTCCAATGACTGAATTGTCTTCTTCCGATGTTATGAAGCAGCCATACCAACTGCCTTTGGGGACTTCACAAGCTTGTGAAGCAACTTTCGGCGAGAGACCAGCGATTAAACGAAGGTTGAGATAGTCTGGTACGGATGGATACCCATCTTGGATGATGTATCCGGACGGCAAGGCCGAGGCGACGAAGGAGCTCACTATTAACAGAGTTAATTGTATGCTTTAGGGGATACGCAGAGGATAGATGTACTTGGAAATTACTTTTGAAGGGATTTTTACAATTTCTCAAGTGGTAAAGAATACGCCAATTAAAGAGTGTTTCCTTTCGTTTCCGAGGAGGCAGCCAAAACTCCTATCTTGAGGGTTTTAATCCTATGGGCAAGGCAAAATTTTAAATATTAAGAAGTTAAGTTTCACGGCAGCGGTCTGTATTATATATAGGTTGCTTGGCAAAAAGCGGGGTCATCGTGAAACCCGATATTTGCGACAAAACCGAGATGTGCGATAAAATCCGCGATGCTTGACAAATTTATACGCCTTACAAATCCGAAACAATATGACTCTGGAGATCAATTGCTCGGGAGATAAAATGAATAAGAATTCAGGGATAGGATTGAAAATGAATCGCTCCAATTCGACTTCTATAGTGCTACTCTCCAAATCCTATTCTGTACATTTTCACGCGCTTTCTGTGCTGTACTAGTCGATATTAGCTCTCAAAATATGTCACAACTTCAGTTAAAAGATGAAGAAATGTCCGCAGATGATATGGAACAAAATAATGATGCCTCGGAGTTCACCAATGCAAATCTGCCACTGAATAGCAATGTTGGACCGCTACCAGACATTGAGAAATCCGGCGCGAAGAATACTCACGCCACGAAGCCAGATATACATCGCTTCCTAGAAACAAATCTCAGCGAAGGCATCGTTGGTTGGGATGGGCAAGATGACCCAAAATTTCCCCAAAATTTCCCGTCTAGTCGTAAATGGGGATTGTTGGCGTTGATGGCCGGAATCACTTTCGTCTCGCCGCTCGCATCTAGCATGCTATCACCAGCCATTGAATACGTCGGGGCTGATTTTGGCGTTGCTAATGAAACTATACTTTCTTTTACGGTGAGCATTTATTTGTTGGGTTATTCGGTATGTATCATCGTTCTAGCATATTTGAAGAGAAAGAAGCATGTATACTGATTCTGAATGCAGTTTGGTCCCCTCTTACTTGCACCCCTGAGCGAAATCTACGGTCGTCGAATTGTCCTTAGCTGTGCAAACTGGTTTTTCGTCATATGGCAAATCGGTTGTGCCAAGGCTCCGAATATTGCAAGTCTGATTGTGTTCCGGCTGCTTTCTGGTGTGGGCGGCTCTGGGTGCTTGACTTTGGGGGCCGGCGTGATCGCTGACCTTTTCCCCATCGAGAGCCGTGGCTTGGCGACATCTCTGTGGAGCATGGGACCTTTGTTAGGCCCTGTAGTCGGGCCAATCTGCGGAGGATTCATCAGCGAGACTGTGGGTTGGCGCTGGGTGTTTTGGGTTCTCTTAATCGTTGGAGGGATCACATCTGCTGGCATTGAGATTCTCAATCGCGAGACTTATGCGCCCGTTCTCATTGAATGGAAAACTAAGCATCTCGCAAAGGAGCTTGGCAGAGACGATCTCCATAGTGCTTATACGAAAGTGGGAGCTGATACATCTATATCGAGGAAGCTGAAAATGGGCATGCTACGGCCAATTCTCTTATTCTGCAAATCTCCTATTGTTTTTCTTCTCTCGACATATCTGGCATTAGAGTATGGATTACTCTATCTATTTTTCACTACAATTCCTTCGGTGTTTAACGACAAATATGGCTTCTCAACCGGCTTATCAGGATTGGCCTATCTGGGCATCGGCATCGGTTTTATGGCTGGATTGGTATTAACTGCCCTCACCAATGATCGGATAATGGCCAAAATGGCACAGCGAAATGGTGGCAAATTCGAACCGGAAATGAGACTACCCATGATGATTTTTTACGCCGCCTTTTGTCCCATCAGCTTCTTCTGGTACGGTTGGACAACTGACAAAGATGTTCACTGGATCGTCCCAATCATCGGCATGGTACCGTTCGGCTTTGGGTTGATGGGCTTATACCTCCCCATTCAAACGTATATTATCGACTCATACCCGACTCATGCGGCCTCGGGAAGTGCTGCTCTCGTTGCTTCTCGGTCGCTACTAGGCGCTCTGCTCCCACTTGCCGGACCGAGGCTCTTTGCGTCACTCGGTCTTGGATGGGGCAATTCGCTACTAGGCTTCATTTCACTAGCATTCATTCCTGTCCCTATTTTCTTCTCCAAATATGGAAAAACCATTCGTGAGAAGTATCCAGTGCAGCTTTAAGTGGCTGCATTCGATGAATCGATAGCCCACGAGATGGCGGAATGATATAGGCGTCACGGCCTCTACTGTAAGTCATAGCCCAAGAAAAATGAAGGAGCAGTTGTGGGGGCTGCCCCTTGAGTTACAATATTTAATCATATGTAGAATCTCTCTATTTATTCACGATTATTTCTACATTAGAAGCGCTATTACTGATGTATAGAGTAGCGAAGCATTCATTAAGATTGCATTGCCATTATATATTTACATTCTTCTGCTATACGCCCATGTTAAACGGGATATAGGGCTCTTTCTGTTACTTTATCCATTATAAACTCAATTACATCATGGGTTATCAAGAAGATGCATCTCATGATCCCAGAGAGTCTATAATTCAACTTATTAGTAAGTTTATTTCGTACAATATTATGCCAATTGGACAAAGTCATAAATTAACATGGGAGATATTGCTTACCCAATCAAATAAATCTTCTATCGTATCAATGCTTAGCAGCTCATAAATAGGATTTTGTGAAGATATTAAATCCTCATCTTCCAAATCATGCGCAGGGCAAAACTCAGGTATTGCGTCTGAGCTGCAGAACCCCATTTGTCTAGACGAGGCAGCTTCATCTGTACTTCGATCTTGGATACAAATCCCAAGTCGGCGTAGCATCGCGGCCAGAATCTTGGTAGCCGCATCAAACTCGAAAGAAATCCTCGGTGCGCATTTCCAGCTCGTATATAAGCTTTTCAACAGCTTGATCAATAGGCCAGAGGTCACAGGATATGACGATCGTTCTTCTTCTCTCCGATACACCAGCTCTAGGCATATTACCATTGCTGCTGTCAGCCCATCGTTAACACAGCGAGAGGCTCCAAACCAAATTTTATGGCGGTTCGAAGCTTTACGCGAATACACTTGGAAAATCTCATATTCTAGTTCCAGTATTCTTTGTGCTGCAGACACACACGTCTCTCGAAAAGACTGCGTTTGGTAGTCCGTTGATCTCTTCGTAAGAAACGGTCGGTGTAGGACGCAGCAAGTGCGCTGATACGTGATCTCCAAATTAGATCTCCAAATAGCCATTTTGTCATCCGTAATCGACGATCCAGTCGATGCAATGCGAAGGACCGTAGGGATACTATCTCTGATAGCATTCAATTGTTCGCATAGCTTGGCAACTTTCTCTGGCCGAGATGCGAGGCCAGGCGCTGAATCTGCAATATCGGCAGCCATAGATAATATCGAATCCATTTTTTCCATATATACCATTCTGTTACAGGCTTTTGTAGCGATTCGAGCTGGCGGCAGGTCGAGAGTGAAGGGATCAAAATCTTCGTCTAACAAATTGCGCGGACGTTTCACATCTCCTAGTCCGCTGGGCACCACTCGCGGCAACCCAGTCTCATATGCTACAACACAGTCCGTCACCAAAAGCGTAAGCCATACTCTTCGACGCATTTCTGCTTCGAAGGTTGTTATTTGGTTATAGATTTGAGTGTCACGATGATATCCACTCACTATAGCCAGTCGTGACACTAGTCCTAGCAAAACAGACACATCAGTCTTCAGGTTATCGGTCCGCACGTATTCCATCCCCAGATAAACAACAGCCGCCTCAACCTTGTATTTTCCAGGAATTGCCATATCAGATTTCGCAAGAAAAGCTGCGCTCTGCATACGATAAAACTCAAAATCACCGGGCAGGCTCAAGCCAGCCACATTAGAGTCAGTGGTATGGTCCATCCATATACTACAGCAAAATATCCCATAAAGCAGCGATAGCCAAGCCGGGGGGAAGCTTTCTGGATTCCGCCAAAATTCTAAATACTGCCGAGAGTTAGCAAGGATGAAATGATACGCAACTAAAATCCACACAGCTAAAAACACAGTACCTCTTGTATGAAAGTCGGGGCGTGTACGGTAACTGTTTAAATGGTCTACATTAGATGGATCAAACTTTTCAACATTATTTGAGAGTGGTCTTACTCAAGAATGGTTCTATAGAATCCAGACAGCGGTACACAAGCGTATCAGCTGTTTCTCGCGGTGGTAATTTTCCAAGATGCTCCATAAATAATGTGTCTTTGAAAAAGCCTGTGAGCAACGCTGGGCCTTGACAATTCCTTTGTTGCTTATTTTCTACCCCGTCTTCAATATTGATATTACATCTTCTCAGCTCCGCTGTCTATGAAGGAATTAGAACAGTGCGTAAATAGAGTCTTATTGATAAGAGGCAACTAACAGCGTCGTTCATGATGGCCAGCCAATGGCTTGTATTTGTAAATAAAGCATCGTTATTTGTCGGTCGCGGCAAGTCATGTAGAGAAGTCGAATCAAGCGAAAGTTTTGGATCTACTTGACATGAAATTGTATCAGAGCGGCTATGGCGTGTAGCAGGACAAGGCAATCCAGCATCTCGCAATTCAGGCAAAGATGGATTTCTCTTAGATATTTTATCTTCCAAATGCCGGAGTCTTCCGTCAAATGAACGTAAGCGATCGTCGACCCTTAGGCGATCGTCGAGTGTGGAACGTCCTGCAACACTCGCTGCGGCTGGCCTTTCACGACCGTAGGTGCAAGATACTTCCCGATGTCGTTTCACGCACGTTGCACAGGGCTTTCTCCGGTCGCATTTCAACCTTACAAGTTGAGGTTAACATCATGAACTAAAAGGGAAACCACTGTCCAGAACAGACTGCTTCATACTTATCTTTCCTACAGGTGTTGCAGGACAATAAAATTCGGGGCTTTTGGTGTCTCCGTTTCCGGCAAGGTTGTTGGGAATTCTGAGATGAAGAACTAACAGTAGTAGGTAACTGAGGCTCCATTGATAGAAAGGTATCAATCTTTCTTGAAACGTTTGGTTATACGCGTCCAATTTTATTCTATGCGTATTCTTTGTCGAAAGTAGATTCACGCAAGTCATTGAAACTATTAAACCCACGCCACTTATCTGGCCATCGGAAATCTCGGAGATCTCGGGCTATTTGTCGTGATTCGCGATGGGCTAGATCCAGCGCCAAAAGCATCCCATAGCCAGGGTAACCTGACGATGTTGCCATAACGAGGTATTTGGAAGGCTGTATTTTAATACCAAAAAAAAAAAAAAATCGAACTTGACTCTCTTTAATTATAAGCATAAGTCTGTTTCAAAATATGCCTACTAAACTAATATACAGAGTATCTCGATGAATTTCCCAATCTAGTAATTATAAAAGGGACGGCTTATCTGGTATCCAAGCAGGCGTATTTGGTATGATCTAAAAAGGCAGGGCTTATAGAGAGAAGTTCTTATGGATACTTTTTACTAGGTACTATAATACAAGGCTTCCCACTATAATATAGCGCTTATCTGCTATATTACAGCACATATCCACTAAACTACAGCGCATATTAACTATAATACAGCATTTATTATCCACTATATTGTAGCACTTATCTATTATAGTATACGACTATATTATCTGATATATTATAGCACTTATTTGTTATAATATAAGATATATCTGCTATTGATATTATAATATATAGTTACTATAATATAGCACTTATTATAGCATTCAA
>KQ479124.1:0-57326 GCA_000331835.2 Trichoderma hamatum GD12
TAATAAAAAATGAAAAATGAAAAATGAAATTAGTTTTGTTATTAATTTAAAAAATGAAATTAGTTTTGTTACTAAAGAATTCGTTTTTAGTAACGAATTTCGTTACTAATTTACAAGCCTGGACGAGCTTCGCTGGCTGTAGTGACTGCGTTTCAGGTTGATTGCAAAACAGACGCCTGTCCTCTTACACGGCTCGGGTCTGTCGCAAAGGGCTCAAGTCGCAAGTAGCTGTACTTGACCAATAACATCATTTCATATACGTCGGCAAGTACCGAGTACTAAGTGGAGGAAGAGGGGTGCAATTGCAACACTGCAACAGCTACCCCGCCATATGGAGCTAATGCTGATGCAGTCACTCGTCCTTTTCAGCTTCATCTTACCGGGAGCTTTCCCTTCTCTCATCTTTTTTTCTTGTCCTTGTACAGTGCAGTTAATTGTGTTAGCGGGTAAGTTTGTTGTTTTTTTGCTGGTCCTATCTCGAATGCCGGAGCTGTCTTGTGCTGATTCTTTTGCGACTTAGAATTGTCAACTTCGAAGCCCTGCTTTTTACATCTACATCTACAGCAACATACATCACCATCGCTCTCGATCGACAGCTCGAAACAAATATTTACTTACGAATCACAATCGCGTCATCATGGTCGACCGCCCCAACAAACCCTCGGCTCTGGCTGCCACGCCTGGCCTTCAACCCCAAGCCCAGGTCACCATCTCACACGGCAACTCCCGCGTTACCGCATCGCTCCCCACCGGCGAGAGCGTCGAGATTCTCCTGTATGGCGCTACTGTGCTGAGCTGGAAGGATGCTTCTGGAGATGAGAAGCTGTGGTTGAGTGAGGGCGCAAAGCTGGATGGGACCAAGGCTGTGCGCGGAGGCATTCCCCTCGTCTTCCCTGTATGTTGCTCCCTCATCCGAAGCTGAGAAGAGGAATTGCGTTCCTTGTCCTGCTCTCTCCCTGGATCTATGCGCGCAGGAAGCTATTTCTACGTGTTTCCATCTCCAACTAACCTTTTACGCCCCCTTCTAGGTTTTCGGCACTGCTCCCGACCACGAAGCTACCTCCAAGCTGCCCCAGCACGGATTCGCCCGCAACTCCCGCTGGGAGTTCCTCGGCAAGTCCACCAGCGAATCATCCTCCAGCAGCGTCAAGCTCGACTTTGGTCTATCATCCGAGAACCTTGACGATGCCGCCCGCAACCTGTGGTCATACAAGTTTGGTCTCCTGTACAGCGTTACGCTTGACCGCGAGAGCCTGAAGACCTCGCTGGTGATCACCAATGAGGGTGATGAACCCTTCGAGTTCCAGACACTGCTGCACACATATTTCAAGATCAAGGTAAACGCATTTTACATATACACTCCTTGCAACTTATATATAGGAATACTGACTCGAGAACGTTCAGGACATCTCTTCTGTCCAAATCACCGGCCTCGAAGACTCTCCTTACCACGACAAGGTCGACGGCGTCAAGGGAAAGAACCAAGCCTCCGATCCCGTCGCCTTCTCCGGCGAGACCGATCGCGTCTACACTCCCGCCAAGGGCCCAAGCCACCCTGTCGTCATCACCGAGGGCGGCGTGGCCAAGTTCCGCATTGTGCGCGACAACCTTGACGATGTGGTTGTTTGGAACCCCTGGGTCGACAAGTCCGCTGGTATGGGCGATTTCGAGCCCAAGGACGGCTGGAAGAACATGGTTTGCGCGGAGGCTGGTGCTGTGAGCTCATGGCAGAAGCTGGAAAAGGGTGACGCGTTTGAGGGTGCGCAGACTATTTACTTGAAGTAAGAAGGATAGGTAATTGAGAAAATTTACACATGCACATATCTGTAGACAAATGTACACGTTCACACTCGCACTACAATGTCTTCGTATACCAGCACGCACGTTAGTGATAATTAAACGCGAAGAAAAAAGTCGAATTGTGTTTTCTCATGATACATATCGATATATGCACTACAGGTTTCTTTCCATCTCATATTTTGTCTTTTCGTCTCATTTCCTTGGCGGCATGAAATACCCAGTTGGTTGACCTGCTCAATTGCAAGTAAAAAAAAGGACATAACTTCGTCCGTCTGATGTACACATTCCTTCTTTTTATGCCTTTCTTTGTAGTTTCATTTTCATTTGGAAATGGCTTATGAAAATCATGTATATAATTCATATACATTCCCATCTCTCATCGTCCCAATTTTTTTCTCTTATTTTTTTTTTCAATTTTTTGTTTTCATTTCTTTTCCCTTCTCATTTCTTGTGCTCCCGAGAGTAGTGGTCCGCCACCAGAAAAGCCAGCTCAAGAGCCTGCTTCTCATTCAGTCTGGGATCGCAGAAAGACGTGTAGTTGGTTGAAAGGTCATCCTCGTCGAGACCCTCGCTGCCTCCTAGACACTCCGTCACCGCATCACCGGTAAGCTCCAGGTGGACACCGCCGAGGTAGCTGCCCTCCTCCTTGTGGATACGCAGCGACTGCTCAAGCTCGCTGTAGATGTCGTTGAAGCGGCGGGTCTTGATGCCGGTAGGCGTGGATAGGGTGTTGCCGTGCATGGGGTCGCACTGCCAGACGACGCAGCTGCGGTACTCGGAGTCCTCGACGGCGCGGATGTGCTTGGGGAGCAACTCGGCGACCTTGCCGGCGCCGTAGCGGGTAATGAGGGTGATTTTGCCGGGCTCGCAAGAGGGGTTGAGGGCGCGGAGCAGAGCGAGGATATCTTCAGTGGGGGTGGAGGGGCCGACTTTGATACCAATGGGGTTTGCGATGCCACGGAAGAACTCAACGTGGGCGTGGTCGAGTTGGCGTGTACGATCACCAATCCAGACGAAGTGAGCGGATGTGTCATAGTACTCCTTGGATTCACTGCCAGCCTGGAGGGGCTTGATACTTGGCGATGAGCTTGGGGGAGTGCCGGGTCTGCTAACGCCAGGATGAGTGGGCTTCTCGAGGAGGCGCGTCAGGGGCTGCTCATATTCGAGCAGGAGGCCCTCGTGACTGGTGTAGAGCTCGACAGTCTCGAGCTCACCAGGCCGAGCGTTGATGACTTGCAAGAAGCGCAGCGTCTGCTGAATGCTGGATGCGATTTTTGAGTACTTCTCCTTAAGAGCCGGATCGCGGACGTGGCCCAAGCCCCAGTCAAGGGGTCGGTGCAAGTCAGCAATACCAGAGGCGAGAGCTGTGCGGATGTAGTTGAGAGTAGCAGCAGAGTGGTGGTACGCTCTTGAAATGATGTTAGCAAAATGCTGAAAGCGAGTGGATTAAAGGAACCCACTTGAGGAGACGGGCGGGATCGATATCACGCTCGTCAACATGGTAGCCATTCAGAATGTCTCCTCGGAAGCTGGGCAGCTCTACGCCGTTGACCATTTCAGTCGGGCTCGATCGCGGCTTGGCATATTGGCCAGCCATGCGACCAATGCGAACCACACGCTTGTTTGTGCCCCAAATCAGGACGAGGCTCATCTGAAGCAGCAGCTTGATCTTGGACTCGATGGCTCCCTGCTCACAGTAGTCGAAGAGCTCGGCGCAGTCGCCTCCCTGGAGCAAAAAGGCATTTCCCTGGGCGACCTCGCGCAGGTGAGCTTTCAGGGCGTTGATCTCATTGGGGTGAACCAGAGGAGGCATCCGCGAAAGCTCCTCAGTGGCCTTCTTGAGCTTGGAGGGGTCGGGATAGGTGGGAGACTGCTTGATGGGCTTTGAGCGCCAGGTGGAGGGATCCCACTGCTGGGAGGAGACGCCTTCCGGAGCCATTGTGGATGGATGCGATGATGATGATGCTGATGATGAGAATGAGAAGGAAGAGAAAGAAGAGGACACTGGGATTGAAGCCAAAGCCTGCCTGGTCCTCGCTACATTGCAGAACTGCGTCAGCCAACTACTGGTCTGTGTAGCTCGACATCAATAGAATACATGGAAGCATCAAAACTTACTCGGATGAAGTCGTCTTGCAGCAAATGCTCTCTGAATGTCAAGACAACGACTCGCCAGATGCATGCACCCAAACGCTCCCTTTCGAAAGAGAAGAAGCCTGGTTTAATTGATTTGCGACAAGCACAAGAAGCAAAAAAAGAGCCTGATGGACGGTTGTTATGAATATGAGTCAGTGGGACATCCAGGTTTCGGGCCACTTATGATTATCGCTGGTACCACAGGAATGCCATAATGGCACTTGCAGTACGTACCTTTTTTAGAATTTTTTCTTCTCTCTTGCCCTTTCTCTCTTAGTGACGATGATCCTTGCATTGGCGAATCAGAGGCGGTGCCGCATGCCGTGCAAAATGGTTAGTCATCCTATTGTACCTTGCCGCCACCAACGTTGTTCCACGTATTAGCTGCTGCTACTTTTTGACAGGTCCACGTCAATAAAATATCTGGGGTAGTCTTTGGTGGAAAGACGAAATTGTTGGCTCAAGCATTATTCTCTTCTTGATACTAAGTCGGCAATGGCCAAGCTCATACGCCATATTAAACTTTCAGAGACAATAGAAGGGAAAACGGTCGCATTGATTAGCCAAGGTTAGTACCAAAGACTGAACAAGAGGATAAGGCCAGAGCATAAGGCGATGATGAGCTGGACGAGTGGGAGAAACGAGAAGAGGAAAAAAATGATGATGGGTAGAAAAGAAAGAAAAGGGATATATACCGTAGTTTGATTTATGAGGGCAGTGCTACAGTAGCATTGAAGTATATGCATATTCCATAATTTGACCTGTTCGACATCTTACTAAAGAATATAATATGGGTATACTGCTTCCAATTTATATGAAGACAAGGACACTCTTGGACTTATTCAATTTAATTCTCTCTAATAATACCATCCTTCAATGCGAAAAAGAGGCATTGCAATACTTATCTGACTGCCACATGGCATACCTGATTGCACCTATACTAAGCTGTAGCTCTTCTGCCCCTCCTAAAAAGGCCCCCCATCTGAAGCTCAAGCCCAAGGTACCTAGGTACATATTTCTTACCCAAGCTCCAATTCCATATAAACAAATCACCACCATCCAACACCACCACCACCACCACTCCTGAAAAACCAAATCCACAACAAACAACAAACCCTTCAAAAATGTCCTCCGCCGACGCCTCAGACCAACCCCCCCTCCCCAAAAACGCCGAAGACCGCAAGGCCGCCTCGGCCCTCGCCTCGCTCGACACCCCCTCCGACGCAGCAGGCACCCCCTCCAACGAGAATGTCAACACCGAGGCCGTCTCCAAGGCCATGCTCAAGCTCGGCGGCGGCGGCGGCGATGACAAGGCCAAGAAGCCCGCCGCGGCGGCTTCTTCTTCTTCTGCTGCCGCCCCCGCCGCTGTGAAGAAGAATGTCAAGGTCGACGCCGCGGATGTGGCCCTCGTGGTGGACGAGCTAGAGGTGACCAAGGCCAAGGCGACGGAGCTGCTCAAGGCGCATGATGGGGATGCTGTTGCTACGCTGAGGGCTGCGGCGAGGGGTTAGGACACATGAAATAAAATAAAATAAAATAAAAGAGAAAAAAGGGAGCGAGAAATTCTCATATACGTATACCACGACTTTTGAGAAAGAATAAAAGGAATACTACAATTATAAATGGGCTGTGCTACGGTTCCAATGACAAAAAGGCTTGCTAATACCGGGTGGGAATATACTGCTTCTATTGTGGGATGCACACGCCGATTCAATAATGCTCAATGTATCGTCTGTTGAATATGATAACCTGCAGCATTGAATTAATTGGTGCTGCTTGTTCGAAGGAGGGAGGCTATATAGATACTACACCAAAGACAATGCATGCACGAGCAGCAGTCATCGGCATACGCAACTCACCCTCAACGAGGCCATCTGCAGCAATCAATGCAAAAGGCGTTTGAAAGCGTTCATACTCACGAGTTACCAAAGGGCTACACGGAAACCAAGTCATGATTAGATAGCGAGCAAGTAATATATTTACTCCCATGTTCATTACGTTCAGCTAAATACTGCGGCTTGGATTCCATCTGTCCGCTTTGCACGCCCTTATAAACAATACCCATGCGTGATATCTCAATATCTCAAAACGCCTCATCGCCCATCCCATGGTCTTATCTGTGTCATAAAGATTTCCCTTGTTTTCCAAAGCGAGCGACTAACCAATGCAAGCGTTTCTATATCTGTTTGTTTTTTTGTTCTGTGTCCATTTCCCCATGATCCATGAAATAGCCGTCAACGTTCATCATCGGGCATGACCCGAGCCAAAAATAGTAGCCGAAAAATTAAAGGACTTCGAATTTACACTGAGCACTCATGCTCATCGTCGCCATATACTACCACCCCTTACTGCCACATCTTGGCCAAGGGACTGCCCACCTTGGGAGCAAATTGCAAACTCTTGCGCCGAGCAGCCATCAGCCGCATCATCACATTCTCGTCACTATCCCTGGACAGAATACCACCGCCGAGCTCCACGAACCTTTGTGCTTTGGGTGGGCAGGTTCGAGTAATCAACTCTTCTCTCCTCAGCGACGGGCTCTCCTCATCCTCGTATTCATCCTCGTCTTCAACGTTGGACGGCGTCTCAGTAGCATACTTCATAAGCGTCTCTGGAGCCGGAGTCTTGGGTACAGGGGTTAGAATTAGGTTGGACCATTCAATGTCCTCCTCTTCTTTCTCCTCATGTTCCTCGCTCGTATCTGACGGCGTGTGGATCCAGATGCTGCTCTGCCTACGATTAGGTGTTTTGGGAGAAGAAGAAGACGATGATGACTCCCGCCTCTCCTTGGGCGAACCGCTGACCGCAGAGCCGTTCTGGTTAGAGACGGTCTTGGGTTCCATGCTCTTCCGGCGGCGTGCGCCTCCGCGAGGAACGTAGCTTGTGTCGATATGGTAGGGCGACTCGTCAAGCCACTCGTTGTCACGCTCGCAGTCCAAGACCCAGCTTACACCCACGCATTGGACCACTCCGTTGGCCTCTCTGACTTTCTCCAGAGTCCGCTTACTGCCATCTTTGAAGACGACGTGAGTGATGCCCACTCTGGTCGACTCGCTGTTACTTGCGCTGTTGGGGTTCCAGCTCCACTTTTGCAGACACCGGGCGCCCATCTGGGTGAGTAGCTCGACGAAGATGCCACTCGCATCCGCACCTTCGCTCGTGTGAACGTCGACAAAGACAATGGCCCCACGAAGCAGGTTGGTGTTGAGGTCTTTGCGAGGAGTGCGCGCTGGCGTTCCAATCTTTGACCACAAGTCTGCTTTTGCTTCTGGCGTAGATGGCTCAGCACTCTGTTCAGGCGTTTCAACCTTTGACACCTTTTCCGCCTTTGCCGCCGGCGTAGCTGGGTCGACTGTCTGCTTAGGCTCCTCAGAAATCGTGCTGATATTCCTTGAGCTTCGCCTTAGCGGCTGCTGCTTCTCTGGAGAATGAGTCAAGACAGGAGAACCTCGTTTCGGTTGGCCGGGGCGCTTTGGAGCAGCACGCGAGGCGCTGAAGCTCTTCTTTTTCAACGGACTTGGCGTTGAAATGTTGGCTGGCTTGGTCGGAATTTTGGTTGTTGTGTTGAACGATCGCGTCATAGGACGGCCAACGGGAGTTATAGGCGCCACCTGAGGCGCCGCCTGAGGCTCTGGAATAGGCACAGGACTATCGACTGGGACTTGGTTCTCATCTCCATACTCTTGGCTAGCATCCGACAGGCTATCATCAAAAGATTGACGAGTATTGGATGTATCTTCGCCATCCATAGGATCCGACAGAGTCATTTCGTTAGTCTCTTGGACAAGAACTGTGTCTTCGTCTATAATCATAGTCTCTTCTTCAAAGTCTTGCTCTTCAGCATTCTCCGCCATTTCGTCTTCAGGGGTTTCATGATCCTTACCGTCTGATAGCTGAGGGTCTTCCGCGAACGAAACGGCGTGCTTGACAGGGCTTGCAGCTGACCAAGAGCCGAGCTGGTCAGATAGAGATGAGAATCCCAGAGTAGACCTGCGAGACCCCTTCATTGCGCTGCGGGTCTTTGGCGTGTTTTCTTCATGGGAAGAAGGCGTGACCGCAAGCCTCTCAAATGGCAGCGTATCATCTGCATCTTCAGCGATTGCGCTCATATCATGGCAGGGATCCATGTCTTTCTCTCGAAGCTGGTAGAGGGTATTTGCCGCTGGAGTTGCGGCTTTTGGGGAGAAATCGCCATATCCTTCTTCTTCTTCAACGTGATCGTCAAGAACCATTGTGTCTTCTGAATCGCCCTCATCCTCATCCTCATCCTCATCCACAACTTGGCCCTCATCTTCATTTTCTTCTGCATCCCTATCCTGGGTTTCGGTCGGCACATCATTAAACTCTTCTGTCGCGACAATAATGCTCTCTTCGGTGGCATCATCTGCCTCTTCCTCGGTCTCTTCTCCGGCTTCCAAGGCTTCTGGAAGAGCAGAGGCCTGTAATTCCTCTTCCCCTTCCTCTTCTTCTTCCTTATTTTCAGACTCTACCTCCACCTCTGCCTCTGCTGTCACCTCTCTTTCCACTTCTTCTCCAGCTTCATCTATCCCTTCTCCGGCTTCGTCCAATTCTCCTTCGGCTCCATCCACTTCTTCTTTCGCTTCCCCCTCCTCTTCTACTTCATCTTCAGCTTCAGCTTCCGCCTCCTCATCTACTCCGTCTTCAGCTTCAGCTTCCGCCTCTTCCTCATCATCGGCCTCAGCTTCCTCTTCCACTTCGACCTCTTCCTCTTCCTCCACCTCTGCCTCTACAGAGACCAGATCGGCTTGCCGGGATGGCCCAGCAGATGGACTTCTGGTAAATCGGAGATTTATAACTGGAACTGCAAAAGGATCATCATCCTCCTCCTCCTCCTCCTCCTCCTCTTCTTCTTCTTCCTCTTCCTCTTCCTCTTCCTCTTCATCTTCAATCAAAAAAAATTGTGAAGATTTGCCTGGCCGAGTTGGAGTTGCAACAGGAGACTCATCTAGAGTTGGGAGGTCTGGTTGTCCAGCATCTGATAGCGATTTGAAGCCTGGGAATGCTCGCTTCGCTGGCGACTGAAACATGGAGGGCTTCGCTGTCGATTCGCTTGCCGGCTCCTTTTGGGCTGAGAAGATAAAGGGTTTCATAGGAGACTGCGGTCGCTTGGCAGCTGACTGAAGAAGCGTTGAAGACTTGAAAGGTGTCTGGGCAACCGATTCATTGCCCAGTTTTAATGCAGATCCTGGCAGTGGCATCGCGATCCTTTTAGCGGGAGATTTTATCGTATCGCGCGGTGGCGAGGTAGGTCGCCTGGCCGGCGATCCAAAAAGAGTTGCATTCAGCTCTGGAAGATCGAACATGGCCGTATTCACGGCTACAGTCGTCATCTCGGGCTCAATCTCAATAGCAGTGATTTCTGACTTCTTGGACGGAAGCTTAATCGGACTCTTTGCCAATGGCTTCTCCAAGGACAATTCATCCTCAGAGTCATATTGGGAAAGAGTCAACTGCGTAATCTTCTTGGGGCTTAGCGGCTTCTTGCCGCCGGCTTGAGGTTTTGATGGCTTCGCGGCTGGCCTTGTCGTAGTCCGGGCTGCTGCCGCACCGCCTCGTCGTGCTGGGCGACCACGCATACCAACTGGAGCAGGCTCTGGTGGACTTGTGGCGGGCTCTACATTCTCTTTATCGGGTTCTCTGAATTTTACCACCTTCTTGACCGGTGGCTTATTGGCTACTGTTGGTGTCGTTGTGGCTGATTTCATCACTGTTGGTGGGCGCCCGCGCGCCTTTTTAACTCTCTCAGGCTGGTCGTCGCTTCCTTCGGGCTTGGATACAACCTTTCTCGGTCGGCCACGCGTCGGCTTCGGTGCTGTAGATTCTTCCTTTGCGATTTCTGAAACTCCTTTCTTCGCCGTTACTCTCGCTCGTGATGCTCCAGTAGATGCCATCGCCGAGGCTGCAGCTGCGGGCTTGGCAGCGCCATTCTCTTGTTCCTCGACGGGCTTCTTAGGAGGCCGTCCTCTTGGCCGCTTGGCCAGCGATGGCTGTTGCTCTTCATCCGCGTCATCGGTCCTCGTCTTTCTCTTAGCAGCCGTGCTCTTCGTGTTCGCGGTCAGGCTTGACGGAACAGCGGTTCGCGCCTTTGCGGCAGCTGTGACAATTTTGGTAGATTTCAAGGTCGCCGTCGTTGACTCAGGGTTTTTAGGCGGCCTGCCCCTGGCTTGACGCTTGGGTGGGGAGCGCATCGTTGTCTGGGTTGGGATTACTGGTTATTCTCTTATGCGCGCAGTATTCCCTTTGCGCAGAGATCAATATGAACAAAAAGACGCGGTTGAAAAGGGTCTTAGTGTTGACATGACTATCGGGCGGTGAATGTTGGCGTGACAGGGAAGCGTGGTGGAGGCTGGGGGCATTTTTTGTTATGCATTAGTGGGGATCGCGGGAAGCTGCCGGTTGCTCGGCGACGACGCGACCCGCAATACTGCCAGACCGGGTTCTCTGATATGACACTTGCACATACAGTACGCTGGCCCAATCGCGATTGATATGGGGCACATATCTCCAGATTTCGATATGCACAACGCAATGATAATCACGCACACAATATCGCAATGACGTACATGTACGTAAACACAGCAGATCGCCTTTTTGACTTGGACGGAAACTCTACGTCTCCCTATTACAGCCATCAATACGATGCTGCTTCTTCAAGAGTTGGTACAATACTTTTTTAACGGTTAGCTATTGCTAATCCCAGATCTTCGCTACATAATGTCATGATGTGAAATTTTAATCATTGACTCATCAGTGGTATGGTTGTATACATGAGTGCGCACGCTCGGTTTTGAAACAATCCCCCTTATTGTTAATCCCCTCTGCTCTTAGCTCGAGGTAGCTTCAAGGTTGAAAATAAATAGAAAGAACGATAAAAAGCAAATAAGTGAGACAGATAACGGTGGGATAGTGAGACTAGCTCCGGCGCGCAGGGCCACGTTAAGGCATCCACTGCATCGTATGTGTGTTTTACGAAGCGATAGCATGGCGCGTATAAGCAGCGGCCACCTCCCCCCGTCTTTATGACTACCTGAAAGTCGTCCGAAACGGACCATCAATCTTGATGTCCTTGATTCCTTCAGGCATCATTCGCAGCCATTCGTTCCAGCTGTCAATGTCAATGTTGTCGTCGTTTAGTTTGATAGCCAAGTGTAGCTGCGGGCTATTTTCGTAAGAAAAGCTGCTCCGTAGAGGGCTGCTCTGTTGAACGGGCGAGAGAAATATCGAGGGCAGCCTCGAATTTCCGGACGTCATGGTATGCAGTGGGGCGGGAAAGCTCGTTATGATCTCTCTCTCAGGCGTTCGATCCCGGGCCAGCTTAGGGTAAAGGGCCAGAAGGATTGAGTGCAGTTCGACCACTGAAAGTGGCGTCTGGCGCGCTGCGCGTGTACGCAGCTGGTCAGCGAGAGCCCTGGTAAAGGCACACCGATCTAGAGCCGTGAGATGGTCTTCTGATAAGGACGCCGCTATGATTTCCAATACGCCTTGCTGTCTTACGATTCTAGATGGAGGGAAATACGCGGCATCCATAATGATGAGAGTGTCCGCGCATGCCTCCTCGAGAATCTGCTGCATGCCGCTCCAACGAATAGTGGAAGCTCTCTCGGGATCTTTGGAGCTACAAGTTGGGAGGGCTGAAGTTAGCGCAAACGCATACATGTCAATTTAAACTTGCCATGGCGTACCTTGCCAAAACCATGTCACGATTTCCATCGAGATAAGTGTGGCCTATGTAGTAGACAATCTTTAAAACATCACGCTGATCGCGCTCCTCAGCAAAGTCGTTGAGTTTTCGCGACAGCCATCTCCATGAGCTTTTACAGCTCTCTGAAGAGGAAGGGATAACCTGGATTTGAAACGTATAATGATAGTACTTGTCAAAGACGTCAGCTAGTTCTCTGACCGCATTCTGGACCAATAGCGCATCATCATCATCTTGCCAAAATAATAAAAGAGCCTGGACCGAGTTATACCGGCCGCGAGTAGTAGCGGAGAGCATGCGCGCAGCGTTATTTTGCATTTCGTTTTTCAGACTCTCAATGCCCGGCAAGGACAGTGACTTTTCAAGCCTGGGGCCAGTGGGTAGAGGGGTGCGGATACGGGCCTCGCTCAGGGGGGGTCGGCCAGGCTGGTGATGGTGGCTCGGCGCAGAGCCAGCGTCTACGTCCATTTCTTGAGGATCGTGAGTGAAGACGGGCTGAGCCGTGCTGAGGCTCGTGGCGGGGCTGAGCGGCCGGCCGGCGGGAAGCGAGGGCGCAATGTCCTGAACAGCCGGGCTGTGTGGCCTGTGGTGAAACTTGCTAACGACGTCTTCCCAAGTCATGTTATGATGGCTTGGGTGGCACTGCAAAGCGAGAAGCATGGGGTCAGCCTCTGCTGCATATGATGCTGGCCGGGGCCATGACTTACGGCAACTCTCCTGCGGCGACAGTCGACGCAGGCTCCTAGCTTTCTAATGAGGGCAGCCCGCTCTCTAGACTGTTGAGATAGGGGGCCGGTACGTCTCCTGCTGGTTCGACGGCTGTTAGAGACGTCGGAGCCATCCTTGAGGGAGAAAATGGACTGGTGCGGGTTAGGGGAGGTGTCGGCACTGTACGATGTGTTGTTGGTCTCAGTAGAGGCCAGGGTAGCCGTGGTGGCCTGCGTTGAGACTGACGAGCCCGTGTCCTGTCTCAGCGGCGGTGAGGCGATGGAGACGTAATGCGCCATGGACGGCGTGGACGGCGGAGGCAGATGCCGCGAGTGCAGGTCGTCTGGCCGCGGCGTATGAGCTGGCGTCGGGGCCGAGGCGGGCGCCGTGGGAGACAGCGAGAGGCCCGCAACGGCCGGAGCCGACGCCGGAGCCGGTGGTGGCGGAGAGGCCAGGCGCTGCAGCTGGGAGTGCGCGTGAGGCTGTTCCTGCGCTGCGTAGTCGTGGATATGAATGCCGGCCTGGGCTCCAAGCTGGGCCGCAATCTGGGCCGAGGCTGGTGGAGGAGCGTCAATCAGGCTGTGGACGGAGTTCATGGCTGGAGGACGGCGGACCGGTGCGGATGATCAAATTCCCATAATTGGCGGGGGGCGGGGCCCGGGCAAGACGCGCGATGCAAGGTGAAGCGAGGTGAAGAAAGGTGAGAGGGCGAGATCAGATGGTGAAGTCTGAGCCAGCTGGGAGACGAGGCGGGGGGGATACGGGCCACCTCCGGCCGCGCAAATTATGGCAGCGATTTGCACCGGCGACGAGCTTGGCGAGGGATGATCGATCGGACTGCAGGTGTTCTGGCGCGAGCTGAAGGGCAGGTTGCGGGCGATTAGTCTCGCAAAATAAACAAGACCAGCAGAGCGACAGAGAGGGCAGAGAATGTCCGTGTACAATATCCACCGCCGAAGCTACCTGCTAGCAGATAGGTATGCGCTGGGCGTATGATGATGCGATGCGAACAGAGAGATGACGGGGCAAAAAGGGGGAGGCGATAGACACAGGTTGGAAAAAAATGGCTAACAATACCGGATGAGCAAGTATACTTGGTCGCTACAGGCGACTCGCAAGGTCGATACCGTTGTTTCTTCCTGTCCCTTCGCTTTGGTTGATCGTCTCGATGCGTGTACTTCGTATGTGCCTCTCGCTCTGCGCAGCGTCCGAATGTGGCTGCGAGGCGCGTTAAAGGCCAGTTTAACCCCGCCAAAGAAAAAAATTCAAGAAAAAAAAATTGGCAGAAAAGGGTCAGGAGGAAAGAGGCGCAACAAGAACGCGGGGTCCTGTCGTGGGCTGGGCTGCATAAGATGGACAGATGCGACTGGCCAACAGCGGCGAGAAGAGAAAGCCGGAGATCAGAAACGGTTGCAGCCCCAGCGGCCCAAAACGCGGCCTGAGCTCAGCGCAAAGTCAGTCAATTTGCGTCGCAAGAGGCGCCAGAGCAGGTTGGACGGCGATGCGACGCCAAGGCCGGCCGCAAATCGAAATGTGAAGCTGGACAGGGCCGAGGTTGGATGAAAAGAGCTTCGGTCTGGGATGTTATGAGACGAGCTCTGCGAGCACCCCCAAGGTGGACAAGGGTGTGGGCTGGTGAGTGGTGGTGGCGGCGGTGGTATTGGGTACCTACAAGCTTGTAGAACGCACTCCCACGCTGGGCATGCATTCCGCCCGCAGACGCAGCGTGCGGCACGCACTACGGTACCGAGTACCTCAGTCCCTGGAGCGTGGAGCGTGGAGCGTGGAGCATGGCACAAGCACGAGCCTTTTGCGCTGTGTGTCGTGGCGGAGGCTAATAATATCGACAATGGGCCTACCGGAAGCATTTAACCATATCCCTGCCAGGCCCTGGAGCCTAGCACCCGAGAATCCAGTGAGCGGCGGGTTTGCTCGGGATCTAGCTCGGAGGACCAAGCCTGTTTGAGGGCAAGGTCAAGGCTCAGGCCATGGACGCGGCAGCCCACCACACCATCAGGCGAGCCAAGTTGAACGTCGTCAGAAGGGATCACGGTGCACGGGCGGGGATCGCAACGAGATAGTAGTACATGCTAATCCCAGGTCGTGTCACGGAATACTATGTACTGTACAGCAGCGGAATCGCTCAGCAACCGGGGCGGGTGAGCGGAACACGGAATTTCGCAGCGGCATCACGATTCGGTTTTCTGTTATAGGCTCGCTTACTCGATGCGTTGCTCCGTCTTAAACCTAGGTAGGGCTAATGCCGAAGCCAGAGCGGCTAGAGGGCGATGAGGCTTTTTAACTAGTAGGACTGCTAGTAGCACGACACAAACAACGTCACCAAAGAGGAAGTTCGTAATCATGGCGATGTGTCTTGGGGCCGAGCGTTGAGACTCAACCGGTGGGCAGCACGGCTACGAATCAGATCAGGCCGGCGACAGAGCAGATACAAAGATTACAAGAAGATGGAGGTGAGTTAACCGAAAAGGGGAAGGAAGATGGGTATAGAAAGGGAGCGAAATGAAGGGTTGGGCAAGACAAAGCGAGAAACGATAGTCACAAAAAAGGAAAAGAAAAAAGAAGAAAGAAAAAAAGAAAAAAAAGAAAAAAATCCCAGAAGAGGGGAAAAGGAAAAAGGGCCCTGCAGATCAGGAGCCCAGCGCCAGTAGCTGCATCAGATCACACCGAAGAGAAAATTTTTTGTCGATGGATCGGCTGGCAGCAGCGCTTGGACGCAAGCGAGAATCTGGGGGAAGGAGGGGAGCAAGCGCCCGGCTGGTACCTGCTGGGTACCAGGGACGGCAGCAAAAACACTTAGGCGCGGGTGGCTCGCCGCACAGGCCAACACAGGCCACCGCAAATCTTCCGTACCGATCACGTAGTCGTGGGTATAAGCAGCGCCAAGGCAGGTACGTGCAAGCACTGCACGCGCTACAAGAGACAAGTACGGGGTACTTACTCGTACGAGTGCAGCCTGCCATGAGCAATGGCCATGATAGTACTCCGGAGTAGCCTGTTTGGGAGCCGCGAAGGATGGAAAGTGCCATCTTTATCAGATTCCTAACATCACCGGGCCCCGCTGGACCAGATGTACTATTGCGCTTTTGTTTGCACAGCCTAGAGCACCTGCGATGCCGGAAGCAGCAAAAGTTAGAGGGATATGCCATTTTCTTTTCTCTATTATCCAGAACTCTAGCGCTATTAGCAGCATCAAGTATATTCTGACTGTCATCAATTACAAACGGCCCCCCCTTACCCACCTCCCGGGGGCTATGAAATAGAAGGTTGAAACAGACACAACAAGGTCTGATGATAAGAAGCTGCCAGCCGCCAAACAGGGGCTTCTTCAACTTCCGACGCAATCCCAAGCTGCGCCGACTACTGCGGAGAGAAAGGCCGGTTCGTGCTTGTGCCGAGCTGCAAGCCCGGGGTTCCTGCTCCCAGTAGACATCCCACCGGATTGCCTCAACAAGGAACAAAGATGCCATGTAATCTATTTCTAGCGGACAGACGGGCATTAGGCGTGGCCTAGCTGCATGGAATAAGGGGCTCGCCACCGAAAAAGAAACGCAAAGAAGCGCCAGGACACCGAAAATGAAGAGGGAAAAAAAGAAAGAAGCAAAAAGGCCCAACCTTGCCAGGATAGGACGGCTGAAAATGGTCAAGCAAATGATACAACGCACTAGTTCTGCGCGTGGAGCGCCCTCTATCCATATGCCCATGCATTCGTTGTATCATAGCTAATGTCCGGCTGATCTAGTTGCGACCTTATCAACGAGGACTATGTAATTCTCGCTGGTAATGGGCTTTTGGCCCCGGCAAGATGCTCGGTTGAAACTCTGTGCTAATGTACCTACATATGCGGCTATGGGGCCGGCGAATAGCCCTTGATCATACCAGGCTGGCACACAAAAGAGACAAGACCTTGCCAAGAGCAAAAGACAGAGTCAAAACTAGCAACTCTAGGTCGCCTACTCCTCACCTACAGCGACAGTTCCCTGCAAAGCGTGGTGTGTCCCTCTGTGACTACGAAGATGCTCTCGCCTTCTCCGCATCCGCCTCTAGCATTATATCGCTTCGAATCCATCGCAATATCGGTTCGTCCTCAGCTCTTCCTTCCCTTGGATATGCAGCCCCAGCGAATTTAGGCTGCGCACCAGTTTCGGTCGGGCTCATATCTCTCCACCGGATGGGTTCTAGCGAGTAACGTTGCTGGAGCAAACTGAGCCGCCGATAGTTTCTTTGCTCTCCAATGTTCCATGTGAAACAGGCGCGGTCTGTTTCGAAAGGCTCAGTATCATCATATTGCCGGATTAAGCTTCCGGAGTATGTGCTTAGGTATAGTATAACATCTTGAAGGCGCTGTTAATCGGTTCTGGGCCACACGCCAGGTTCGGTGACTGCCGCTACTACTGCATCTCCGCCCCTACAGACCTCCTATTCAGCTTCGCCTCTACCTCTACCCAAAACAATGTGTGCATGCACACTGACGTTGCCGCACCCACTCCGGTGTCTTGGGTGCTAATGACGCCAAGATATCGTCAACAGCGCACTCTCCCGGTCAATGCTACGCCCGAGACTCGACCGGCGGCCCGGCTCGCTCCTAAAGGTGCTGTCAGTTCAAAGTCTGGCGCCACTATGCCATCCCCCCTTTTCCGTATCCAATACGCCTCAGCGCCAGCCCTCCAACATGGCTTCGCATCGAGCCAATCCCCTTACAGACCGAACGCCCTGTTAGACTCCCACTACATCCTCATGTACCACCTCTTGGTGTCGATGATGCATATGCATGTGCTACCAATGGCAGTAATAATAGTTCAAACGAGTAACACATGTCTTACACCAGCACAGCAGATGCATATGATGCAGAATAGAAATCGTGGCGCATTCACAGCATCAGTCCTACTCTTCTGCTTGAAATGCTAACCCTTGTGTAGAAGCATGTGTGTGATGTCGATTTGATGACCAAAACAAGCTGAAACGCCGATGGTGTGGCTGCTATACCGAACTATGCGGCATCTCACCGTCGTCACCTATTCCCGCGGCAACTTGCTGCAAGTGGTATCACGACACTTTGCGAATACTAATACGTATACCTGTCTTGATACTCCACATGTTGCTTCCTACTACCACCCCAGGCCGCCGCTCACATGTGGACTGAGTCGGCCGCATTCGCTGTTAAATAAGTAGATGGTACGAGGTGATCACCGCCTGTCTCCCACCGTTCTCCTCTGCCGGGAAAAATCATGATAACAAAACATCCCACCACATCCCACTCAACAAGCGCCACCCTCCCTGCCAAAGCCCATTTCCTAAAAGGCTTTTCTGCATAAAGGGCGGCAAATGCTCTCGTCTCCCACCTGCTGTCCAACCGCATCTGCATGCACGTGGATCTAACACCGAGAAAAAGAACCCGCAATCATGCCTGGCATATGTAGGAGGCACGTACTAGCAATTTTTTCTCTCTCCTCTTCTCATGCAGCTCATATATCATACAGCAGAAAGGGTCCTCTTTTTGGCCCAAATCAATAATAGCGCACTTCGTCTGAAGTGTAGCCCAACTGAATTCATTGCCCATTGCACAGTCAGTATCCACGCTGGGTATCACCTTATCCATGTCACAAAACGCGCTCTGCCGCGGTAGATGTATGTGACAGATGCATGCCAACCCAATCTAACTCTGCTTTTCAAGCCGATAATGGCATCTAGAAAATTCAATACGTAAAATTTTGTAAAACTACTCTTTTTCTCTTTAATTTCCATCTCATTATTTCCCTAGCTAGCTTTTTATCCCCCACCCTGCTGCTGCTGCTGTTGAGTCCATTTGTCGTTCTGGAATCCTCCGTTGTCAAGCTTGTGGAATCCAATATCATCCCTGTGATCGTCAATCAGGCGTCCCCATTCGAGCAACAGCCGGAACAAGTAGATCTCCATGTCCTTCTCCCGCAGCGCCTTTTCCGCCCATCGCTGGCCCTGCTGGACGATCCACTCTGCGTCCGCCGTGCGGCCCGGCATCAATGCTTCCCTGCCATTCATCTTGGGTCGGTCTTGTGTGCCTGAAAAGTAGGTAAAGGTTGTGTGCAGGCCCTGGTATCTTGGGTCGATGGGCACAAAATGCAGCCACGGCATTAGCCGCTCCGTGAACCATGTGCGGAAGATGGTTGATACGAATGGTAGGCTGTTTGAGCGTAAAGTGCGGAGCACCTGCTTGGGAGGCCCGTCATCCTCGTCTGCCAAGAGGATGTAGCGGTACTCTAGCAGCTCAGCGGCGTCGTCGCGGATGCCGTAAGCCTCCTCTATGAGCCTGCAGCCGTGGTCCGAGCACGCCGTGGAGTTTGTCACTCCCAAGCTGAAGGGCATCACGGCGTTGGCCTCTGCGGCCGAGACCTTTTCGTAGCCGAACCTGTCGGGGGACTCTTCCGTTGGGAGGACCATGACGACGTTGTCACGCGGGTACGGCGCACTGGCTAGATGCAGCAGGCGATATTTATGACTTCCGCGCAGGGCCTGACTATTGATCGCGTGTTCCCCCAGAACCCCTCTCCAGACCAGACTATCGTATCTTCGTGTAAATTGCCACTTGATGTCGGGCTCCTCCAGCCTCGTCCTGGGGAGCGGTATGACAATGTCGCTGAACTCGTCCGTCTTGGCAGCGCCGAACAAGGGCGCGAGCTGGCGGAGCGGCGGCCGGCGAGGGTCTGTGAGCGAGAATCCGTGCAGCAGCCGCAAGTCAGGTTGTGAGCACGTATCCAACGATTTCTGCCAGTTAGTCATGAGCTGGCCAAGGGAGTGGTCCTTTGCGCACGACCAACAAAACTCCATAAAGTTCCAGTGAGGTCTGGTCCTGCTCTTTGACAAGGGATGGCATGCTTCGGCTTGCATCCGACGAAATTCACCAGCGGAGACTGTGCTTTGAGGAATAGGATCGATATTGCTGTTGACGCTGCTACCAGCAGTTTTAGATTCGGTTGTCGGTTCCTTCTCGTGCTCTGCTGACGTTGTCTCACTGCTATTGCTATGGATCGCCTCATCTAGTGAGCGCCGAGAGAGTAAATCAGCTACCGAGCTGAGCTCAGCCGCCCGACTCTTTGAATTTGCCTCTTCCCATGGTGGTAACACCCGAGGCCCTGGTGATAGATTGATAGGTAGAGTCATATCAGGGAGGTGCGTGGAAAATTTTGCAATCATCTGAACCAGTTCATCTAGATCTTTATTGTCACCCTCATTTCCTGTGTTCGCTCGAGATACCTTGCCATCCTTCACCGTGATGGTTGCAACGTCCGGCATCGCCGCCATCTCATCTGCTCTTTTACGGAGCACAGCAGGAGGGGCGTTCCAAAATGGGGTTATATCTCGATCGATCTGGTCAAAGCCATCAATCATAACCGAGTCATCTTCAGCATATTTGTACCACGCGTCAAAGTTTGGTGGCGGTAATCTCCCCTTATGCCGCTCCTGGTAGATGGTGACGGCCGTTGCGAGCGTCGTACTGACGCTGACTAGTGCTTTCCAGCGGTCGTGTTCAACGTGAGCTATGTAGACGAGTTCGTTGACAGGATGAATCCCATTGCCAAAGGTTTGTGGCTTCTTAATAGAAATGAATATCGTTGTAGCCAAGAGAAGAGCCAGAAGCAAGACCGCAAATAGAATCCGCCGGACGAATAAGACGGAGCGGAGATCATGAAGATACAAGAACATAATGGTGCCGGCAACAATCATCCATAGTGGCCCCAGCGAAGCGAGTCGTGAGATGTGTAACCAATTTCCGTAACGGAAAATCTTGTCACAACAGCTCCATATGCCTATTAAGAAGGTCAAGGTGCTGATGGGTGTAACAGCGGATGTCTCGCATATCCAAAACATGGTGGACGTAATGAGCGCAGTAAAAGCAAAGCTATCAATCACGGCATCAAACCCGTACAGAGAGCCAAACGAGACGTTTACTCTATGGGTGCCCCTAAAGATGGCGTTGACAACCCATAAAATTCCCACCGAGGCAGCTGATAAAAGGAGCACCGAGCTCAGAATTCGTATCCGTAGCTTGATGCTTCTCGCCCATGCCAGCAATCGCCAGAGCAAGATGACAATGGTAGCGTCAAGGGCGAGGCCTAGCAGCTGCAGCGAAACGGTATTGAACCGGCTGTCAATAAGATTGAAGCAGAAGTAAGTTGAGCGTCGGATGTGCGATATTGAGAAGAAAGTGCCAAGCGAGAAAACGAGGGCGCTGATAACGGTGTTGAACATGACCACCCGAGGTCCGCTGAACCAGTCGTAGATATCATCAAATATGCTGCGCCAGGGATCGTCATCGTCCTCGGAGACTGGGAACCCCCATCGCCGGCGCGTGGAGAATATCTCATATCCAATCAGAAATATGCACAGAAATGACTATCACGACGCCAAAAAGCCCTGTCAGTAACCTTCATCTCATGTTCATCTCATCCCTTTCAGTGACGTCATCTCACCTCGAGTCCAGGAGTAGCACATTGTTGCTGTTTGTTTACTAGATGAAATGCTTCCAGTCGAAGGACAATGGCGAAGATCAAGACCGGAAAGGACCATCTCCTGGGGCGGTTGGGGAGATGTGCGCTGGATCCCTTGAGCAAAGCGTCATCAGAGGCGATGCCAAGTACCGACTCGTCTTTGCCGGAGACGAAGCGTCCATCTGCTCCGGGAACAAATTTGACCGCGGCACTGAGAGCATAGCAAATGAGGCCTGATAGAAGCAGTACCAGCAACGATGACAGCCGAGGTCGCTCTGTAGACTGAGGTTAGCGTTTTTGGCTGTCCATCTCATATTGGGCGCTCCATGTAGGGAATGGGAATACGTGCCGGTTAAGGAATGGCGCTCCAATGAGTGAGAGATGTACACAAAAGACAAAACGCTACTATAGGGGCCTGTCAGCAACTTAATCTCAGAATAAAGAATAAAAATGCGAGCAGGATCATGTAGGCAATGGGAGTATATACCACAGAGCAGATACGTGCACAGGCGGGAACCAACCCATGGCTCAATGTGGCTCAGCCTGAGCGGCTGGAACCGTCCTGTCGCGTGTTGGTACTCCTTCCTGGCCCAAGATGTTCAATTCGCAATTCACAAGGCAATCATTCTTCTTCAGCTCATTGGCCTCATGGCCTTTGGTTCCAAGATGAGAGGTTACGCCAGCACCTTGAAAACAGTCTGTATCGGATTCCGATGGGCGTTTACTGATCGCTGATCATCACTGCTTCAGGGGGAACGACGCAAAGTAGGTACAGCAGTACGTGGCGCTTACCTAAGACAATAGCCTATCCGCGCTTCCCATCAGCAGTGCTAAATTTAGGTACAGGTATGTGCAGTATTTTGTAGGTACCTCGTATCAAGATAAGCAGCGCCGGTGACCTCAATTATACGAGTAGCAGCTCTGCTTCTCTCAAACCACCAAACAATGTATCCCAGATCCGGCACATCACCATGGCCGGAATCAGCGATGCGCCGTTTATCCAGAGCCTCGCCGTGCCCGCCGTCTGCCTGCTCATAGCTTTTCTAAGCTACTTCTCACAAATACTCTTCAACAACTCGACCCTCGACCCAGGCCCGCTGTCCACCACCGAGAGCAGGACATTCAACGTCCTGCTGGTATGCCTCTGGATCTCGTACTTTCGCGCCGTAACGGTCGACCCGGGCCGCTACATCTTCCCCGACCAGGTAATCGAGGCAGAAGGCCGATGGTGCAAGAAGTGCCAGGCGCCGAAGCCCCCCCGCGCGCACCACTGCCGCCACTGCCAACGATGCATCCCCAAAATGGACCACCACTGTCCCTGGACTAAGAACTGCGTGTCCATGACGACGTTCCCGCACTTCCTACGCTTCCTCGTCTACGCAAACTTGTCGCTATGGACGCTCAGCTACTTCTTCTGGCAGCGCCTCTACGCCCTGTGGGAGACTCGGCACATGCCTGCCCACCTGGGCCCTACGCTGCCCGCGCTCGTGTCGCTCGCCATGACGGGCCTCGTCTGCGCCATCACATCCCTCGCGCTCGGCATTATGCTCATAACTACGGTGCAAGGCTGGGTGCTCAACCGCACGACCATAGAAAGCTGGGAGGTCGACCGCCACGAGGCTAATATCGGACGTGGAAGCCGGGACTGGTGGGACATGACAGGTCCGGACGGCGAACCTATTCGCTTCGAAAAGGTGGAATTCCCATATGACATTGGCTTCTTCGCCAACATGGCACAAGCAATGGGCACGTCCAACTTTCTGTTATGGTTCTTCCCCCTGGCGGGCAACCCCAGGATCAGCAAGACCGGCACCGGCACCGGATTCAAGTGGGAGGAAAATGGCTTCAACCGCAAGGAAGGTATGTGGCCTCCTTTGGATCCTGAGAAGCTCCGCCGGGCCGGAAGAGAATGGGGCATATCACGACGAAACTACGAGGTCGAGCTCGAGGACGAAGGGTTGTCCCCGCAAGAGCAACTCGAAGCTTTCAAGAGGCGCCAGGATGAAGATATAAGGAGACGAAAGAGAAGAGAGGATGCACTAATGGCGGAACTGGAAGAGGTGGATGGGTTTGGCTCAGACAGAGACGACTATGACGACGATAAGACGAATAACAATAATACTATGCGCAACTGGGCAAACTCAGATGGCGAATATCTTCGAGACTACGGCGTTGACGAGGATGCAGAGGAGCAGGATGACGATGTCCCCCTCGTCGAGCTCCTCCGACGCAGAAATGTTGGAAATACATCATACCGCGATGCATAAATAAACCAAGGAAATCAACGTACAGCGAGTACAACTGTAAATCAGCGCATAAACACAAGAAAAGCATTATATCATATAAAATAGACTTTATTTTTTCTCTAAAAGCAAGAATCTCAAAGATATGTAAAAATGGCATTTCAGGCCCTGGATCACAAGGTCCCGCGTATTTCCCCTTTAACCCTCCCATCTCCTTCTACCAAAACGTGAAGAAAGAAAAAGAAAAAGAAACTTCTCCCAGACAAACACACGCGCTTTCCAGGGATCTATACTCGAGACTCGTGCGACAGTGGTTGCCCAAGTTACTCGCACACATCGTGTATACAACATAATCCGCCAAATTTTCTCCAGTCATAGAGGCGTAATATTTGTATCAGAAAACAAGAAGGATGAATATAACAAAAGAGTTAAACTGAACTGTAGAAAAAAATATGCCTTCGTGACAAAGAAAGTTCGTGAAGCATGTCTAAAATTGCGGCGCAGCATCTCACCAGTCATCAGTCTCGTCATCTCTCTTTTGGTTCAGAGCATTCTTGCGCGCCAAGAGAGCATCTGCCAAGCTGCCTCCCAGGCTGGGCGTGCTTCTGCCGCTGTCGCCACCGGTGCCGTTCAGACTCATGCCAGAATCCCTCTGCGCCAAATCAGCAGGCTTGCGACCACCTGCAACTGGTCGTTTTGTAGGTGGTACAGGCTTCGCCTTGGCTGATGGCGGCGCTGGAGGTAGTCGAGGAGCAGCAGCAGCTTGCTCTTCTACATATGCTGCTGGCACCCAGGCTTGTCCTTGGGCATTCTTGGCCAGCCACCAACCTACAAATAATGTGTTAGATGAAGAAAATTCCTAGTGAAAACCTCATAGATTTTAGCAGTAATACGTACCATTGTTCTCCTTTTGGATAATCTCGAGTAGCTCTCCTGCCTTGATGGAAAGCTCGTTTTCTTTTGTGCCGGCGAAATCATATAACACCTTGGCCATGATCTTGGGCTTAGCAGCAGGAGGGGCAGCAGGAGGAGCGGGAGGTGGTGGCGGGGCAACTCGGCCTGCGGCGGCTTGCTTAACAGGCTTGTTGGCATTTCCTACAATAGGAATGGTCTGATGGGTCGATGAGCTCAATGTGCTTGTACTTGCCGACGGAGTTGCTGATGAAGCCGATGATACTGCGCTGCCCATGCCAAGAGCAGCAGGTGGCGGAGGAACAGATCTGGTTCCAGTGCCCGTTGGTCTCGGTTGGGTATTGCGGTTGCCAGTCAACCTTGATGGTCTTCCTCCTGGGCCACCGGGCTTGATGAGCTTGCCCCTGGTAATGGGACGTGCTGCCACGGGCTTGCCCTTGGGTGTAGGCTTCGACACGGAGTTTGGAGGCTCTCCCGCAGTAGTGTGGATTGTGCTACTCTTGTAGAAATCAGCCCGCTGCTGGGAATCCTTTAGAACCTTGATCTGCTGCATCTTGCCTGGCTTTTTGGCATATTCAATCGTCTGGCCGATCTTGAGGTTGAAACCTCCTGGCATGACACGCTGCAACTGGGTAAACATTTCCGTCTTGAAGATGCAGTTCATGAGCGGATCAGGCTCTTGCGGAGATCCGATTCCCAGTGAGAACCAGTCATCCTGAGCTGAAGAGACTCCGAGGAACTTGATAGATCCAAGGGGCAGGGCCTTCTCTACCTGGATCTGCGGCTGTCCTTGGACGAGCAGTTGGGCAATGATGTAGAATTTGGAGTTGGTCACGATAATGATACGAGGGCTCGGTTTACTGGATCGGCCAAACTTGGATTCGAGAATCTCAGCACGGCAAGAGAATACAACACGCTCGTTGGAGCCAATGTTGGCTGCTTGCCGCAAAGGAGCTCCGGGTCCATTCATGGCGCTGATTCCAAGGTAATCACCAAGGTATCTTCGAGAGCCAAGAAGACTCATTCGTCGTCTCTCCTTTTGCCCTCCAAGAACCTTGTGGCCCTGGTCACGCAGCTGGAGATATTCTGCGCCAGTGCGCTTCTTTCTCCAGAAACGTTGTATTCTCGTAGCGGATTCCGCTCTGTATGCAAGATAGGCTCGCCACATGCGCTGGATACGAGTTGCCATGTTGTGCCAGTATCGGTCTCTCATGTGCTCAAGCGCGAACAAAGTCTCTGGAGACTTGATGAAAGCCTTTGTAACACCCATCTGCCACTCCTCTTTGGGTATACTCGTGTCCTTGAGAATCTGCTTCACGGCATCTTCGTATGATCCCTGCCACGTGTATTCACCAGCATATGAGGTAGCAGGCGACAGCAGGAAAAAGCGATCGACAAACTTATCAAAGTCCTGTCGATAAGCAAATCCAGCTCTTCGGATTCGAACGTTCTCTTGCAGACCAAGATACTTGATCTGATGCAGAACGTTGGGTCCATTATACTCGGAAGGCGACTTGTTCTCGTTGGGCTTGATGGTTCGGATATAGGAGGGTTGACACTTCATGAGCGTATCTACCAAAAGGTTGGCTGATGCCCGAATTGTGTCTCCTGCTGTGGGAGGCTGCTTTCGGTTATCTTGATCGACTTGGTGAGGGAATAGCGTGTGAACGAATGCATTTCCACTGCCCTGCAACAGGTTTAGCAAGCCCTTCAACAGCTGATCCTTGTTCTTGTCCGTAATGCCATCGACGGTGTAACCGACATCACCAGCGTAATGCTTGATGATGAAGCTGCCCTGTCGGGGAATCAGGTGAGCGTGCGACATGCCGTTGATACTCTGCATAAAGGTTCGGTCGCAAGCAGCGGGATCGGCGTGAGCCGTCTTGGTTGCATCTTTCATGGCGGAAAAGATTCCAGGGGGACGAATCTGCTCAATGAGGTCGCACACAACCTTGTTGTCAAAGTACTTGATAGGCGTCCACTGAATCTTTTCTCGTGCGTACTCTTCCTGTTCGGCTTTCAAGGTGAGCTGGATGAAGATTTGCTGGAGCTTTTCATTGACATAGTTGATGCACAGCTGCTCGAAACTGTTGTTCTCAAAAATCTCGAAGCCGTAAATATCCAGAATACCGATGGTGTTGGATGTCTGCTGTCTAGACTTGAGAGACACGTTGACGCGATCTCTGATCCAATCGAAGAGCTTGCTGTAAATAGCCTTGGCCAATGCATCTCGAGTAGCCATTGCCTGGGCGGGATTTGCGGGGGACTCAATGACCTCTCCGTTTCGGGGCGTCAGAATTCGAATGGTGATGCCCTTGATGACTTCCTCGGGGGTGCATTGTAGCAGATATGCCACAAAGTCCACCACAGATTTGTCAACCACCTCTGCGTATCCCTCTTGGTCTTCCTGGAACCGAATGTTGCCGATCCATAAAATGGCGGACAGCATGCGGAAAATCTCGTCTTGCTCTGCTTGGCTTAGGCCAATGATCTTCATGGCATTGAGCGTATCCTGGAACTCGGCAACATCGTCTATGCCGTCAACGTCGAAACATTTAGAGCGGCTAGTGTAGAGGTAGGTCTCGGGCTTCTGAATGCCAAATTGCTCTCGGTACTGGGCAGGGGCTGCTTTTGTAAACTGGTAGAAAATGTGAAAGTTACGCTCATTCGTAATCTGGCCAACGACTCTGGTGGCTTCCAGGAGATAGTTTGTGATGTCGGCTCCGCACGGCTCGCCTTGGGCGTTGAAATGCAGCTGAAGGTACTTTCCGAATCGCGATGAGTTGTTGTTTCGCAGCGTCTTGGCGTTTCCGAAGGATTCAAGCAGAGGATTGGTTGCCAGCACCATTTCTTTGATCTTCTTGATGTCGCCCGACTGCTCACCAGAAACACTGGCAATGTATTGCATGATGCGCTTGGCAGCCTCGGTCTTGCCGGCTCCTGACTCGCCCGAGATGATGACACACTGATTGTCGCTGTACGCCTTCATGTTATAGTAGGCTGATTCGGCGATGGCGAAGACGTGCGGCGGCATCTCCAGACGGTTCTTCCCCCTGTAGCTATCCAGCACCTGGTCGGTGTAGATGCCCAGGTCCCGGAAGGGATTGACAGAGACCAGCACATGGCCAATGTATGTATAGATCTCGGCGCCTTCGAAACGTTTCTTGAGGTTGTCGTTGATGGCCTCGTTGGACACTTTGCTGAGGAGAGTCAAATCTGACACACCGATCTCCTTTTTCTTAGTCACCTCGTAGGTAGCCTTCCTGGGCTTTTCGTTGGCGCCGCCCGCTGCCTGAGCGCCCCGGGCGGCCTTATCCTTAGGACGCCGTGAAATACCCTATGAAGACGGCAGAAAGCGCTCGTTAGAATGATGCTGAAGCCTTTTCCTCATGGTGGTGGTGAAGAGAGATTTGGGAGATTTGGGAGGTGACAGGAGTCGAGCGGGCTTACCATGGCTGGAGATGGAGGGACGGTACAGGAAGGAAAGAAGGGGGGGAAAGAAATGAAAGAGAAAAAAAAGACGTCGAAGAAAGGGCTTATTCGAGCATCAGACGTCTAATTACTGGAATTGCTTGTGCCGAAAGGCGTGACCACGAACCGGATTTCTGAGCGAGGGGAATGGTTTGGTTTGGTTTGGTCTGAGCCAAAGGGCTATGAATGTGGCTTGTCGAGTATTCGCGGCCAAATGATGCGGTGCCTGACGAGTGACGTTTAGTGCCGCTGGCCGACCTTTTTCCGTGGGCGATGATTCCTGATGGCACAGCCACTGGCTGACAGTTACGTACCCGCCCGGCTTGATTCAGGGATGGAAGTGTGTGTAAGTAGCATCTACGACGCTTCAATCTCGCCTACGCGCGCTTTAATTTATATACAGGCAGAAAAATGGTTCTGTTCCCTGATTCCTGGCTGTTTTCTTCATTCTTTCAATACGGAGAGCCCATGCAGCTCGACTCCGGCATCTCCGTAGCCTCGCATCATAGCGCATTAGCATTTTTTTCTCGCTGTTGGCTAATAGGTAGAGAGAGGCAGCAGTGCATACAGTGGCCGATTACCTATACGCCCGCCGACACTTCTCCCGCTTTCCATGTACCCTTACCGAACTCCGACACTGTCTGCTCTTAGCCAGCAACCCGGACTTTTGGGTCCTGAGAGATAAAAGAAGCAAAAAATGGATATGCCAGCACCGGCAGTCCTCTGCTGGGCTCCAGAGAGCCGCGTCAATGCTCCCACAGCAGTGGAGACACTGCCATTCCCGAGTTTTCTGCCAAGTGCATCGAGGGCGCCTGATTTGCTGCCATTAGATCTTGCATGCGACGATACGCGGGCCAAGCCCGCTGAAGGATACGACAACAGCAGCAAATACGCAGACTCGTATAAACACCGTCTGTGGAACGTGTCGGGAATTGCGTTGCCTAATCTCTATCCTGACAATAAGCCAGGCCGGGCGTCTATTAATACCGATATTCTCCGACGCAGAGATTAATTCCATTGACCTTGCTGACACTGCATGTTTTGCACCAAAAGATTTTAGAGTAGAGTAGCCTAACATCGGCCCATTCAGATGAGCCGCATCCATCCATCCATCCAGCAACAATAAAAGCCATGTCTTGTTCCTGGCCAGCTCTCCAAAAAAGCCACATGCGTGGCCACTGGCAACGGCGCCAGCCTTCCTGAGACACCCTGCTGGAGCCCTCGCCTAAAAGGTGTCTCGTAGCTGAAACCAAACATCGGCGCATCAAAATTAAGCGCCCCTTAATTGGGATGCATGAAGTTATGCTCTTCTGGTCCCTGAAAGGTCCCTGAAGGCGGTCGCGTCAACGCCTGGTTTAGCGGCTCTTGTCGCTAATGCTCCAACGTTTTGACTGACTGACTTGTTCGCTTGTAGTTTACAGCCCAGAGACGTGCGATGCAACCCGTCTCGGGGCTTTGTCGTCTCAAGTTCTGGCCTTGGCCCCGATTCAAGGTCCCTCAAACCACGACTGTGAGGCATTCATAGCGCGCGACCCCATCACCACCACTCCGTAATAATTTGCACCCTTGCTCTTTGGCTTCAGCAGCTGGGCAATTGAACGTTGCGGGGTAGAGAAAATAGCGCTCCCGTGCCCAATATCCACCATCACCAGGTCGCTTCTCATTAGCACATGTGTGGCCTGAGGGAGCCGCTGCATCAGGGAATCAGTGATATATAGCAGCGTTGCAGCCCCCTCTTTTTTTCCTTCTACTTTTTTGTCAGGAGCATAAAATATACACTGCTTCTGCTTCTATTTCTCTTCGTTCAATCAAGCAACACTCTAATATCGCTTCAGTCGATTAAGCTTCCAGCCAAAGACCAGAAACCCCACCCCCACACATTAGAGGGAGCTCTAGAACACCTGACGTCATTCGCTACTCCCTGAGGAGAGCTTCGTTGGGCACTTCAAGGCACTGATCCGAGCAGTCTCGCCACTTTTCACACTTACACCTTTACATACCAAAAAACACCTCGATACAACTTTTCGGCACGACACAATCACCATGGCGGACACCACAGAGAACCAGACCCCCGCTGTCGACGAGAGTCCCATCTCTTCTGTCCAGAGCAATGCTGCCCGCAAGAACTCTCTTTCCACCTACCTTAAGAACCGACCCGAACGCTCCGAATTGGTAGAGAGTATGTCTCATGATGCCCAACCATCCATTTCCCCATTGATTGCAGAAACGCTCGCACTTGGTCCTCGCTGCTTGAATGCCGTGAAATACGACATTACATCTGGTAGGAATTTGATACTAACTCAACTTACAGAGAACATTCTCCCAGACTCCACAGCTGCTCCAGGCCTCCTTGCCAGCCAAAAAGAGGTAAGAATTCGCTCACTGCCTGGTTGACCCCATTGCTGGTCTCGGTATCACATCGGAAAGACAGGAGCAGAAGTGCTAACGATGCCCTCACTCAACAGCTCCAGAAGCACATGCTTGGAGACAAGCTCAACGACAAGATCTCACACCGTCCCGATCCCGACACTCTCCTCAAGGAGGGCGTCCTACATGAAGATCCCCGCTCTCCCGAGGAGAAGTACGAGGAGGCCATTGAGCTGGAATACGCCAAGCGTGAGGGCGGTGCGTAAATTGTCTAGGACTTTGCAAAGCGACCAAGTGCTGGATACAATGCGACTCAATTTGGTACAGACATATAAAGCCACCATTTTTTGAGAAGGCTCACTGAGAAACTGTTTTGTTTTTGAGCTTGGAATTCTGCTTGTTTTTTTTTTTTTCTTCTACCTAGGAGCTCGCGTGATATCCCAAGAGGATTTTCATAAGCAAAAGACAGGGCTACCTAATATTGAGATGTTGTGATATGTCTCTACAGCTTGTATCTCAATCTCATCTCTTTAACACAGAAACCTAAAAATAAAGTCTAAAAGTGACAAGTCGAGTCTATTAAAAACTCTTTTCTAATCAAGTACTACATAAAAATACCTGAGCTTTCTTCGGACCGAAGAGTCCTCCATTCAGAGATGCTACCCCGCGCGCTCGGCGGTCGGCGGCGGTTGTATTGGGCGTGCCAAAAATAGAAACAGAAAAGAAAGGGAGGGATAAAAACGGGTTGCCTCCCTTACCGGCGATCTTGGTTGGGTTCCTGCAGTAGTTGACTACCCTGTTGGTTTTGTTTGTTTTGAGACAACCCCCGACAACTTCTCTTTTTTTTTTTTTAAACCTGAGGCGGGAGAAACAAAAAGGTCTAAAGTTTATTTAAGAAAAGGAGGGTTTCAGAATACGAAGATGCATGTTTCGTTTCGTTTCACATCTTGGAAAGAATAAATCTGAATGGAGAAAGGAGAAAGAAGACTAAATAAGAAATTTTGCATTCGTATCAAAACCAATGCTATAGGCGCCACCCATCCTTCGCTTAGCCGTTACTCCAGATGATAAGTCATATCTATTCCCGTTTCCGAGCCCATGTTCTCTTGGCGCCATTCCTCCAAAGTTATCCAAGCAAGAAAGTATAAAAATAAAATTCCCCCAATAAAAGTCCTAAACGCCGCGCAGTTGTATGAATGGATGTGTAGAAGAGCCCATGACAGGCGGGGTAGGCCTCCCGGAAAGCCGGGATGTTGTCGTAAACATTTGTGATAAAAAAAATTGTGTCGTCGTGTCCAGTGTGCTGTGTCCCAGAAGATGAAGAGCTCCGATGTTTTTTTTCTATGAGCAAAGACTATCCATGCCCTGCCGTAGGGACATTTCATTAGGCCCTATAGGAAGGAGACGGCGAGCTGGGGTCATAGTGGCGTTTGTTGTGCTGGACAATGGTGGTTGAGCCAGACTGAACCACTCTAGTAGTGTGGTTTGCTGCAGGCCCTGTCAGTACGTTGTATCTAGCAGAAGAAGTTGAGGTGGCTAGCATACCAGCACCGTATTCGCGGTAAGTGGTACCAGTGCGCGGGCTGGGGGCTGTAGAGCGGCCAGATGAGCTGGAAGAGCGGCTGGAAGGGCTCTGGTGGACATAGACGCTGCTGCTGCTACGGCTAGACATTGTCGCGGGTATGTCTTGGTTGTTGGTTTGTTGGTTGTTTGGTTCAGTTGATAAACTGTTGGTTGATGATCGGTTGAGAGAGGGCTTCGTAAGGACTCTTATAATAGCGATGATCAAGTGGCAGTGTTATAATAGTGAAGACAGTTGCAATAGCAATGGTAGGAATAGTATAATAGTTGAGAAGTAGTGTTTGTCTGTATCTTGTCTACACTGAAGGTGTCGATGAGGAAAAGAAGAGAAGTGTGTCCTGAGGACGGGCCATAATAGAACTTTATAGTTTTAAACATGACGCCGCGAATCTACCTCTGCCAAGTACACCGGCAGGCTTCTTCCACTTGAGACAGACACAAGCAGAGCATAGGCAGATAGGGCGGAGGAAGGCAGCAACACCTTCAACCTTACTAGGTCTGACGGGCCATAGTCCACGAGTGACTCAGTCACCACAATCCACGCCCCAGGGAGTTTGACTTGGGGGTGATCTTCCACGCCGCCCCAAAAGGGAAACGGGGCAGGGGCCGCCAATCTTGCCGGACGAGTAAAGCATAGTCGGAACCCAAAGAGACTATTGTGAAAAGAGACAGCGCGCGAGGTGGCGAAAAAAAAAATAAAAAAATAAAATCAATATGTAACTGAGGCAGTAACTTTAGCTTGACCGGGCCTCATGATGTCCGCAGCAGGGATGTGCCGTGCTTCCTTAGGCAGGGCGAGGGGCGCGGCACTGGAACGTGAGCCGTTGGGGGGGGAAGGCTTCGACGGTTCTGGGGCATGGCCGCAGCAGTGAAGCAGTGACGGCGAGCTCACAGCCGCGGCAGCGAGGATGGATTGGCAGAAATGGGAGCGACATTTGGTCGAGTCCCGGTTCTAGATTCACGGTGAGCGTTTTGAGCCGGACTGGCGGGCGGCGAGAGGGAAAGGTAAGTACGCACTGGGATGGGCACAGCCGCACGCCTCGGCCTGCAAGTGGAAGTACTGGCAGTAGGACTATACGTGCCATGCCATGTTCACCACCACCAGCCACCCAGTAGCCAGATAAGGTCTTGACACCTGCCAGGCAAACACCAAAACACAGTCATGGGCGCAGACAGATTCAAGCTAGCCTAGGAACCCAGGCCTACCAGCGCCGTTTGCTGGACAGTCCAGAAGCAGCCCGGAGAAGCTTGAATCTTCGGACCCCAATCCCCCGAGTGAGCCACCGGGGCTAGCGCCTCGTCCAAACACGTAGGCTCAGCTAGGCAGTCAGGCAGACATCAGCGCATCGTTTCATCGAGGGCGAGTGACTCGTAGCTGCAGAGAAAGGGGACCGAGGGGGGGAAAAAAAAAGTCGAAAAAGGGCCACCGAGGGCTTGAGTTGGCAAAACGGTGAAATTGGGGGGACTGTTTGGTCACCCCTCATATCTTGCTTTCTAACCCCTCCTTTATTGCTTCCTGCACGGCGCGTGGCTGGTTATGCCGGTTCCAGTTCCACCAGTGAGTGAGTGCGCGTCTATTTGCCCTGCGTTGCGCATGCTGTGCTGCGAGGGCTTTGCAGGCATGGACCGTCACGTTCGTGTGTAACGAGCCAATGTATGGTGGGCGATAACAAATAATACATTTTACTGTATTAGTCCCGAGGAACCTCTGCGGCCAATCGAACGTTTTATACTGCTGGTAGGACCTGTATTTATAAGTGACCTCTACTAAATCTACTGCCTGTTATAGCGCTGCTCACTGGTATGAAGCCGCTGTTTACGAGTTGATGTTGTTCACCGGATACAATAAAATCAATACAATAAAACAACTGAAAGAACACCCATGGGGTATGCACACTCAAAGAATATGTCTAGTTGGGTTACTAGCAAAAGTCGCTAATGTCTGCCCGTGCTCCATAGAATGTACAATGCAGGAAATCATCAAGCGACGTGATAGGTGTGGCTAGTCTTACCCTGCTCTCCGTCTTTGTTTACTTGCGAGTCGGCACAATCATTGCTCCTTATTGCCATGCAGCGAATAAAAAAAAGGCCATGACGATGGTCCGTAAACATTCTTTGTGATATCGAAAATTAAACGGGTCTGGAAAAAAGAAACTAACACCTAATATTCAATATGGAGGGAGCCGGAGGTAGCCATGAATGACCGACCTGAGCCAGGCTAAGCTAAGCGAACCCGGTAAATTCACGATGCAGCCTCGCAACCCGGGGGACTGTTGCCGGCATAGCCCTCGTCTCCGGCTTCGCTCGCGATACGTCAAAAGAAAATAAAAAAGGGGGAGGGGGCGTATTGGTCACACCCCTCTCTTCTTCAACTTTTCATTTTTTGGCTTCGTGCCCAACTACACCATCTTGCAGGATGTTTTATTACCCCGTTCGGGACGCCTTTGCACATGTAAGTGGTGGGAGCACGTGCAGGTAGGAGAAGCAAAGCTAGTGAGGACCCTGTGAATGGATGGATGGCCGCGGCGAAGCGGGAAATATCGACGAAATACAATCGGGAAGAGAAAAAAAGAAACATGGATCAGCAAAAAATGGTAGCATACGAAAGAGCTGAAATGCGAGACAGAGGCGAGCCATTCCCAAATGTCATGTGGCGTGGTAATAAGCCTGGCTAGTAGCCTTGCATCCATCCTGTCTTTGTCTGTGCTCTTCTCTCCAGTCGGCCATCTTAGGCCCCTACGTCATCATACTTGACAGGTACGAAAAGGGTCCTCCATGTTTTTTTTTTTTTTTTTTTTTTTTTTTTTTTTTCCCTTGAACCCTTTTCAGAATTCCACCCTGAATTACGTAGTTGCTCGGCTCTAGAACGTCCCTAGTCCTGGCCAGTAAGCTTCTTTATTACTAGGGATTCAAATTGATTCGCCTGCCATTGTCATGCAGAGCCTCTTGCCGTGTCCTGCATGGTCCAGAACACAAAATATCGAGGGACCACTCAACGAATTGTTCATCGTCCATTCCATCCCACATGACCCTCCATAAAACATTGGCCCAAACAAAGACCATGACGTAGATGCAAATGTGCTTGTTTTTGTTGTTTTAGCCAATCTTCATGCAAAGCTCTCTACAACGCTTTCAATTTGTACTGTGTCGGTTGTGCGTGTGAGCATGAGCATGGAATCCCACTAATTACCATCTGTACGTATTTCGCATCTTTGCTCACCGTTCTAGGCTCCCAACCATGGTCACGCGAGGACGGGAGCAAGTACATAAATCGCCCCTTAATGACGACAGCTTCAAATTATCAAACAACGAGCCCGATACCCTTGGCACGAAGGATGAGAGAAAGAACGGCGAAATAGTAAACAGTTTCATCATAATCGGGCCATGGGATCAAAGCCCATTGTGTCGTAGCGCCGCCGTATCTGTAGGTAGTAAGAGATACGGGCCAGGCACTAAAGCGCCCCCCGGGAGATGGAGCTGGCGCGGGGGAATTGAGTGAATAGAAGGCCCCTGAGGGAATCCGCCCGTCCCATTGGCCAATCCAAAGCGCATGCATACAACTCTCCGCTGTTTCGGGAAGCTCGTGGCGACTGACAGAGCTGGCCACATTGCCTCAAGCCTCAAGCCTCAAGGGTCCCCTCTCAGCTACCACCGCTTGGTAAAGCCATTCCGTATTGGCCAGATATTCTGTTTTCTCTCCTCTCTCTCTTCCCTCAACGAAGCCCGATTTTTTCCCTCTTTCAACGCCCAACGGCCCTCCTTCCGCACCGCCTCGTTCGCCTCATTTCGTCGTCCGCGCCCCAAACCCAAGTTTCGCCACCATGAAGGCAGCCCTGCTTCTCTCCGCCCTGGCCTCTTGCGCCATTGGTGTCCTCGCCGCCGAGGACCTCAAGATCGATGTCACCCACGCCGTCGAGTGCGAGCGCAAGACCCAGAAGGGCGATAAGCTGTCCATGCACTACCGGGGCACTCTGCAAGCTAATGGCAAGAAGTTTGATGCTAGTGAGTCTCTATCCCGTCTCTCTTTTGTCTCACCGTTTTCACCCACTTTTGGGGAAACAAGAAGCGACGATCTCTTGGCTGACCTTTTTTCTCTCTCTTTCTTCTCAGGCTATGACCGCAACCAGCCTTTCAGCTTCAAGTTGGGCGCTGGCCAGGTGATCAAAGGGTTTGCATCCCCTCCCCCTCGCTCAAGTTGGATGCCTTGCGGCCGAAGCTAACGGCGATATTACCTCTATAGATGGGATCAGGGTCTTCTCGATATGTGCATTGGAGAAAAGAGGTAAGGAAGGCGCCGCGACGTCATATCCTTTTCGCCCCTCAACAGTTCACGATGGCTGACATTACATCACTTTTCTAGAACTCTCACGATCCCCCCCGAGCTGGGCTACGGCCAGCGCAACATGGGTCCTATCCCGGCTGGTTCGACTTTGGGTATGATCTCCTTTCCCCCCATCTACATTCCCTTCTTTCCCTTTCAACCCCCACGCCGTATCAAAACTCAGACCACTAATTGATGTCATAGTCTTTGAGACCGAGCTGTTGGCCATCGAGGGCGTCAAGGCCCCCGAGAAGCCCGCCGAGAAGCCCGCCGAAGAGCCAGTGGTCGAGAAGGTTGCTGAGAAGGTTGCCAGCGTTGCTTCCGAGGCTGCTGAGGCCGCCAAGACGGTTATTGCCGACACTGATGAGACATCCGAGACTCACGAGGAGTTGTAAAGAGATAATGATTTGTAAATACTAGCTTCTTCCTTTTTTGAGCCTGCATAGCCGATCTCGAACGTCAAATGAAACGTTCCCTCGAAACGTTCCTCTTCTTTGTGTGGTGAACAATAATTCTGCCCATGTTAAGCTTTGATCAGCGGTCAGCTACCCATAAATTCCCCGAAGCTATATTTTTTGGGATAAATATTGGGCTCCCATTACATCTAGATCCTCTCTATACGTCATATTATGTCCCTTTTTAAAAGTGGTTGCCTCAAAGAGCGCAAAAGATCAGTCGATTTGACAGATCTGCAAAGACCAGGGAAGTGATTGGCCCAAAGAACATTGAAATGTCGTGGTATCCAAAAAGGCTTCAACTCGCGGCTAATATGTACAATACGACGGAAATGTATACACCTCAACAGAAATTTATCCCAAAAGCACTAAAACAATGCTGTAGATGTCATCACTCATTGCCCATCATGTGCTCCTCTATCCAAAAGTGAGCTTCTTCTGCTTTGGATCCGTGATGGGCGGCCGACCCCGCTTCTTTTCTGTCAGCTTGGGCCGTTTATTCACATCAGGCAGGACGGGCTTCGTATCCTTGGGCTCATCAGCCTGGACCGCATCTCGAATGGTCTGTCTAGACAGACACAAGTCGATGTGCTCATTGAATTGTCGTTCGTTTGCTGCCTGGGGCCGGAGACATATTGGGCAATCCCACCACTCCTCCAGTGGCGGAGCTTCGCCTTCAGGCTTTGGGTTGGGCACAATCTCCTTTCCATGTCTTCGGTCAGCCAGCATCTCATCCTCATCCTCTCCATGCTCGTATGGTATACGTCCCAGGCCATCATCTAGACCTTCCATGAAATGCTCGTCATCTTCATCAAATTTCTCCCACTCTTCTTCTTCCTCCAATAGTTCACCCGCTTTCCTTTTCACGGGGCTATCGCCGCTCGACTCTCCCCCATCCTGCCGGCGAGTTTTGAAACCAAAGAATGCCATTGTATCAGGTTTCTTGGTGCTGACGAGATTTGTGCACCGCAGTCCCATCAACCTCAGTCTCATGCCTGGTATCTCCTGCTCCAGCTTCGCTAGCATCGGCAACGAATAGTTGTACAAGTCGTCCGCTAGATATATTGATTTTGGTAGGATGACTTGTCGTGTATAAACTTCAAACGTATGTAACTTTATCTTGATGCAAAGCGTGCGGCCCTTACACTCATTCTTCTTCATGTCTTTCTCCAGAGCCTCGGCTGTGGAGCGAAGTTTGTCTCTGAGCTTGGTAGAGTCTGACGTGTCGTGAAATGTGCTCTCTGTTCCAACGCTCTTCCGCTCGTACTCTTCTGCAGGCTGTATTTTAGTGCGACCAAGACCCAAGTAGCACCGAAGGAGAAACTCGAATGTCTTCTCGCCAAAGAGCTTATTCAAATACTGCCGCTGGTCATACAAGTCACCGCACGTCTTCACTCCAATCTCCAAGAGCTCACGCTCCAATACTCGGCCGATGCCATTGACTTTTCTTGTTGGTAAATCTCTCATGAATGCCATGATGGCATTTCTCTCCATTGGGAGGACGTATTGCCCATTCGGTTTGTTAATGTTTGAACAAATCTTTGCTAGCCTCGCATTTGCCGCAATGCCTGCTGAGACTGTGATGCTAGTTTTCTCGTGCACCTCCTTCCTCATCCGCTCAACTACTGTCGCGGGATCCATGCCATGTTCCTCGCAGTATTCCGTGATGTTGAGGTAGGCTTCGTCGATGCTGGCGCTTTCAAAGCGCGGGTCGTAGTTGGCAAGAACTGCTCTCACTTCCTGGGCTTTTGCACCGTACTTGTGGTAGTTGGACTTGATAAGGATGAGCTGGGGACAGAGCTTCTTGGCAACGAAACTAGCCATGCCCGACCGACAGCCGAATTGGCGTGCAACATAGTTGCATGTGGTGAGGACGCCGCCGCCAACTGCAAATGGGACATCCTTTAACTCGGGCCTATCTAGTAGCTCAACAGCTGCAAAAAAGGCATCGCAGTCGAGGTGCACTATATGCTGGGTGAGGTCTCTAGAGAGCTCAAGCTCTGCAAGAAGGCGGTCGGCATTTCGTAGATCGCGCGTTAGGTCTTGTTGTTCCAGCTTCTTCTTACGCGACAGGATTTGATCAATCTTTTTCGTAAGGATCTTGTCTCGGAATTCTTCACGGGTGAAAAACTTGGACCCCTTGGAGGCATTATATATAATTTCTGAAACCTACACCTATGTGTCAATAACTGCGGTTTCACTCCACGGCAACAAGAGTCTTTGGCAATGACCTTGCTTTGGTCGACCTTGTCTTGGCCCGCCTTGGTCAGCGAAGGCCCAAGCAGGTGATATTTGAGAGTTTTAAGGCCATCATCTTCGTTCTCCTCCAGATGCGCTGATTCCTCCGTGGATTCCGCAGAAGTCATATTGATGAAGCCATCAAGTGGCAGTGTCAAGCAATAGGTAGTAACAGGCGGCTCAAGGTATTTATCAGCATCATACTGATAATAACCAAAAGCGCAGGTCGCGGCCCAGCACTATTCGCGCACGAGCGGAACTCCGACGATGGCCAAGACGCGTGCCTAATAATGGGGTGGAGGAAAGGCAAATGCGATAGCAACGCGGAATCACGTGAAGAGCTCAGAGTGCACAAGCACCTATTGCGTATGGCGCCGCTATTCAGCAGTTGTCAAGTGCAGCGGGGCCTTGTTCAAGAGGCTTTGTGACAGAACAGCCTGCGGTGCAGCGCGATTGGCCAGAGGCTGTGCTCACACCCCTCATTGTTTGGTCGTGTAAGCGCCGAGACGCCTTAGTCCCATAGGTCGACATGGCAAAAAGTGATAGCACGATGCGGTTTAAAACAGAGCTGGTTAAAATAAGCCCTGTTAAAATAAATCCTGTTAAAATAAAGTCTGCCGAGATTGCGTTCGAGGAGTATAAGTAGCAACCAGCGCACAGCCGGAGACTGAAGGCATCCAGATCTCCAGAGCTTCATCAGCTTACTATCTCGCGACAGGACAGAGACCTCCGCATTGTCAGCTGGTAGCCTGCCTCTCAGCCACAGTTAAGATGGCAGCAAGGCCAGGCGAGGAGAACGTTGCTACGCTGTGAGTGGATGAGAATCGCAATCGGAGACTACAACCATTGCTAACATGGGACTGCCTCTTACACAGCTTCGGAGATGTTCACTACTTTTACTCTCCGGCGAACGTAAAGCCCCGCCATCATCGTTTTGACAAAGGATCGTACGTCTACTTGTTCGAGAATGCCAGCGAGAGGAGATGTCGCATTGAGATTGCGAATAACGCCGGAACAGAGGATCAAGATGCATTCCATGGATGTAAGAACAAGCAGCGCCGTCTTTACCCTTGGAGCACAATGGTCTAACACGTTCATTTCTCGACGCATGCTAGTTCTCGACCAAACTCACGTTCGATACTCCTACAAGCAACACTGCACGGTCTCTCTGACCGTAGCCGAGTCGGTTGACCAGAGCGAATGGCATCTGCCCACCTACGATCCGCGCAACGAGACCAAATATCACTACAAGCTACATTCGCTCGATATATACTTTTGGACACAGCAGGATGCGCTGCAGTTTATCAACGGCGTCCGGCGCGTGCTGCCGCCGGCCCAGGTCGAGGTCCTTGATGAACCTGGCCCGCCCCCTCAGCACGCCGGAATGAACGTCGTCATCCAGAAGCTCGAGACTGCTGCCATCTCCGATCCCAAGTACAACAATGGGACGGTGTCATCGCAGTCGGCTTCTCAAAGCTCGATTGGCGGCGCTGGCGACGTTTCAGCGGTTTCATCAACAGCTCCAAGCCTCTCCCTGCCGCCACCGCCTCCTCCTCCTTCTCAGCCGGCCAATTTTGCGCCGATGGCATACAACCCAGCTGCTCCGGCTGCGCCCGAGGCCATTCGTCATCGTGAGAAGACCCCCCCTCCGGATGAGGATCCCCTCAACCCGCTGGCAGTCGCCGTCGCACATGATTATCGCGGACAGCCATTCACTCCAGGCATTCCCCCGCCATCTGCACTCGGCAACCTAGGAAATGGACCTCATCAATTCGCAGCACCTCCAGTCAATCCCGGGCCTCCAGTCCATCCTGGGATTCACCGAGCCACGACAATGCCGGCGCAAGGTTTACCCTCTCCCGGACTGCCCGGCACTTATGGAGCTGGATTCCCGGCATCTCCAGGCTTCTCTCCACCACCAGCGTCAATGCCGCCAGTGGCAAACCAAGGCCTTCCTGGTCCTCCTGGTCCTCCGCCAGGCGGATTCTCCAACTACTCATATTCCCAGTCGAGCTATACCCCGGCGGCACCTACAGACTACTCCATACATCAGCAGGTGTATCGACCGACAGAGGCTGAGGCGGCTCATGGCCACCACGGACATCAGCCGAAGAAGGAGAGCAAAGGGAGACTTGAGGAGAATGCTGGACGGCTGGAACGCGGCGTGACGGGCATGCTAAAGAAGTTTGAAAAGAAGTTTGGTTAAAGTTGAAATGACGATATGCACGAGTAGAAGATAGGACAGGGGCTGTGATTTCAGAATAGCAGGGATATCCAGGCTTGGAGGAGTAACGGGGGTTAATTCTTTTCTTCGCATAAGAGATTCATGGATAGTATTTTGTAGCTTAAAAGATAGTATTTTTCGCTTGACGTTTCAATGCAAGATTGTCACCTTTCTTCCCTCTTTCGTCCCTATTCCGATGGGCCTGACAGAAGCCTTCTTTAATATGGTTAGCAGCCGACGATGTCAGCGCTGACGCTTCTATTTTCGAGTTAGGGGCTGCTTGCTGCAGATTAAGCGCTTCTGCGAATCAGCGATGAGCAGCATGGTAGCGGTGTAAGTCGAGCCGGACTATTGCGTTTGCCAGAGAAACTACCTACCATCGTCCTTGATTTAAAAAGGTAAGATCTGACTGCTTTATGAATTTCCTGAAAAGGGAGCCATTTTTCGAAGAGGACACTTTTTTCATGAATAGCGGAGATGTCTATTGATCTCTATCGCCCTAACAAAAATTTGGGATATAACCCGACGTAGATAAAGTACTACTAGTAGTAATAGTGGACTACGTACTAAGAATAGAAACTGCTACTGCTACTACTAGTAGGTCGAGGGCTCAGGTATTGGCTGGTGTTGTAAGATTGAATGCTACAATATGATAACAGTCATCAAACTTTTATCCTCTGCCCTAGGGCAAATCTTACACTGTTGCGCCAAGTGACGTTTTCATTTCAAAGTTTGGTAAGAGATTCCGCCAAAAAGTCAACTCAAACAAGCCACAACCTACGGAGCACACGTGTCCGGCCCTGCTGTGCCTGCAAACACGTTGCGGCCTGGTCTGACGCCCTTCTCCACTGCATGATGCAGCAAAGCGAGAGGGCCCGGGTCCCTGTGTCGCAAACTCGCAGATGCTTGCCCGCTCGCGCCAGGTATCCGAAGAGATATCAAATCTTACTCTGATCTCAAGATCACAAACAGCACGCGTGACAGGCGCACTAGCACTACCACCCAACGCACACCAGGTCTCTATGCAGCCATTGATAGCAAAAAGCAGCGGCCCGTCCAGCGGGTAGCTTAGCAGCCCAAAGGGTTCGCCTGCGGGCGGACAATAGGATAGTGTCAGCCACCCACTTGATTCCACAGCGAATCGGCAGCGCCTCGCAACCAGATGCTTGGGCGCTGCCGAAGGGCTGCTACTTCGCCATGCATTAATTTTTGCATTAGCCCTGGCCCAGCTACGACTCGACGTTCCGACCGGCCCCAAGGCCCAAGGTGAGGCGTGGCTAAGTAATACCTTGGACATGGAGCCTTTTTTTCCTTCCCGTTCGACGCTGGCTGAGTCGATGGTGGCTTAGCACCCGAGGCTTGCTTGTGAAAGCGTCATGACTGGGGCTGACAGGCGACTTTTAGCGTATCGCCGGGTCGCCTCTCAGGGCCTCCTCGAATTAGCTACAGCTGCCCACTGGCGCCAGGCCAGCAGGTCCCGCGAGCCCCGACTCCTGCATCTCATGTATCCGCCTCCCGCTTCCCTTTCTTCCTTTTTCTATTCCAGCCCCCCGTCTCGTATTCTTTGCTCTTGATTGTTTTCCGTCATACTCGCGGTGCTCTGTAACCTCACTTCGTCTGATTGCTCGATACCCTCCGCCGTTCCCCGCATAGTCGACGCTGCGAGCCTGGTCGTCCCACCTCGCTAAACGCTCCATCATCTGCTTGGATCCTGGGTCACTGGAGAGACGCTTGCGCCGCCCGCACGCACTGGGGAGCTTACATACGATACGAGCCGCGCCTCCGGCAGAGGCCCAATGCGGACCTCAGACTCGTGAAGCTGAAACGACCGGACGAAAAATCTCACTCTCCCACAAACAACAATCACGATTGCCTCGTCTCTCTTCCCATCCATCGGGCTTTCGTCCTCTCCATTACATGTCTCGCGCGGCCGGCGAGGATGTATCTACCTATGCCCAGACGAACGGCGCAACCTGCTGATGGCAGCGCACAGCTGTCGCAAGCGACTCGCCACCTCCGTACGCTAGTGCGGCGAGATGGGATGGGCGGTAGCATTATAGGCGCTGTATGTTCTGAGATGATAACAATTCTTGGGGATTAAAATTTTTCTAACACAGAAATTCCATAACAGATCGTCATAGGCGTCGTCGTTGCAATCGCTGTGGTTGTCCTCCTCGTACTTTTCATCCGGCGAAGAAGAAAGGGCAAGAAGGCCAAATACGAACGTGCTCAGGGTGACGATACGAGGGAGGTAACCAACTCCCGTGGCATCAACGCAACGGCTACATCGAGAACTGGACGAGCTGGAAGATCTACTCATCCTCCCCCTGCGTCATCAAATCGCAACAATGCATCAAGTGGCAACGTGGACCGCAACACGTCGGTTCGCTCAGTCATGACTTTGCCCGCCTATCGCCAGGATGCTGCACAAAATGAACAGGTTATAGGGCGAGAGGGCGAGAGAGATGGCATCGATGTCATTGTCGACCTACCTACCGAAGAGGAGATGGAAGCTTTGCGCGACGAAGAGATGGAATCCATGTACCAGATCCGGCTTGCGCGGCGGCAACTGATTGAGCAACAACAACAGAGGAGAGTTGAGCGACAAGAAGCCCGGTCACGAGGCGACGTCGCGGCTCTGGCAGACATCCGTGCTCGCACTCGGGCCGCGAATAACAACACCGTTATTGACGACCTCCGACGGGAAATGGAACGGGCCAAGGAGAATAGAAATCTATCCGTGTCAAGCGTATCTTATGCAGACGTTGGACTGGCTCGCCATGACGGTACGAGAATCCGCGCCAATAGCACCGAAAGCGAACGCATTGGCCTTCTTTCGGATGCCGGGAACATTGCGGTGTCTGATGCGCGGCTATCATTATCCCAATCAATATCCCAGCAGCACAGCCGCGTGATGAGCGAAAGCTCGGTCATCAGCATGGATAGCAACTTTCCCTCACCGGCCCTGACCCGATCTGCAGAGGGACCAGGTGAAGCCATGGCAGGATCGAGCCCCGAGCTCGTGGAGGCGGATTTGGGTGACGAAGCTATGCCACCTCCGGGCTATGAAGATGTTTCTCTTGTGGATGACGACGATTTCCAAGATCGATCAATCGTGCCAACACATGAACCACCGCCAGACTATCCAGGACACCACCGAACAGAGTCGCAAAGGAGCCGGCGGAACGAGACATCGCCGTCGCTTGAATCGGCCTCTAGCCAAAATAGTTCTACAGAGCGCGACGAGCGACGGCTCAGTCGCGGCGTTGGTTCTGTCCCCCAACTACCCAGCCTGCGAATCAGAGACCTTCCTCCGATTACAGTTGAACCGCCAAGTGCGCGACCAGTAACACGCGAAGGCGTCGAAGAGGCCGAGCTGAGCCCGTTGTAAAAGGAAAAAGTTATACATACCGCGAAGAATCTTGATATTTTTGCTCTTTGTTTTTGATCCTTTTTTCTTTTTTCTTTTCTCGTCTCTCTTTTATGTTTCGACCGAATGAGCTATGATTTATGGACAGCCTTTTTTCTTCTACTTAATATTTTGGACTTGGATACGTGGAGTGCAAACGGATACGAAGCGAGCGCCATGCTGTCTTCCCTGCTGAGTCTGTTTTGAGGCGGGCGCTTCTTTTTCTTCTTTTTTTCTCCTTTCTTTCTTATATCCTACTTCTTCATGGGCGGTGTTACGGCGAGAAGGAGGAGGGGACGAGGTTTTTTGTATATAGAATCAGGAATGATTGAAGTCGTGGGTTTTGCATGCGTGTGTGAAATAGTGCAAAGCATAGGAAGCTAGCTCATCATTTATAGCCTATATAGTACTTACGTCACTCTACTGGTTTACTTTTTTCATTCCTTCGGGCCTACCGTTTTTATGCAAAGGGAGCGGGACCATCTTTTGCTGTACATCCGTTTTATGCGTAGGAAGCCAATAAAAGACTGAGAAAATAGGACTTCAGCATATCTATGCCAGCAAAGCATCTCCAATGAGTCAAAAGTTGGAGGAGGTTATGAGCCACATTCTTCAATCCGAGACAATGGCGGTCAGGAGAACTAGAACCAGCAAAGCAGGTGTCTCATGCCGGGCACTTCTGAATGATCCATCAATCTCTAGCGGTCCCGGAGCAGATTTGAGGTGTTGGATGAAATACGCGAATTGCACGGCACTACACCGTATTCTCGTATTTTTGGCCAGGGCTGGAGGTTTTCCCGGACGCCCAGTTATAGTCTTTCCACGGCTCAAAGCGGTACTTTCGCCGCATGCTGTTGGAGGGGTGCCAGGTACATATGTATAGTTGCAGCGCGGATTACTACTAGTAGTATTGGCATTCTAACTCAATTGCGTGCGTCGTATTGCTCTGCAGCTGAGGGGTAGACTCGAGAGGCGGTTGAAAGAGGGCGTCGGAGGCGGGTCGAGACTCGTACCGTTTGGGAACATTTCATCACGAAAGACACTCGTACTGAGTGAGATGTTTCCACCTCACCAGAATCAGCTCTCTCTTTTTTCTCTTTGAAACGTTGACGTCTCTCTGGGAGCAACCGGAGAAAGAGAAGAATAAAAACGAAAAAATGGCACGGCCAGCTTTTAACTTAAAAAAACTCTCTTTTTGCTCATTTTCCCAAGCGAATTCGGGAGGGGAAGGGGAGATTAAAGTGACATTCTTTCATTGGTTTTAACCTTTTGGCGTTGAGGCCATGTTTGCGTTCGGTCTCACTGGCGCAATGCACGGTCAGCGGCACCAAGTGGTGCGGGCGTGGCCCCCCGCCCTCTGGGTTGAGAGAGATATCCATGGCCGGGCGATATAGCCGGGCCTGGTTGTATCTTCGACCAATGCATGTCGGGAGAGGGGGGGAAACAAAAAGACTTATTTGGACGGCGGCGTGTCGTTATTGGCGTCATACCCTCGTCGTGCCTCGCTGAAAGGCTGTGATGCTAGTAGTAGTTTGCGAGTACAAGTGTATACTAAGGGAGTTGTTAGTGGTGGCATAAGGTAGTAAGAGGTTGCGAGTTGGCAACCGAGAGAACGGGATTTTGATTGAGAATGCCCAGACAGCAGGATCATGTTTAGAACAGGCTGAAAAGACTCAAGCAACGAGCTAATCGCTTAGAAATTGGCCAAGGAAGCATAGGTAATCTCTAGCCTGCAGCGCTGGGTACCTTATCGTACCGTCCGATCCACGATGCCGCAGGGGGAGTTTTTTTGGCATTGATGCTTCTCCACTTAATTCGATCGTTCTGTAGCACACCGGAGAAGCTGTCACGATCATGCTGGCGATGTCCAGATCAAGCAATGGCATCATTGTCCTCATCGCGTCTCTTCATTTCATCTGTAAGCAAATGAAGAGAGAGAGGCAAAAGGGGCATCCCATGATTGTTTAAGCAAAACTCGTTCCGGCCTCGTTCTTAAAACATCCCGCGCGGCTGTTGACTTAGCAAAGCTTTAGCTAAGCTTCAGCCGTCTCCACTCTACGCCCCTCCCAGCCCACCGGCGGGGTGCGGTGCAGTTTGTCAGGCTCAAGTAATGCTGATTTGTTTTTTTCCATCAGTGCTGCAAATCTATGTAGAGGCGAGACCTGGGCTCAGATTGTTAGCAACATCCTTGATTAATGCTGACACGATGATTACTTGTCGTGGTCTTTTGGACAATGCTCTAGTTTCCTATTTCGGCATCATCGAGACTAGCAATTGACGTGCTGGCTAATTCACCTGATTACCAATTGCAGCCATGTGCATTCCAGCGATTCAGCCAGATCTGGCCCTCCCATTATGTGATGGTGCCGTAAACGTAGGCACGGAAAAAAGAGGGTCTTTTCTCGGAATCCATGTACCTCGCAATGCCATGATCTCATCGCCCGGCGTGAAGGTACCTACCACGGCTATGCAAGCACACCACACCACACACCCTCGCTCGACCTTGGAGATGCAGCAACCTTTCCACTAATACCAATTCACGGCTAGGCGGTTCGGAGTCCAGCCGGGTCCTTGCATGCCTCTCCCCCCAGGTATAAGAGCTCAGGTCCCCGTCCCTCCCTCTTCGGGTCTTTTTTTGAAAAGCCTCATCACAGTCACACACAGTTAGTTGTCTGAACTAGAAGCAACTTCCTTTTCTTTTACAGCTTAATATTTTTCTTTGAGATACCCCTAGTTTTCCACTTTCGGAAACTCTAATAATCACAATGGCTCCCAAGATTGCTATCGTCTACGTAAGTTGAGGCATACCTTTTACTAATTACACGGCCCAATTGGGATACTTCCTGTACCTAAGCTATCAATTGGCGATGCAAAGCATCAATTGTATCGTCAATTGTAGCGCCACGAGCAAGACAACAGTTTTTCCACCATGAGAATCATTTTACTAACATGAAATCTCATTTCTAGTACTCCATGTACGGCCACATCAGGCAGCTCGCCGAGGCCGAGAAGAAGGGTGCCGAGGCTGCTGGCGCCCAGGTCGACATCTACCAGATCCCCGAGACTCTGTCCGATGAAGTCCTCGCCAAGATGCACGCCCCTCCCAAGCCTGATGATATCCCCATCCTCGAGGATCCCCAGACCCTCACCCAGTACGACGGCTTCCTGTTTGGCATCCCCACCCGATATGGAAACTTCCCCGCCCAGTGGAAGGTATGTCTTTACAGCAAAAAAAAACCCTGATATCCTACATATAGAAGCCATGCTGACAAGACTTTGAATAGACCTTCTGGGACAAGACCGGTGGAATCTGGACCTCTGGCGGTTACTGGGGCAAGAAGGCCGGTCTCTTTATCACCACTGGAACTCCCGGTGGTGGCCAGGAGTCCACTGCCATCGCCGTGATGTCCACTCTGGCTCACCACGGCATCATCTATGTTCCCCTTGGCTATGCCAAGACCTTTGCCGACCTCGCCAACCTCAATGAGGTTCACGGTGGCTCCCCCTGGGGCGCCGGCAGCTTCGCTGGCGCCGATGGTTCTCGCCAGCCTACCGAGCTCGAGCTTAGAGTCGCCACCACTCAGGGCCAGGCCTTTGCCGAGGCTCTCTCTTCGTGACTACATGGTAGTACAGAGAAGTCAGCTGCCAAGGTAGCCCCAACCAATACGGCTGCTCCGTCTGCTCCAACCAACACATCTACTCAGGCTGCCCCAAAGCCGGAGCCGATCCCGCAGAGAGAGGAGGATGAGAAAGACGGCTTCTGTGGTCTTCCAGTGAAGTGTGTCATCATGTAAAGGAGATGGAGAATAAGAAAAAACTATTGAAGGAAAAAAAAAAAAAAAAACATTATACAACTACGCGATATCAACTACAATTCTTTGCCTTGACCTTAATTAAAGTACCTAGCACTAGATGCAATAGAATTGAAGTACATTAATATTATCAATTTTGCTGGTCTTAGTAACAATGTAAGGCGAATTAATAGTCTGAGCGAAAGCCGTATCTAATGTTATATAAACCTCATGGCGGCTATTCATAACCACCTTCGAATTGCAAACTCATCTTGCGTCCAAGTTTCCTTAGCACCCTTTAAATCTCTGGTATGCGTCTATATCAGTCATGATTCGCTTATAGATGTTCTTTCTTGCGTAGTGCACAAATCTCCGCCATACAGTCAATGGAAAGCAAATCATGACTAATTTGCTTTGCGTTTTTCCCAATCATCAAGTCGTCAACCAGTTGATACAAGTAAGTTATTGTGGTCTCTTTAGATGAGCTCTTTCCTAAAGGATTCCCACCAAAAGATTCCCAGTAACTGGTCTGTAAATCTTCAATCACATATAAACCACCTGGCTTGACGGCTTTCCAGAGAAACTCCAAGGAAGTTATCTGCTGGTCCATTGTGTGCCCGCCATCATCAATTATTATATCGAATAGCCCGTCCGTGGTTGCTTCTGCGAAAAACTTTGCGAGGAAGAGAGTGTCTGCCTGATCGCCGATAAAGACGTGTGCGTTGGCGGTTTTGTCTTGGTATTTATTGGCGCACTGTCCATCGTACTCGATAAAGTAGAGGTTTACGTGGGAAAAGTATTCGAGCCAAGTGTAGTAGGACGCTCCGGGGCCATAATCCTATGTGTACCATGAGATTAGAGCTTGTCCATCTGATAAAGGGGATTGTGTTTACCATGTTGCAGCCAAGCCCAATCTCCAGGACCTTCAACTGATCGTCTCGAATACCCGACAGGTATTTGTCGTACATGAACTGGTATTTGTGAGTGGTGACTTTGTCTGTGCCATATTTTCGCGCAATCTGCTCAAAGCTTGGGCGTGCGGTTGCAGCTTCATCGCCAAAGCTGCTTCTTCGATGAGCGGGATCGGTAATATCAGAAAATAATAAGGAAACGACACTCACCGATGAGACGCCAGTTTCTCTTGGATGCTTTCTGCCGTTACACTGCCCCACTGGTGGAATACCGCGTAGAGAAAAAGCGTGGCGGATGCAATAAAAGTCAGATAGAGGGTCCGATTGCCTGTCATTGTGACGTCGAACTGTGATGATCTTCCTCTGATGATCTTCTGATGCTGTGGACAAAGGCAATGTACTGTAAGGCTCTGGTGACGAGCGATTCGACCAGTAAAACAACTACATGTCGTGCTGGATTAGATGAAGCTACATTTAGCTACAGTGATATGGCCCTACTCGTAGGTATACAAATGTGCGCTGCAGTTCAGCCGAGATGGCAGGTTCAGCCCGTCTCTACGCCTGACGCCGGCGGACGGCCTATTGCTTGCTGTATGTATCTCATATCAGGAAAGGTAATGCATAACGAAAACGCATCATCTTCACAATTGGGCAATAGCAGCCGGCTTAAACTGGTAGGCGCGTCCTTTACACTGCTTGTTGAGGTGGTATACGGCAAGTACTGCTGGAGCTTGGTTCTTTCCTGCCGGGTGCCTTTGCTGGGCAGGTGACTTTGGAGTCACTTAAACAAAAAACGACCTCTTCAGGTCTACCTACCTGATCCACCAATACAAATTGCAATTGCTGTTCATTAGAATTACCATCTGCTCTCTTTTACATGCTAGTACAAACTAATGCTGTACCGTGTCTATCCATATATCATTCATAAACTCTATTTGCGCGTGCCATGCCCCGTCGCCTCCCCCACACAAACCCTCTTTTTTTCTTAATTTCTGTTCCCCCTTTTCTTAAAGAGGTCCGTCTCAGACCCAAAAAATGGATTCGGCTGAAACGGCGTAAGGACGTGCGGATCCGATTGCAGTTCGCCATCATATGGCCGTTGGCGATCATCTCCCACTGGAGGCGCCACTTTGATCTCTCCACGATATATTTCAATCACAGATATGACGGGCAGAGCTAGGAGCAGCATCGACAGGAGCTGACCAAAGCTCCAATCCTTTTCTCCCTCGTCGCTTAGTTTTACTGATGGGTGTCCAAACGCTTGAGAAAGCAGTATCACCCGTATCGCCGCGCCAATGGCAACGGCCGTCATGAGGATCCATCCCACCACTTGTACAATTTTATAGAATCTCTGCTTCCGGCTATGCAGATACCATGTTGCGAGGACAAAGATGATTACGTTTCCCGCCATTGCCGCTATGGTGCCCACATAAGATAAACCAGCATTCGATGGAGCCTTCTCTCCGTCAACTTTCCAGACACAGGCAACGGGCAGAGTCGACTTGTCTAGCCCCTTGGAGACGGTCTGGAGGACAAACACCCCAGAAACGGTCGACAGCGCCAAGTTGACGAACATGAGAAACTGTCTCATCCATCTCAAGACCCAGTCACGGCGATAATCTCGAACTAGCGCCAGAAGCGTTGTATTGTGCGTTGCCATGGACAGGAGAGACAGCATCCAGATTAGGAAGAAATGATACGGGACAAGGGAGTTCATCTTAGCTAGGCCAACGCCTGGGAAGCCATTCACTCATTAGCGTCGTGCTACAGGAGATATCCGGGGTTCGCTCGAGCCGCTTACTTTGGATGCCGATCCCTTGCATGATCTGTGAGTCGCTGTATCCGTTGAGTAATTTTCGCCGGGTTGTTGAGTTTTTCCCTCTAAAGTCCACGAGAATAACACTCGCTGATAAGATGATGGCCAGCAGGGCTGTAATCATGAAAGAAAGGAGAATCTGTGCATCATAGTCAGTAGGGCGCCCGACAATGGCAGCGCCGTGGTCTTCTCTCACGACCTTCTGCCGCGAGTGCCGGTCAACATACTCCTTGTCCTGCAACCCCCGAATCACTGGGGGTGGATTCAGGTGCAGACGTGCAGTTTAACGTCCCCATGTTTGAAGATTGTGATATTATGCTTGTTCAAGCAGTGGGATCATGAAATGAAGATTGTGGAACGAAGCAATTACGAGCAATGTCAAATTAAAAGAAGAAAAAGAGAATCGCTAGCTGATGCCGGTCTACTTTAAGAAGCAATTTGCATATGACGACTTGGCATGGTGGGGAGCTCTCATTATACCCAATTCGTTCGTATGATGCGGACAGTAGCACCTGATGATGGACTGGACTGCGCGGCTCGTCTTGAAACGCGGGAGGGTGTTTGGGCTGCGAGAGCCGCCCGTCATCGACTGGCCAAGATTTACTGCCTCTGCCACAGTGGCTATGACCAATACCCTGCAACTTGATTTTTTTGGGCGACAAAGCTGCTTGGCTGCCGCTGCTAAGCTGCTAAGCCATACGGCATGAGGACAGGATTCAAGAATTAGCCAGGATCTGCTACTCTCGCTCTGCTAATCTTGGAGCTTAGAGGGAAACGCTTGGGTGATGATCATCACTAGCCACTTTGACCAAGTTTGGAGGAGCACAGTCCCACGGGCTGCTACCATAGAACCCCGGCAGTTGGGCAAAGCGGGCTCCACTGCGCACTGGAAAACGAGGCACGCCTTGCAACCCTGCAGCTCAGCAACCTGGTCTGTACACCTAGTTTGGCATCAGTCATAATTGAGTTTGCTTTTTGTTCTTCTAAGCTGCAGCACGCTTGAGTAGCGCCTACAGGGTATACTGCGAATTATAAGCACTGATGGTTGGAGATATTATCATCGATACGAATCACATGAGGTGAACTTTGCCTTCTACCGTGTCAGCCCACGCGACCAGCTTGCCTAGCTCCTTCAAGAATATGATGAATTATGACAGCTGAGAGGTCAAGAGTGGGAAATGCTAGGTACATGCAAGAGCGATGTGCTTTCCAGTTTGAGCGTTTACGCATTAGCCATGCTCGAGGCAGCAATATACACTTTGCACAGGCTATCATTGCTGTCGCACCACAACGACCCTTGATTTGATTTGACTCGATTCGGGTGCTGCAATCGGATCGGTATTAAGCAGGAAAATTAGTTCTATATTTTGTCTTCAAAGGGGAAAGAAGGGGAAGAGAAGTTCATGAGCCGTGGCTGTGTCCTCCCTTGCCGTTTCTTGCGGTAACCCCGTTGTCTTTCTTAACTTTCGCCCCCAGCTGTCGGGATAGACTTGCGGCCGACCTCTGATAAAAACTCCACTCATGCGCCTCTACGGAGACAATTAACCAATACGATGCCAGTTTTACAGATGCCCATGGCTGCAGGGATACTGACTTGGTAAAAAAACAAGTTGAAACTTTTATGATAGAAGCATGGGGCACTTCGTAACTGTATAGCAGCCGTTGCCACCACTTCATCTCACAAACAGACGGCACAATTCCGCTAGGTACAGACTTAATTCTGAGACACCTGAGACATTGCAGCACATTGCCCCGTTACCGGCTGACTGGATCAATAGGAAGTGCATGCCAAGTCCCTCGTGCAATCTATGAAGTACCTCTACCATAATGAGTGTGACGCTGCCTATGCTCAATTAGACTCTCGCCTCTCAGCCGAGCTCATTGGGAGATCTCTAGCGCTAGTCGCCCGTAATAACGATCGACGCGCCAGATGCCCTGTCTGTCAGGCTATGTGCCTTCTTCTTTTCAAGGGATAGGGTCTTGTCCCCTATCTTCATCAAGCCAAGCTTAGCGCTAAGGATACCTAGACGATCCACGCGCCGCACAACTATGAACCGCTCTGAGGGCCCAGCTGTTTGGATCGGTCAAAAATGCTTGTCACCAGCGGACATGTCGGGCGATAGCCATCATCGACAAGACGGGCGGCCGACGCCGTTAGCCTAGGACGGCCGCAGCCCTCCCCGGCCACCGCGCTGGCCGCGATGGCAATGGCAAAACAACACCGTTTAGTGCCATCGTTGAGAGCGGCCCCTTTGAGACCTGGAGAGCCGCAAGTGGATCGTGAGTGCGCTAGACGGCGGCGGACGCCAACAATACCGAGCGCAAGTGCGAGTAGGTATTAGCAGGTGGGTGGGCCGTGGACGTTTGCCTCTGCTCCCCGGTATAGTATGCTTCAAGTGCATATAACGCCACCGCAGCAGCAGGTGGTTTGAAAGTCAATGCTTTTAATTTGCGAGGCTACCAACACAGGATAGAAGAGTACCTAGTCCATGTATACTAGTACTGCCACTACGACTACTCAGTAGTACTGTTGTTGGACGTTTCAGCTGAAATGTCGCTGGTTAATAAGGCACGCACGAGGATCGCACATGGCTTATATGCCCTGGTTCATCACAACATGCTCCCCATGTGGTTCACCCGGCCGGACGGTTCACTGTTAGGCCTCTGAGACTCTAATTTTGCACACATGACCCAAGAGCTTGATAGCATTTCAAGGCCGGGGAAGTGGCCCGGCGAGCGGTGCACCGGAACTGAGTAGCATTTCATGGCCCGCGCTCCCCAAATAGTAACGGCGCATTTTTACGCGAGTCTTGGTTGGTGGATAGCTACGAGATAAAATGGAAATGTCTAGGAGTTGGAGCTGGCCAATGCGGAAAAGTGGCAGCAGTAGCATCATCTTCATACCTAATCCCCACATATGAGGTGATGCTATATTGCTTCCCCCCTTGCCTCTGCCTGCTAACTCTGCCAGTGCCGGCGAGCTACCGTAAGGTATCCTTGCAGATTTGGCCAAGCTACGGGATCTGTCAGTCGGCGACTGTCTAATTCTCATGCCCCCTCTAGCGGGTTAGCTAACCATACTGCCGGTCCCATGTCAGTGGTTATTCGAGAAGAGGGGGGCAATCACTCCTGCTGGCTGAGAATCTCGCTCGGCCGCAAATGGTGGCAGTGAGTAGAAGGGAGTCTCTATACAGATGGATTGATATCGTGTTCCACTGGTGGAGCGCCCTCTCCACGAGCACTTGCTTCGTTTCCATTGCCATGCTTTTCTCAAAATGGCCCACCACCCATATTCGAGGCGAGTTTGTCTCAGCCTGTACGGAGCAGATGAAACCTGGCCAACGACGGTTGTGAGGAAATGCCATGCAATCCTAACGTGTGGGCTAATGCTTGGGATACCACTTTGGGTACATCTAAGCCAGCCCTTGTCCTCGCATCCACACACCCCCCCTCTCTTCCTATTATGCCACCTTTGCGGCGGCGCTTCCCGTAGTCAAGTGCTTGTTATTAGATTGATCTAGGATAATTTGCCAGGAGTAGCACTTGGGCGCCCTGGGGTTGCAAGCTTTATATTTCTCTGCATGCCTTGTCTTGCATGATATTATCGAGATCAATCTTGTCGACGAGTCTCTTCTAATCCGCCATGATCGTCCTTCCTAGGCCTACTATGCTTCCGAATCTGGGAGCTCCTAGTGCTCACAGCACAAATATTGAGTCTTCTGGCTCACGATTTGTCCACCACTATCACCCTTACCGCAACCCTCAACATCGCTCAAGTCAATCTCAACCTCACAACCGCCATCATCAGAACCTGCCTCAAATGAGCCATCTGCACCAGCACCAGCACCAGCACCAGCGTCAACTCAGTCACCCACATCCACACCGACATGACAGTCCGCCTCAAAGGCAAGAGCCACAACTTCAGCAACAACCACAGCAACGGCAGTATCATTCCCCGCAACCTCAACAAGCCCTTCCCCATCGGCAGCATTTACGAACCATGCCGTCCTTTGTCGAACGTCTGCCACCAGAGGTCCAAAAGTCTGTCTTTTCTTACCTAGACTACGAAGCCCTCATCCATCTATCCACCATGAATCGATACTTTCATCGGACTATAGATCCCCAGAGGATGGCCGACCCAGCAGACAAGGCACAGTTTATCATGAGAGCGGCGAAAGACTTTCCCCAGCATCGCCCTAGCGAAAAGGGGCATGACTACAAGCCTGGAAACTTTGAGTGCTACATTTGCTTCCGCGTGCGATCGCCAGAACATTTTGACATGCTGCAACCCCAGTCCGTCTACGTCGATATCCACGGCCAAATCGTCCGTGACCGAGAGCCTGATCCGCGGTCGGATAGACTCATTCACCTTCGACGGTTCTGCATCTCTTGCGGTGTGGACACTGGCATTCATGCTCCATTCGACTGCCTCACTACACGGACGGGGCGCGATCTTTGGGTCTGCAGATGCCGGAAAGTGTGGTCCAAGCCACTCTGCCTGCGGTGTCCTGACTGTCAGGGAGACTGTCCTCTCCGGCCAAGAAGGAAGCTGGGTGTTGATCGTGCATAGTTGACGTTTTTACATCGGTGGCGGCTTGAGGTTGGAAGTATTAATATCATGTTTGCGTTATTGGAGGTGGATGCATCAAATCGGATCGGAACTGGGAAGAGTGTGGATAAATTCTTGGGATGAGATATAATTACGGCCGTTTTGTAGAATGGGGGGGTCCAAGGGCGGAAGGGTTACACAGGGAACTGGGCACAAAGGGGAGTTATGCATTGCTGGCGTTTTACAGTGTTTATAGGAAGTCGAATAGCATGAGATTGGCATCTATTATTAATACAAGGGCAGTAGCTGCTGCCAAGAATCTTGTTCCATCATGTCTTTTCCATGTGTTTACCTACAGTACTGGGATAGAAGTAGTAGAAGTAGATTATATTTACTATCAAGGTAGAAGTTGCTACTATCCTACTCTATTTTCCCACCTCCACGCTTCTAGTTGTCAGATTCGGCATTATTTTCGAGCCCTTTATCAGTTTGGATACCTTTCGCTCAACTGCGCAGCTGAGCATAATCATCTTCGCTCCAGATGCCACTATCTGTTTTGATAAATACATCCATCGCTACCACTATAATCCGAACCTTCCAGTCCAGCAACGCCACTGATAGCCATGATACGGAGCAAATCCCAGGATAGTTGTAAGAGTTCGAAACTTGGAACGTGTGTAGGGTCTTTTGAAGAACAAATGTTTGTCCAGTCTCAACCGGTAAGCCGCTAATGTTGTCTCCCCAAGCCGAATTATCTGCCAATCCTGCTCTTCGTATCCATTCATCCATGTTAATGCCCCGTAGAGTGTCTGAGGGCGCGACATGGTGGCGTTTTAGCCAGTGGAATTGAACCACAACAGATCCATCATCGGTTTTTCGTAGTGGCTTCATTGCCATTTCTCCGTTGTTAAAATACCAATGCAATTGAGGATCGAGACGGATTAGGTTTTGAGGGGATTCAAGGATATTTGTCTGCTCGATCATGCTGCACCAAATATCGGCTTGCTCAGGATTCCAACGCGTTCTTATCATACCTCGGAGCTGCGAAAACTGCGAATGTTTTACAGCTTGAAGCGGGAAAATATAAACTGTGTCTGGACCTGGTGAAGACACTATGTAGGCTGTCATGGGAGGAGCTTGGCGTTGATAGGAGCTGAAATCCTCCCTTGTTTGCAACTGGTTATACCAAGTTAATAAAAAGTCTCAAGGAGGACAAAGATGGTTGGGAGGAAGACGAACATGCTTGAATACCATCTAAAGCGTAACAAATGAGATTCCCGAGGACACATGCGATAGAAAGTCTATCATTTTCTTTAGCCAAGCGTTGCACATAATGAAGAATTTCCTCCAATTTGGTGATTGGGGCGACCATGAGAACGCTGAATACTGCTACATTCAAGGGTCCAAAGGCGTAGTTGGGCTGATTCAACTCTTGAAAGATTCGGAGCCTAACATCCAGGTCTTGGATATAATCAAGCACTAGCTCTGACCTCGATATGCTGCCCCTGAAATTTTTTTTTTTGCGCATCTTGCGGTTTCCCTTCTCGTTGCCCGGTTGAGGGCTTGGCTCTTCTAACTTCTTGCATTTTTAGTAGTGTGGTTGGAGTAGATAGAGTAGACGAAGTAAAAGCATGCGAAATAGATGGCGCATATTGAACATATAGAGGATAGAGTAGATGGAATAGATGAAGTAGATGGAATATGGAATGAATGCAAGCTTGGGAGAAAGATGGCCGCTGTATTATAGCATTTAACTCGCATATCGTGACGCTTTTATATCTGCACTTGGGGGGGAGGGAGGGCGCCTTATTACTATGCCTCAAGGCTTGGGTTATACTTTACCACACTCTATTTAATATTTTATTAAAGTTTGCAAATAGCCTTTAGGTGATTCACTTTTCTTTTCTCCGTTTCTCTTTTCAGTACATTTGTAAAGCAAAAACCACCCTCCTCATAGTTTGAAACTTTTCGCCTTTGGCATTACCGCCATGATGCTCCCATTTTATTCCATTTTGTCGGGTACATAGTTGTCTAGATTCAAATTCTATTGTTCATGATTGTGTTTTTTCTGTTCTCGCCCGCTCTACTCCTGCCGCCTTTTTTTTCCTGTATGAGTTTCTTTGCCCTGCAGCGTCTTTAGTATACCAACTTGAAATATAATCAACTACTCTGCGCTGGGGCTTGGGGGGGG